>OZ020267.1:136566098-136916098 GCA_963971225.1 Melieria omissa
GAAAGCATCTATTCGATTTAAAATATATAAAAAAGTACAAAATAAAATAAAAATGTTACTGGAAGTTTTCTTTTTTGTGGAAAGAACTGCTGTTCAGCTTAGAAGAATACATTTTTTCTCTTTTTTGGAAGTATCTCTTTAATTTAAAAATATAAAAAAAATGCTAAATACAAAACAAACCATAAATTCAAACACATTGAAATTGAACTTGGAAAGACAGTCCGATAGGCGACTGTTGATCCTGGCAACTAACTATTTGTTTCCCTAGTGAAAGTTTTCGTCTCCTCTTCAATTTTCTTATCAACCTTTCATACAAACAAAAAAACACATACATACCAGTCAGTCACCTATGTCTCATGGTTTGATGTATATATGCAAAAATATATCGAAATATTAACATTTTAACAACACAACACACCAGTTTTACAACCGCAAATTAAACGTCAATTTTCGTTGGCAAATTTTTCATTATTTCTCAAACAAAATGTTCGCTGCTCAAACTCGAAAGATCTGAGAGAAGCCAAGGAAACTGTGAGCTGCTGCTGCTGTTGCAATTTAGGACCACATGTTTACCCACATTTAAATGTATGCCTTCAAAAGTGTATATATATATGAGTGTGTATGTGTGTGTGTGTTTATATGTTCTATATATCACCTTGGCAACTCTTTATTTGCCTCTGTGCCTGCACTTGCTTTGTATTATTTTCATCCTTTTTCGCTTCACGTTCAGTGCTGTTGCATGTTTGCAATTTCTCAGCTCATCGCACTTCAACAAATGCAAATATTGTTGGCAAACATTTGCTATTTGTTGTTGTTGTTGTGCCAGCTTTGCCAGCAGCGCTTAAAAGTGTCGTGAAGAAAGTATGTTTGTCCCGAGGGGAAAGGGGTGCAGTTCATTTTTGTATTTGTGGCATGCCACAAATAAAGAGCCATGAGTGAACTTAACTGTTTACACTGTGTTGATAAATTTATGTTACTTTGATGGTTTAAAGTTTGAAAATGCTGTTGTGGATTATTTGTTGGTGAAGGGTTTCAGTGATGGGTTGCTAAACTTTTTGTATTGAAAAGTAGGATATGAAATGGTTTTTTATAGGAAATTTTATCCATGGGTGATAAATTTTTGAAAAAAATTTAAAATTTAAAAACTAAAAAAATTAAAATTTAAAAATTTAAAATCTTAAAATAAAAAAAAAATAAAAAATGTAAAACTAAAAAATTTAAAAATTTAAAATGTAAAAATTTAAAAAAATTAAAAAAAATTTGATCAAAATTTTGTCATAGAGTTTCGATAAATTTGTTTTATAAAAAAAATTATTTAAGTACACAAATACTTCGTTTAAAATCTTAATAAATGTCCAGAAATTTTCTGTTTTTTTTCTTTAACTTATTACGACGCTTAAAAATTGCACAAAGAAGAACGCTACACATATAAAATTTATAAATCAGAGGTCAGCTGGCGTCGCACAGTGTTGCGAGTTCATATAGCGGAGTGACAACAATAGAAGGAGTGGTTGGTCGTATATAAATTAAATTTGATATAAACAACTTACTGTGCAAAATTAGTTCATAAAAGGTACATTCAAAATATTTGTATTTTAATGTAAATTTATTTATAAATGTGAATATAGATAAAATGCGTTTTTTTCAAAACTAATAATTTGCTCCACAGCTGCTCAGAAGTTGCTCTTAGAGCGTTAAAATCTTATATTGACCCCCACTAATTTTTCCTCCTGAATATTTCTTTCGAACATACCTATCCCCCATCTCCAACTTTTCATGAGGCTTCCATACAAAATCATCGTTTTTAAAAAGTGGGCTCCCATTGCTCTCAGGTTGGGCCCAGACGTACCATATGTAAGACTGACCCCCATTTATTTTCCCATCTGAATATTTTTTCTATACATATCTAACCGTTATATCCAACTCTTCAGGTGGCTGCCATACAAAACTAGTAATTTTCAATGGAACTGGTTCCACACTTAAAAATGTAATAAAGTAAACGAAGAAACATCACATCTGGGAAAGTACTGAACCGATTTGAATGATTTATTCAGCGATCATCAACATTCCTCAGTGCAAAAAATACAAAATTCATTCGATTTCAAAAATTCACCACCAGAGGGCGCCTTCCATACAAGTGAAGTAGATAGATTGTCAACTTTTGGGTTTGTACGAAAACAAAATAAAATTGTTTTATCGAAACTCCATTAACTCCTCCGTTTCGAATAAAATAGTAATCATTATTGATTTTCCGAAGCTATCTTCAACAAATTTTTCCCTTAGCAGCAGAGCATTATTTGTCAGATTGCATTGGCATTCAACGAAATGGTGAAAATATCGCGAATTTTCCATCAAGTCTTTGTCGAAAAATGCCAATAAGTTGCATTCGCGCAAATATGCAGCTACAATTTGTACACCATAATGTACATACTTGCATAAACAAAATTTAAAAAAATTTCAAAAGTGATATTTAGCGTTTTCTTTAAATCACTTTCAACGTGTGAACTCACTTTTTATTCACTCGTTTTCTTTACTTCATGATGAAGTTTTCTTTACTTCTTTACTTTATGATGAACATAACGGTACTGCTCAGAGGTAAGAGTAATCAGCAAAATTTTGGTCTGGCCAGACCTAAATTATATAAAACTTACGGTAATAGCAACTTTTAGGGTTCTGGTCATAATTTATTTTGAAGTATTCAACCTTAAAGTCAAAGCAAAAATTTACTGTTTGTGCACAATTTTTCTTTCAACGCTGAAAGAGCATTCTTTAAGAGCTCATAACTTCTATGATATCCAATATTTTTTCATAAAACTTTGGATTTATCTTAATTAAGGTATTGAGAACAAAACTTCATACTCAGACTTTTGCGCTTATATAATTGCTTTTTGACATTTTTGTCACTATTCGCAACACTGTGCGTCGTCGTTATTATAAGTCAAACATAAAAACAATACGAATAGTAAAACAAACTCACACATGTTTTGCACATTTTCGCAGCAATTTTTTTTGTTTTGATTTTTGTAAATTTTTTTAATATAATTTTCTGTGAATACAAAGCAAGTATCAATAAAAATGTAAAGTATCAATTAAAAATAAAAAAAAAAATTATTTCACTGCATGGCAGCAAAAAGCAACAACATTAAAATTGAATTTGCAACCGACAGCCGGACAGTCCGGACTGCTCAGTTTGTAAAGCAACGGTTGCAGTTTGTTTCTCGAGTGCGTTTTTTCGTTTGTTTACTTTTTCACACAACTTTTTACACACGCACATACAAATGTAGTACACACACACTCACACACACACACTCACACACAGTAAACACTATATACATTCGAGTATGCAACAGAGCCCTGCCGCATGCAACACATTTGCTGCAACAGCAAAAAACCATTTCACATCATTGCCTCGTATTGCGTTGCGGTCCAGTGCTGCAAAAATAATTTTTAAATCGAAAATGTATAAATGTTAATACGAAACAAAATGACGCAGATGAAAAAACAAAAAAACAAAAACCGCGTTCACAACGTGTGCGCAACGAAATGAATTTTATTATGATACGAGCGTTAATAGCTTAAATATTTACTCGAAATTTTTTCTGTTGGCTGTAGCTCGCAGTTTTTTGCAACGCCAGCCATTTGCAACAACTGTGGAATTTCTGTGCAGGCAAATTTTAAAGTCTAACCGGAAAATATGGCAATGTAAAAGGTGTAAATTTGCCATGTGCCGTACGATGATAATCCGGTTAAATGTTGTCGGAAATGTGACATTGTCAGGGGCTGTCTATGCATTTTTTGTAAAATGTTGTATTTCTTTAGCAAAATTGAATATTGAAAAGGATACAAGTTTTTATTGTAGACTGAAAAACAAACTTCACACTTTACAATTAAAACTGTTTGATGCTTGATGTTTGATGTTTGCACTAAAATGGAGTTTTCCAATTTTTATGTTTAGTCTTTTATACGAAACAAACATTAGGTACTAAGACATATGAAGTCTCGTGTATGTAGGATATGAATAGATACAAAACTAGATATGCAGGATGTAATAAACTAGTAATATGGTCTTTAAGAATCGAAAGAGCCAGACTTCCAGCAACCATCTGACTTAAGTCATAATTTAAGTAAACCATTTTAGTTTCATTAAACTTAGTTAACTTCTTACTTACAGAGTTTTGTCTTTATTAAAGCAATTTTGGTATAGTTTTGTAATGATTATGGGTTTGGGCCTAAGCTTAAGCCCCTAAATTATCTGTTGTTTTATATGCTCAGGTATTGAATCAGACTCTTCTGCGATATTTGCATCAGGACCTCTTCACCGACGCTATCTTTCCCCATAAACTTTGCACGTCTGGGTGTCAGGGCAGGATAGTTGGTGATAATGTGTTCCATTGTGTCATTAGCTTCTTGGCAGAATCTACATGTTCTGCTGTCAGTAACACCAAGTTCGTAGAAGTGGTTGTTACAGCAGAAGTGGCCTGTTACAGCACCACATAGAGTCGCAAGTTGGCTTCTGTTGAGATCTTGAGCAGAGATGGCTCTCTCTCTGTTGAAGTTTAGGAACTTTTTGTAGTTGTGTAGACCTTCCAAGTTGTTCCAGCATTTCTGTTTGTATTTTTGCGTCCAGTTTTGAATGTCCTGTTTCAGGCCCGAACATCGAGGCTGGCCATATGAATGGGCTCTCTGCTCCATTTTTGCCTTGTGCGTCCGCCATTTCATTGCCTTCATGGCCCTCATGCCCCGGTATTCAACCAAAACTACACAATTCCGTGTAGCTAGATCTTTCAGTTCCTTGTGGCAATAGTTTTGGTTGTATCGCTTTTCAAATCCATCCCTTGTGGTCTATGGAATTCTAGTAATCCACCCAGTTATGATAGTTTCGATACTCTAGAAACTTTTAAAATCGATACTTTCAAAATTGAAAAACTTGAAAAGAGTAGTCGAAAAATACAAGACGGCTGGAATACCAGGTATGCGCCTATGAAACCGGTAATTATTTTTGAAAAAACACGTTTATTGTGAGGAAATGATTACAATTTTATTCTTCAAAGTAATGGCCATCGCTAGCTATACATTTTTCCCATCTCTCAGGCAATTTATGGATGCCTCGCCAAAAAAAAAAATGTTTCGTCTTTTGCCTGAAACCAATCATCGATCCATTTTTTGGCTTCTGCGTGAGAATTGAAGCGCTGTTCCGTTAATGCGTGGCCCATCGATGCGAACATGTGATAATCCGAAGGCGCCAAGTCTGGTGAGTAAGCCTCATGAGCAAGAGCTTCCCAGTTGTACGATGCAACCAATTCTTTGGTGGCTCTAGTGCGGTGTGATGGTGCGTTGTCATCGAGGAAAATCACTTTTTGTTGCCTGGCTTCATATTCTGGGCGTTTTTGGCGTATAGCACTGTTCAAATCGGCCAATTGTTGTTGGTAACGTTCACCGTTAACCGTTTCACCAGGTTTTAGAAGGTTTTTTTCTTCAAATGGTAACACAAAATTAACTGTGTCCGCAAATCGTAATTTGTAGGCACGTAATCCGACATTTTCCCGAGCGTCAAACAATGCGTTGTTGGATGAAACTTGACAAATTGTGAACTGAATATTGTTGACATATGACAGAAGAAGTAAACATGACATTTGGTACGGTTCCGAAGTTTATAAATATTCGGCTATTTACCGCTAGATGTCGTTACCGGTTTCATAGGCGCATACCTGGTAACTTGAAGCCGCCACCTTTTATCATTTTCTATGATTTTAATTGCTAAAGAAAATGCAGTTCAATTAGTAAAGAATACAGGTCGTCAAAAGTTGAACCTATTTGAAACTTTTGAAATAAAAAAATTTATAAAATTACTTTTGAATATTTATCAAGGCGTATGAGTAACATTCATTTCAGATTGTTACACATATTTGAAATTTGTGAAGAAAATAATGCAGAAAATTAAGTACTTTCGAATATTCATCAAGGCGTATAAGTAACATTCATTCATAATTATTACACATATTTGAAATTTTTTAAGAAACGAATTTGTACACGTACAATGCAAATTGGAAAAAAATGTAATTTCCTATGAATTTAATTGCTAAAGAAAATCCTGTTAAATGAATAAAGAATACAAGTCGTCAAAAGTTGAACCTATTTGAATCTTTTCAAATAATAAAAAAAATTATAAAATTAAATGCTTTCGAATATTCATCAAGGCGTATGAGTAACATTCATTTAAGATTGTTACACATATTTGGAATTTTTGAAGCAAAGAATTTGTACAATGCAAACTGCAAAAAAAGCAACAAAAACGAATAATATTTATACTAGAAGAACCCTAAATATAATAAGAAAAACAATTAAATATAAGAACATTCCGAAGAATTGCAGGGCTGATGAATGAGCCAGACTAGGCAGAGCCAATGGGCTTTAATGCTTTTATGAAATAAAGATATTCGCTGGCTTAGGTAATCCTCTGACTACTTGCCAGCTGCCGATACAGAAATCCATAATAACAGATGCCAGCAGCGCTGAGCGGCCTGTGACACAGGCAAGACGTCGAAGTAGTTTTTGTCAAATCTGAACTGGAAGCGCACCAGAAGTCTTCTGAATCTCAAAAAGGACATGCTAAGGTTTGTTGTTGGGGTAGACACTGGTCACTGATCTGGTCACAGAAGACTCGACAAAGTGATCTGACGAACGAAGTGAATTCTGCCGAAGCTGAAAAACGTAAAAGAGGAAAAATCTAACATCTGTCCTGCCCTTTGCAGGAAATGTAAAACAAAATCACCTACGGTTTTATCATAACGCAAATTTCGCTGACATGTCGATGGTCTAAACAGGTTTGAGGCACACTAATTCCAAGGGGCTGTGGCATCGCAATGAGCCTGATTTGGCTTCTCTTGATAGCCTCCACGTCTACCTATGTAAGAAAGTCTTTTGATCGTCATGATATTTTACAATCAGCAGACAAAAACAACAATTGAAAATATTTTTGAATAAAATCTTTATTAATTAAAATCTTCACGAATCTTTTCTTGCTCTCAACACAAAATTACATTTTATGAAATCAGGTTTATTCTCAGCCTTCCAGTTAGAGGCGCTTCATATGATGGTCGCGGACAAATTGACGCAAGCCGAGTTTTCATATTCCATAGTCAGTTATTTAGACGAGAAAGAATGTTTATGTAAACCTTATAATTTTATAAGTTACATACTTATTGTTTCTGATATCCATATGAGTTGTTTTAAAAACGAAAACGAACGAAATGTCCTCAAAATCCAAACAAATAAAATTATTTTGGAAATTAGAGCTGGGACCTATTGAAATATTTGTGGTAATGTAGTTCTGTTCATAATTCTGAGGTATGTTATTTATTAGGTAACACTGACAAAGTTCTTTATGCAAAAGTTTTTATTTTTTAGGTTCCTTCTTACACATTTAAAATCATTACTGTGTACGCGCTGGTCAGAATCCTAAAGGAATCGTTTAATAAAATTGTGGTTCCCAAAAATGTTATCTTTTGTAAGAAAATAATACTGTCTCTATTCTTTTCTATTGAGAAATAACAAACTCTCCGTGCGAAAAAGACAAAAACGAAACGTTTTCTTGCTTTGCCTTGCAGAATATTGCACTGTCAACTCTCAATAGTCTCATAACATAATTTACTGTGGCACTTTTTAAATTGAAAAATTCCAGTTAAGTGCACATTAGCTTCTACATAGAAATCCCTGACTTCTTAACTTTAAATCTTCCAAAGCAAACCCATAATTCACATTGACCTATTCACAGTAATTTATTCCCTATAGCTGGCTGGCTGTACGGAATAACGGCTCGACATATGCAACTGGCCACAATTTTTTGCGCTCGCTTAGCTTCCAGTCCCTATCGAGTGTCCACAAAGGCATCTAAACGTTACATATTTGTTTGCCTGGATAGTGAATACCACTTTTGGCAACATCAGCAATGGTGTAATTTCTCTTGATGCCTTTGTACCCTGGTGCCCCATGAATATGTGGACTGCAATTCCCAGCTATTTCCACTGAAGGACATTTCTGAATGACTCCCAGTAAGGACAACATTAAGAAGAAAAGTGCTCACAAGTTCCTTCTCTTCTGAAACTTTCCAATACCCAACTTAATTTTCCCATACTGTCATGTAGACAGAATGCAGTAGGCGCAACAGCGGCGAACGAAATTTATGATTGCACACGGCAGCATTGCATTGACCACTTGTGAAGCCATTAAAAATCATCAAACCGTTCGCCAAGTTGAACAACGATGCAATTTGCTGCATTGGCAAAAAACAATAACAATAACAACACGCAATCCAGCAGCGGCAAAGGCAACAAAGCGTTCATTGTATGCAAATAAAAAAGCCGACACGAAAAAGTGGCATCAAATTGAGTAAAAATTTATAGAGAAATGCAAAGCATACAAACGTTGTGTAGGAGGAGAAATTGCGCAGCGAGAATTTATTTATAAAATTGAAAAAATAAAATAAATGTTAAAAAGAATAAAAAGAGCAATGCTTTTGTCGTTGCGCGGGGGACGAATAATAGTGTTGAGCGTGCATCAAATTGCAAACTGCCAGCGGCGCACACACACACACACACACACAGAAAACCAATAATTTCTGGTAAATTGCACGCCAACGGCATTTGGCCGGCGCGCAACAACCGTAACGCTTCATTTGAGTCGCACATCGTCCGTAGCGGCGACGCTGAAACGGATGCCGTCGATCGCCGTCAGCGTCATTCCGCTGCCGGGCGGTAGTCATGGCAGTAGGCAATGTTAAAGTGACGCGCAGCATTGCACCAACTGGCCGTGTTGAATGACTGGCTGGGTGACTGGCTGACTGGCTGGTTGGTCGCTGAATGTTGTTTGCTGTACGCAGCTGAATATTTCCGCATTCATTTCCGTACTTGTGGCTTTCGGTGCGTGTGATTTTTGTAAGCCATATTTTGCATTCGTACTGTGTGTGTTGTGGAAATATTGTTTTTTATTTTTTTTATTTATGTTGTGCGGAGTTTGTAAAAAAAAAATCGTTTACGAAACCCACGTTGCAATCTGAGCCAATCAAATATTTTAATAAATTACATTTTTACTGCTTTGATACAAAAAATCAGCTAAAAAATTCTAAACCAGGATTTAAAGCATTTTTTTCCTTAACTCTATTTTTAACTCTAGTTTTATTTAATTGTGTGTGCCAATCAAATATTTTAATAAATTACATTTTTACTTATTTGATACAAAAAATTAGCTCAAAAACTTTAAACTAGGATTTACAGCATTTTTTCTTTAACTCTAGTTTACAGAACTTTTTGATAGAGTTAACCAATTTCACTCTACAACACACAAAAAAAATAACAATGTTCTTACAATGGATTCTGGTAGAGGGGGCCAAAAAAAAATATACGTGTATCGGCGTTTTGAAAGTTTACGTCTAAATTTTTTTGTAGGGAGGTCAAATTTTCCATTTTTTCACATTCTTATGGTGAATCGGCATACGAAAACCATGTAACCTCACATTTTAGGTATATGATGTGTTCAGCAATTTGATGTAAAATACTACGAAGAAAATTTTTGTGGAGCCTCTTAACCCTGTAGCTCCTATTTGTATGGGTCATATTGACACTTTTTTTCTAAAATGCCAAAAATGTCCTGTAAAACAGGACTTTTTAAGGACAAAATGTACCACGAAAATATTTCCCATAAAATTCTACTATAGGTCTCTGAATATATCAAAGCTCAGAAATTAGATTGAACGCAAGAATTAAGCCAAAACTAAAAATGTGTTTAAGTGTTTATTTCGAACTTATTCAAAATTGGTGCTAAAAATGTCCCAATTATTAAAACTTTCAAACCAAAAATGCACTTTAAAATATCTTTAAAAATTCTTTAAATAACCCAAGCTTTCCTACTGTCTACAGATTTCCATTTCCTTCAATCTTAACAACTTTCCTGGCAGCGTTCAAGTCCAAGCAAACCAACACCGCTTGTCATTGCTTCCACTACTCGTTTGCTGTCAGATAAACGATTTAATTGAAACCAGCAAGAAGCAGAAAAATGACGAAAGGGAAATCACGCAGCGGCGCGCTGTCGTCAAGAAAAATAAAATATGAAAATATGAAAGAGCGCCAAACAGCCAAAGCATTTTGCACATGACTTATCCATGTATGCGTGTGTGTTTGTGTGTGTATGCGAATGGCTTTCATTCAGTTTAACGTCTCGAGCGCATTTGCACTGCACACAATCGAACTGATTGAATTGCGCTCTTTATGTATTCACACAACCCTAAAACCAATTCAGCAGCGCCCTCGGTCGACCCCAATGCCAATATGGATCCTGCGCCCTGCCCCCAACTTCATGACCTCGGCAATACAATAATAAAACAAAGCCGCCACTGCCACCGTCGCCGCCGTCGCCGCCTGACCTTAACTCGGGCGCCCATTAAACGCCGATGAAGCGCATTATTTGTTTTGCTGCTTTTCGCTTTCTTCTGGTTGGGCGATTTTTTGTCTTAGTTTCTCGTTGCTCGTTTCAGAGATGCTGAATGTGCTTGCGCTGTGTTGGTTGGTTGTTGGATCGTGAAGCGGGTGGAGTTGGGCAGTGGAGTGAGCTTTGAGCATTGATATGGATTGTGTGCAGTGTTGTTTGCGTTGTAGTGTTGTGTGTTTTTGTTGTTGTTGTGATTTTTATTCATCATCAACATTCTAATTGAGCACTGGAGCCACAAACGACTGCATGCATGTGTCTATGTGTGTGTTTGTGTGTATGTGATTGTGTGTTTGTTGACCCTTTTTTCTCGTAAATCGTTACTTACTCCCTCAACTGTTTGGGCTTGTCCGATTTGACTTATTTTTTTTGGCTTTGAATGTGCTATCGATTGTTTTGATAAAAACAATAAGTGCGGTGCAGTGGCTTATAAATTGCTGTTAAATGCGTACACTGGAAAAAAATTTAAATTAAAATGGGCCATGTTCTAACTGTGTTCAATTTAAAGTGTCGCTGAATTCTAATTGTCAGTGTTTGTTCCAACAAAACACAATTTGGCGGAATTGGCGATCTTTTTGTTGTACAAAACTCGGCCACAAAAAGTCGTGTAACAAAAGTCGTCAAAGATCGTATCTGTGTATCTATCTGAGTTTCTATCTGAGTATCTATCTGTGTATCAATCGTTTTATCTGAGTATCTATCTGAGTATCATTCTGAGTATCTATCTGTGCATCTATCTGTGCATCTATCTGTGAATCTATCTGAGTATTTTTCTATGTATCCATCTGCGTATCTATCTGACTATCTATCCGTAAATCTATCTGAGTATATATCTAAGTATCTATCTGTGCATCTATCTGAGTTTCTTTCTGAGTATCTATCTGTGTATCAATCTTTTATCTGAGTATCTATATGAGTATCATTCTGAGTATCTATCTGAGTATGATTCTGAGTATCTATCTGAGTATCTTTCTGTGTATCCATCTGTGTATCTATCTGACTATCTTTCCGTGTATCTAGTATCTATCTAAATATCTTTCTGAGTATCTATCTGAGTATTTTTCTGTATATGTATTTAAGTATTTATCTGTGTATCCATCTGTGTATTTATCTGTCTATTTATCTGAGTATCTATATGAGTATCTATCTGTCTATCTATGTGTGCATCTATCTTTGTGTCAAACTGTGTATCTATCTGCTTATCTATCTGTTTGTGTATCTATCTAACTATCTGTCTGCGTATCTATCTGTCTATCTATCCCTGTATCTATCTAAGTATCTATGTATCTATTTCCCTATCATATCTATCTGTCTCTCAACTTGTACCATATAATTTTCATGGGAGCTCAAACTGACGATTGTAGATAGGAAATGATAATAGTAAATGTCCAAACGCATTCTGGCTGAGGTCATTTCCAACGGAATCACATTACTCTCTAATTAAACTTTTTAAAACTAGATTTTTATGTTAAATTCTGGTTTCTTATTTTATTCCAGTGTATGCTTCACACTAACTTTGTCTCCCATATGAACTCGGTTTCCTTACTTTAAAATCAATCAAGCGTCCCTTTTCCAAACGAATGAATGGCATGAATGAATATTTTACAAACATATTCTTTTTTTTTATTAAAACAACACAAATATATCTGCCACACACAATTCGAGTTCCAGTTCCACTGAAAGTGGGCTGTGTCAGACGGAGTGTCCTGTTTGGTCACCACAAACCGCACATTTGTTATTTTGTTCTTATTGACAGTTGCGTCAACATTGTTGTTGTTGTTATTGCTCTCTGTTTGCTGTGACATGTGGCAGCGATAATTGATACTTGGAGGAAAATTAAGTGATCCCGCTGTTGCTGATGTGGCGCATTGGGTGGGCATTATTGACAGCACAACTCCTCGGTTGCATGACAGTTTATTGAATGTTGCGTACGCTGTCCAGTGGTCGCTGTGTTCCCCATATCATTTATGGCCTTGTATCAGCAGTATTTCGTGCAACATCTGCTGTTGAATTTATTTAGTTCTTGGTCGCCATTGCTTTTGATTTGTTTTTCGTTGTTTTGCATTTCTACTTTATGCACAAAAGTCGTTGTATGTGTTGTTGTGTCCGAGTGTAGTGCAATAGTTTCAATTTATTCGTGTATGGGCGGCAGCAGCGCTGCGCATATTCTGTATAAATTTTACAAAAAGTCCACGAGAGAAAGTTGTGCAAAAATATTAAAAATATTCACTATCGGTAAATCAAAACTTGGCATTGCTTCGATGGTTGGGAGCGAGTTGCTGCTGAACTATCCAACACAAATACGAAACTGTATAATTTATGAAGTTGCATGTGACTGCACTGAGGAGCGATAACGTCGCAGCGTCTGCGCTGCCGAAATGTCAAAATAGATCATTGAGAGAAGTTGCAATTGAAGCGAATTGTTCATAAATAGCAAAGCAGGGAAGCGAATAGCAAATTTATGTGATAGTCAAAGCATTTATGTGAACAAGGAGGAATTATTGCAATTGAAAATGTTTAAAATTGTCTTTGTAGAATATTTGCTTAGCTTAACCCGGTAACGTCACACTAAGCATAAACATGGTTAAGGATGAAAGATAACGAGAGAGAATTAAAGACTAAAGACAATGGGATGTCAATTATGGACTATTGACTATTTACTGTTGACTATTGACAATTGACAATTGACCATTGACTATTGACAATTGACTAATGACTAATGACTAATGACTAATGACTAATGACTAATGACTAATGACTAATGACTAATGACTAATGACTAATGACTAATGACTAATGACTAATGACTAATGACTAATGACTAATGACTAATGACTAATGACTAATGACTAATGACTAATGACTAATGACTAATGACTAATGACTAATGACTAATGACTAATGACTAATGACTAATGACTAATGACTAATGACTAATGACTAATGACTAATGACTAATGACTAATGACTAATGACTAATGACTAATGACTAATGACTAATGACTAATGACTAATGACTAATGACTAATGACTAATGACTAATGACTAATGACTAATGACTAATGACTAATGACTAATGACTAATGACTAATGACTAATGACTAATGACTAATGACTAATGACTAATGACTAATGACTAATGACTAATGACTAATGACTAATGACTAATGACTAATGACTAATGACTAATGACTAATGACTAATGACTAATGACTAATGACTAATGACTAATGACTAATGACTAATGACTAATGACTAATGACTAATGACTAATGACTAATGACTAATGACTAATGACTAATGACTAATGACTAATGACTAATGACTAATGACTAATGACTAATGACTAATGACTAATGACTAATGACTAATGACTAATGACTAATGACTAATGACTAATGACTAATGACTAATGACTAATGACTAATGACTAATGACTAATGACTAATGACTAATGACTAACGATTATTGACTATTGACTATTGACTGTTGACTAATGACTTATGACTAATAACTCATGATTAATGAATATTGACAGTTCAATATTAACTAGTGACTATGGAGTTAAACACCTAAACTTTGTCCTTTTTCTACTTCCTTCGTTTTGCATACAGAATTTCTCCACATTGATACTATTGTCAAAGACAAGGAAAATAATTACTATAAATGCCACTTTGTTGCCTTAATTTGTAAATATTAAAAATTCTAAATAATGGTGTTCGATGGTCATTTACGCATGTAAGCTACCACAAAATTGTACTTACAAATGCATTTATTTTCAATAGTTATAAATAGTCAACGCTATTATGCTTTGGCCTTTTGTTGAGTGCTTAGGCTTTTATCGCAATGCTCTTCTGCATGATTTATGGTAAAACTAAAAGCTAAATATAGATTATTAATGAATATATGACAGTTGCCTGCAAAGAGGCACAGATTATGTATTCCAACACGCACACACACACATTGAAATGGCCAAAGGCAAAGTCAGTGATTGTCATTTGCGGCCAGGCAGCCTTTGAAAACAATGCAATATCAAAATGGTTTCACATACAAAAACGGCAACTTGCAGTTTATACTTCAAATCTCAGTTAAAATGTGAATATATCAGTATAAATTATGAATTTGTGTGCACATTTGCACATTTTGTATTATTTCCACAAATGAGAAATCACAGTGAAAAAAATTGTTGAACCCGATTTTTGCAGATTGAATGCTTGCGGTAAAAATTTTATCAAAAGATTCAAAATTACAAGAAGGTTTTTATTGGAAATCGATTCTACTGAATCGGTAGCACTAAAGGTCCTTTGAAATCATGGGTAAAGGTGGGCATGCAGTAGCAACCGACATAAAGGTGAAGATCCTTTCATAGCATTGGTCAAATTGCACCCAAAGTTTTCGTTGCAGATATGATGGATATATATGTTGGTTGTGTGTCAAATTTATCGGATTAAGTTAGATGAATATTGACTTCTTGGGGTATTTTATTGATTGAATTGGATATATATTGGTTTCTTGGGGTACTTAATTGATTGAATTGGATATATATTGGCTGCTTTGGGTATTTATTTGACTGATTTGCATGGCTACTGGCTGCTTGGGGTAAACATGTGATATTTTGCATTGAACTGACTGACCCAGCAAATCGATTAATTTCCAATCTTTTACCTACCTACCCACACACATGCGGTTACTTACTGATTTACACAAAGTGTTTGAGTTCCTATACGTAATTTGCTTGCCTTGCCTCTGCATAAGTTTCAACTTACGTCAACATATTCGTTTGTGTGTGAATGTAAGTGCACAAATGTGATTGTGCCATTTAGTTGTCATTCATAATCTCTGTTAACGAAATTTACAACACTGATTATTTTATTTATACAGTAATTATTTGAACTAAATTTATTCGAGACAGCGCTGATGCAACAACATTTCCAAGGAAATGTGTAAATTTCATTCATTTGTTATAATTTATGCTTAAAAATTGATTTAAATTGAGTTTGCCGACAAGGGAGCTGCTGCAAGGCAAGAAAATGCCACATTCAAGCGGCTGCAAAAAAACCGCAAATAAAGCAAATGAAACAATTTTGTAAATAAATAACAATTATTAAATATTTAAAATAAGCCCACCCAGCACATTGACGCAAATTGACGGCAGCATGTGCAGCAATAAGTTTTATTTAATTCTGCAAAATTCCAATTAAGTTGCTCTTCAATCATATTTGCTGTGTTAATTAAATTTGCAGCAAATGAAGTACGCAAAATGCATTTTTTTTTGTGCACAACCCAAAGCACGAGTTGGCGCCGGTAATGATGATAATAACTGTACGAAGCATACAAGCACGAAAATAATTCACAACTACCCGGGAGAGCGAAATGTTGACGTTTATTTAAAGCCGCTTGTGCAATGCCAACATTGTGTGGCAGCCCAGTTGAAAAGGCGCGGCACGTTTTGTATAATTTTTGCACGTCGGCGAACCACTAATGCCTTCTGAATGGAACTATGAATGTGGCAGCGTTGTGCTCGTATGTAACCAATAACCGAAAAATCACCAATATTTTAGCCTAATGTGAATTTTCAACGGACATTAACACTTTGTGCGGGTGTAGTGAAATTTAATTAAACGCTACGTGCGCGCCGCTGAAAGGCCTTCAGTGTGTGGGCCTTTTATGTTTGTGTGCGTGTATGTATTACAAAGCATATTTGTGCGTGCAATATGTAAAGTGGAATATTTAACCTACACGCTATGCAAACATTTATGCACTCATGTGTTTGTGTGTGTGTGTTTGGGTTGTATGAGTGCATTGTGTGCCTAAGCGCCTAATATTGCATAAGGTTTTGGTGGGCTACAATTATTTGCGCACACTGTCAGCAGTTTATTTACGCACACACACACACCAACACGCTCAAGCACACACGCACACATAACTGTTTACACTTTATGTTTGTTTGTGCGTATTTGTGTGTTTTGCAATTAAAGCCGCTATGCGGTTTGGCCGAGTTGGCGCCTAACAATTGCTGTCATTGCTACCAGTCACTAAAAGCTGCCATACAATTTCAAGCAATTTGAAATGTTTGCCATTTGTGTTGTATATATTTTCAATTAACAATTGACTGACAGCACGAGCAGCGCTTTCAGTAGACTCTAGCAATGCCAATTGCTATTTAACTATAGTCGCCTTATTGCCGCACGAATTCTCATTGACAGCGGCATAATTTTAGAATAAAATTATTAATATTTTAATTGCATGAACTTCTCTTCAGAAGTCCAAGTAATAAGCAAATAATATAGTTTTGAAGTGTAATCAAATTTACACGAATATATAACCATTTAATTTGAAGTCGTGTTGAGTCGAATGTGGGTTAAGGGAAAATTGTAATGTAAGTTTAATAATTATTTGTATAATTTTTTCATAAATATAAATTGAAATTGAAGTATTAGTGAATGCAGAGCTCAGGAAAAATAAATAAAAATAATATATTTAAATATAATACAAACAATCATTTATTTTGCTTTCTCTGGTATACGCGGCGTATACGTAACATACAAAATCGTAGGCTGAGTAGGTGAATCTGTTTATCTATGATTTTTCAAAAAATCTAAACATGTACTAGAGGCTTTTATTGCGGTAAATATTCATAGAAGTAAAACAAAGAGGAAGCAGAACCCGACATGACTAGGACAGGGTTTACTCCATATCACTGGAGGACATTGCCAGATTCATTCTACCATGAGGTTGGTTTCAAACAAGGACTTGCCTACACAATGACTATTGATTAGTGACTATTGACTATTGACTATTGACTATTGACTATTGACTATTGACTATTGACTATTGACTATTGACTATTGACTATTGACTATTGACTATTGACTATTGACTATTGACTATTGACTATTGACTATTGACTATTGACTATTGACTATTGACTATTGACTATTGACTATTGACTATTGACTATTGACTATTGACTATTGACTATTGACTATTGACTATTGACTATTGACTATTGACTATTGACTATTGACTATTGACTATTGACTATTGACTATTGACTATTGACTATTGACTATTGACTATTGACTATTGACTATTGACTATTGACTATTGACTATTGACTATTGACTATTGACTATTGACTATTGACTATTGACTATTGACTATTGACTATTGACTATTGACTATTGACTATTGACTATTGACTATTGACTATTGACTATTGACTATTGACTATTGACTATTGACTATTGACTATTGACTATTGACTATTGACTATTGACTATTGACTATTGACTATTGACTATTGACTATTGACTATTGACTATTGACTATTGACTATTGACTATTGACTATTGACTATTGACTATTGACTATTGACTATTGACTATTGACTATTGACTATTGACTATTGACTATTGACTATTGACTATTGACTATTGACTATTGACTATTGACTATTGACTATTGACCATTGACTATTGACTATTGACTATTGACTATTGACTATTGACTATTGACTATTGACTATTGACTATTGACTATTGACTATTGACTATTGACTATTGACTATTGACTATTGACTATTGACTATTGACTATTGACTATTGACTATTGACTATTGACTATTGACTATTGACTATTGACTATTGACTATTGACTATTGACTATTGACTATTGACTATTGACTATTGACTATTGACTATTGACTATTGACTATTGACTATTGACTATTGACTATTGACTATTGACTATTGACTATTGACTATTGACTATTGACTATTGACTATTGACTATTGACTATTGACTATTGACTATTGACTATTGACTATTGACTATTGACTATTGACTATTGACTATTGACTATTGACTATTGACTATTGACTATTGACTATTGACTATTGACTACTGACTATTGACTATTGACTATTGACTATTGACTATTGACTATTGACTATTGACTATTGACTATTGACTATTGACTATTGACTATTGAATAATGACTAGTGACTAGTGACACTATCTTCGGGCATAATAATGGGTCTTGAACGTTCCCAGAAGTTTTGGAATAGGAGAGTTGTACAGTCTTTCCTCATTGCAACAGCTTTTAGAGTTCTATAAGATGAAAGAGATGAAAAGCGTTTTTTACTACAAGATTCCCAGAGTAAATACTATTCAATTATTATAAAAATTTTTGCAATTTGTCCGCACTAAACTTAAATTGAGTTTTGAATTTTAACATTTCAAATGTGGTACAAATTGAACGTCGCTAATTACTTAACTGCCAAATGTGCCACAATAAATCGCCCTCTCAAAAAATTAAAAATTTTCTGTTCAAAAAAATGTTAATCCACCAACAAATTCATCAAACATATAAATAAATTTAAGTTGCATTACAACACCCAGAGACATGTAAAAAAAATATTCAAATAAATAACAGCAACACATCATAAAAAATTTAAAAAAATTCATGACTGAGTCGAAAATTAACGACTGTAAGAAAAATTGACCATTAAAAATTTGCCGACGTAATCAAATTATCCGCATCGACACCATTCCGAAATCAATAAACAAATTTTTACTGTTCGGTGAGGCGGCACAAAGCAACTGGACACAACACACCAACAGTGAAGTTAGGCGGTAAATACAGCGAAACAACAGCAACAGAAAATCCCGCAATAGGAATGCAACAACATCAGCAATGGTTGGTAAAGCTTTTACTATTCTCTGCACGCTTTGGCGGTTTTTATGTTGTAAATAATCGCATGCAAACGCTGCGGTGAGTAGCGTTTTTTATGACATTGAATGTGCTTTTTTCGAAATAAAATCTCTTTTACTATCCATAAAAATTGAAAATTACCATTTTTTATGATGGCAAATGTCCGCTGGGAGAGTGTGCTGCAAACTTTGGCCAAATGAGCAGCGCTATTAATATTTAAATTAGTCACAACGCGCATTTATGTGGGCGCACCCCTCCGGCTCTATTGATTGTGGAGTCATAAAGCAATAAAGTTATTTTTGTTCAATTTCTAAATGGAAAAACTTCAGTTGCATTGCTGTTTTGCGGTAAAGTGTTGAAAAATATTTGTAAAAATTATTTAAGCTGGTGGCGGCACAACACGTCGAGGCAGTCTTAGTGTTTTCTTTTTTGTTATACAAGAAGCGAGATGTACTCTGGATCAGTACTTCTAACCATGTGGGTTCAGTTTATATAAGGAAAAGCATTTCAGAGATAAAAGATTTGCAGATTCATACTGATTACAAAATCATAGAAACAGGCAACAAGTTTCGCTGCACTGAACTCAAATACGTTGCCATCTTTTACACAATTAGCTATGATTTTCAAGATTTATATGAAGTCAAAGAGTTTCTCTAATATTTTTCCCAGATCTTTATTAAGCTAAACTGAACCCAATATTCTCTAATAATTCTTAGGACTAGTCACACTAAGTAAGCAAATGAAAAGCTTTTAAACTGTTCGTCAAACAGCTTTCAAACTCAGCATAAAACTGCTTTCTGCCAAAAATGTTTTCACTGAAAAATCTGTTTGTGCGTGTGACATCTAATTTTTACCTTCAGCAATGCGGACTAGCGGCACGCGAGCCATTGCCATTGGGAAACATTTTCAACACCATGCAAATGTGCAGAAAAAATGAAAAATATAAAAAAAAATCGATAAAACAGAAACGATTCTAGTACGAAAAATATGGAGCAGAAAATGGCAAACACTTGCACTTTGCCAGTGCTATGCTGCGCAGTGCAGAGTAGAAAAATGCATTAAAAAAATATTAAGTACAAAGGAGTGCAAACACACACACTCACGCACACATATACAAACATTTTGTGTGAAAATTCAAAATTCACTATGAAAAAAAGCAAACAGCTGAGAATCCTAAACCAGGAGCTAAGTGCAAATGTGTGCGCTCACAAACACACTTGAAGCATGTTCACATACAAACACACACATACAGACATAAACACACTTATATACATAGTGCCCCTTGAGATAGCACACATGCAAACCCCCAAAATGCATTAATCTTTTGCACAAATCGACAGTTATGGCTAAGTAAATCGATTTTAGAACGAATTTGTGTCTGCTTTCGATGCGGATTTTGCCTTCTTGCAGTGCCGCTAAAATATCTGTAGATACTGCAAATATTTTTTCGTTGTTGTTGTTGACTGCAAAGTACAGCGAAGACCATTAGGGAGAATGTATGTGTATGTGTGTGTATGTTTGTGTATGGGAAGTAACTGCAAAGCACTAAATGCACATCGGTCATATTTCAAATGCAAATTTTTTTTTTATCTCCATCGAGTATCCGGAAAAAATTGGTCAAATCGTTTGGCATTTTATGGTGCAATTTGTACGCTTTGGAAGTGATAGAGCGAAGATTTAATGGCATAAAAAGTCAAAAGTTATACTAGGAAACAGTTTAAAAATGCCAAAAATTATTAAAAAAATTTAAAAAATATAAGAAAAAATCAGGAAAAATTAAAAAAAATTATTAAAAAAATATTTTAAAAATATATAAAAAAAAGTATGACATAATAGAAAAAAATTACTTGGAAAAAAATTAAGAAAAATAGAAAAATGGTTAAAAAATATTTAAAAAAATACAAAAAACCTCGTTTTAACGTCTGGTTGTATGGACCAGCCACATTCTTACTGATCATCACATCAACAGCTTAGGACTTTGGGGAATGCCATGCAATACCGCTAGGGTCCCAACTGCGACTATGCGTGGTTGATCTGAGCGCCCAGTTTGACCCAACCTTTGACATGTTTTTCTTGGTCTTTGAGAAAACAAAAGATTGTTGATTGTTTTATGGTTATTTTTATTGAGGTAAGTGAACTGCGACCTAAAAAATTTAAGACTCAAAATGTATCTGTTAGTTTAGCATTGATAATTTATGTAATTTGTGTTTGCCAAAATGTGGCGAAACCAACGACCCAGTCGGAAATAGAACGATCGATCAATATATTGCATTTTCCTAAAGAAATCTTGAAACATGATTGATTTGAACTCAACTGAATTGAATTAAATTGAATTAAATTGAACTGAATTGAATTGAATTGAACTGAATTGAATTGGATTGAAATGATAAAGAATGACAATACTTTGTCCAATCCAAGTGCCGTTTTCTCTTTAGAATAGTAAAGTAATGCGATCTTGAAATTACAGTAATCAATCACAAACCGTCTTACTTATTTTTGTAAGCTTCCAATTGAATGATTCTCAACTGTTCTTGTCAAGACTTTACCACATAGGCTTCTGTCCCCAGTATGTAAAAAGAATTTTTAATACAGTACTTTGGAATCTTCTTCTTCTTCTTGACTGGCACGACAGCCCGATTACGAGACTAAGCCCTAGCTACCCGCAACCATGCGTGTTGTACGTGTGAATTTGTACAGCGTTTTTTTTTTCATAGGCAATTTAACTCTCAGAGTTCTGCCATTTCCTGCTGAGAGGACAGCCGCCGAAAGAAATATTGTTGTTTTTCTTTTTTTTCGGTGTTTGCAGCAACGGAGTCTTGAATCGTACTATGGAATCACCTTACGAAATTTCCGACTGGGGAGGCATGCAAACAGCTTCGTACTTAAATTGCAACAATCATAATGCAACAAATTTGAGTTTATTAGTTTCAGTGGAGACAATTTTTCAATCCTTTCTGTAGGAATTGCATAGACGCAGAGAAGAAAGATCGACCGCCTGAAGCATTGCCAGCAAATCTCACACCTTTGTTGTTTTATTTAAATTATTTTTTCGCCGTTCTTATATGATCGCCTTTTATGAGTTTTACGACTAAAAACTCCTGTTGCACAGTGATTCGTTCCATAGAAAAAATTCAAAAAATTTATAGTCTCAGAACTTAACGATTTTGATGTCATTCGAAAGGTAAAACTCCAACTAAGAAAACCCCAAAAACTCTGTGCTAAAAATTAATTAGTGTGTATGAAAAAGCGGCTCAAAGTTGAAACTTTTTTCACAAAAAAATGTAAACACATATTTTCTGTTTTTTAGTCTATTGAGGAAAAAAAATTGTAAAAATACATAGTTACCAAGAAGTTGTTAGAACTTTCAATATAGATTAAAAAATGATGTGGCCATTTTCGTTTTTAATGTTTTCTCAAAATTTACAAAGCTGAGGCTTTTACATCACTTTTAATTCAAAATATTTTTTCAAATTAAAAATCTGAAAATTGACAAAACTTAGAGGAAAATATCTAAAAAGTATGTGAAAGTATGTTCCTGGATTTTTTTTTAGTTTTAAGAAGCATTCTTTGTTTGTCGGATAATGTAATTACATCCTCCGATATCTTCCGATCTCAGAAAATATTTCAATTTGAAAAGTGGTCTAAACACGTATTTTTCGGCAAAATTTATTTTATTTGTCCCTAAAAGTATGCAATCAGCATGAAAAATGATAAAATCTGCAAAAATGCAAAACATACATCTATTATTATCGTTTTTATTGCAAAATCAGAGGGTCCTAAGACAATTTATGTTACTCTTTGGAATAATCAATGTTGACGTTACCGATTAAATGTAAAATCTGAAAAATCTAACCAATGCAATTGGTGCTATAGCTCACCAAAAATGACAAAAATTTCAAACTAGTATACCAAATTTTATGAAGAACGGACCACTCCTTCTAATTTTGTCCCGCGGTTGTATGGAGTCGAATCACTGTGTGTTGTATTGAAAATATTTTCAGTATTGCTGAGAACCAAATTGCATTTTCGTAGATGTCGATTCGAGTGCAGTTAATTCAAAATCAAGTTAGTTACAACAACAATAGTGTAAGGTTGCCTGGCTGGCGGTCGATCCAATTACAGTACTCGACAAAAAATTGGTCAATCGCGTGCACCTAAAAACAAAAGTATTTCTTGATTAATTTGTGGCCACTGAACACGAAATTTAAACTCAAAAAAATTTGTTAAGAAGCGTTTTCAAAACATCTTCGAATAACAAAGATGTTGTTGTTTGTTGGGTCAGCTATGAGCACATATCTCGTAAACGAATCAGCCGACTAACACAAGCTGTCCTTCTGTCAGAAGATAATACATTAACCTTTCCAGCGATACACAGATTGTCCAAATCAGATGAGATTTGGAGAAGTAACTGACGAAAAAATCATAAATTTTCAAATGTTTATTTATAAATAAAGCAAATGATCCCCTCTGGTTTTAAAAACCAGAAAATATTAAGACCAACATCAATAGAATTGAAAAAAAAATTACAAAGTTATGATGCACTGAGTGAAAACACCAACTTTACATTTATTACACCGTGCGAAATAATTTTTTTTTGCCGAGATGCATCTAAATGTTGATATAGACGTAGAACTAGAGGTCATTTAGAGTATCCTGGCATAGTCAGTTTTTAATTTTCTGACCCAAAGTCCTTTTTAAAGGACTTTATAATTTAAAGGACATACACATTTCAAATATTTTTGCAAATATTTGCGGTAGTGCAATGATGAAGTTATTGGTATCAAATGAAAGAGGCAAATTGTCTCCTTTGAAATAAATTTTATATTTTTAACTTAGTTTAAACTTAAGTTTAAATCTCCTAAGAAGCGATTTCAGTTAAGATTCAAGTAGAACATAACTAATTCTGAGCCTCACAAATTTATAAGTAGCTGCATAAATGTTGATTTTCTTAAAACAAAAACGTTGCTATAATATTCAACAATCCTTAAAATCCGAATTATACGCTTGAATGGTTTTCTGCTTCACGTCGATATTTTCAATTTGATCGACTCACCGTGTGCCATTGCCCGGCTGAACTTATAACTTTGACACAGACAAACACACCGAAAGACCGAAGCGCGCCCAGTCATGCGCTTCCGCTTACTGCTGCTGCTGTTGCTACCGTTGTTACTATATACATGCAGTTGGGCAGTGTCAGGCATCCAGCATGATATCACACTACGCCTGCAACATATTATGCAATTCATTAGCATGCAAATTCGCAAAATTCATCAGTCGATGCGGCGGCGTGAAAGTAACACAGCAACCAAAGCGTCGGGCGTCGAGCGTCGCATGCAACTTTGCAGCACGCACATAAATTTACACAAATACCGCTATATATATATAGAAGTCGACCTACTGTCGACCATATATAATGGCCACGGTATCAGCGCAGATGTATAGATGTGCGTATGTACTTGCATGTGTTTCTGTGTGTGTTTGTATGTGTTTGTGTGTGTGAGTGCGGCAAATGGCAGCATATGCTGTCGCTGTATGGCAACGCAACGCATAAAGTTTTGGCCAAGTTTTAAACAAATAGCGCAGACACATTGTCTGCGGTGGCGTCGGTGGCCAGCAGGTTCGGGTCGTTCGAGCCAGCACCAGCGCACTCGTCTGCGTTCAAGTGTTATCGCCCACGCACGCAGCACAAAACAGCACAGCGCAGCGGAGTACACGTTGGGCCCACGCGAATTCTAACACTTGCCACTTGTTATTGTTATTGGTTTTGCCTTTTTTTTGTTCGATTTTGTTGCTCAACGTTGTTTTTGTTGTTGTTTTTAAAGGATTTTTTTGTACAATGCAGGCGTGTGTTGAATTTCGTGCACAAACTTCTTTTTCATTTCGCTGCTTCTGTTTTCCTCTCTCTCCATCGCTATCGCGAGTACTAATGTTAGTGCTATCACCCTCTTGCATTCGCTTCCACTTTGCTACGTTTAGTTGCGAAAAAGTGCGCCCATAAACCTGGGTCAACATGTCAAAGCAGCAAAAACAGTGAGATTTATTTCCCACAAACTATGGAAAAATGGTAAAGCAAAACAAAAACAAATGTGCCAAGCAAAGTATCTGCTATAGTAATGCATATGTCGACTTGTGCTGCTGCTGCTGGGCACGTTGGATAACGAAATATAAAGAAGATGGAAAAAATTCAAATTCCAAAAAGATTCGATTTCGTGTTTATGCAAAAATTGCAGAAGAATATTGTTGCTTTAAGTTTCTTTTTTAATGGTTTCGGTGTGTTTGGAAACACAGATAAAGATTATGAACATCAGGGGATTCTTATTGTAGAGAGAGAGGATGGTGCACCTGGAGCAATTTAGGGCTGTGGTGTCCAGAAGCGCACACAAGATTTCATTTCAGGGGGACGAAGATTCTTTATTTTTATGTCTTTTGAAATGTTAACAAGATACAAATTTTGAGCGATGTTTCCTACACAATTTTTGAGCCCATCTTCTGAAACGTTGACAAGAACAAATTTTGGGCGAGGTTTCCTTCATAACTTTTTAGCCCATCTTTTGCCATCTAAAACGTTGGAAAAAAACAAATTTTAGGCAGTGATTCCGTAAAAAAAGTTTGAGCCCATCTTTTGCCATCCAAAACGTTGGAAAGAAAAAATTTTGGGTGTGGTTTTCTCCACAATTTTTGAGTCCATCTTTTGTCTTCTGAAATGTTAACAAGATACAAATTTTGAGTGGTGTTTCCTACACAATTTTTGAGCCCATCTTCTGCCATCTGAAACTTTGGAAAGAAGATATTTTGGTCGGGGGTTCAATACACAACTTTTGAGCTCATCGTCTGCCATCTGAAACGTTGACAAAAACAAATTCTGGGCGGGGCTCCAAACAACTTTTGAGGCCATCTTTTGCCATCCAAAACGTTGGAAAGAACAAATTTTGGGTGTGGTTTCCTCCACAACTTTTGAGTCCATGTTTTGTCTTGTAAAATGTTAACAAGATACAAATTTTGAGCCGTGATTCCTTCACAATTTTTGAACCCATCTTTTGCCATCTAAAACGTTGAAAAGAACAAATTGTGGGCAATGGTTCCCTAAAAAATATTTGAGCCCATCTTTTGCCATCAAAAATGTTGGAAAGAAATGTTTCCTCCACAACTTTTGAGTCCATTTTTTGTCTTCTAAAATGTTAACAAGATACAAATTTTGAGCGGTGGATTATACACAATTTTTGAGCCCATCTTTTGCCATCTGAAACATTGGAAAGAAAATATTTTGGTCGGGGGTTCAATACACAACTTTTGAGCTCATCTTCTGCCATCTGAAACGTGACAAAAACAAATTTTGGGCAGGGATTCCCTAAAAAACGTTTGAGCCAATCTTTTGCCATTTGAAATGTTTAAAAGAACAAATTTTGGGTGAGGTTTCTCACACAACTCTTGACCTCATCTTTTGCCATCTATAACGTTGGTAAGATACAAATTTTGAGCGGTGTTTCATACAAAACTTTTGAGATCATGTTTTGCCATCAAAAGCGTTTGCATGGTACAAATTTTGGGCCGGATTTACACCCCCTGAAACCTTCCTTGCATGCGCCACTGTTTGTAATTCCTTCAGGAAATAGATTAAGGCACTTTTTTGCAAGGAATCTTGCTACAAAGAAATCAATAAACGGTCTTAACACCTTTTGCAGCAAATTTGGCTGCAGGCCGTAATCCGGAAAAGGGTTGTTTTGGTTAGATAAGATGATGAAGATGCCTCTTATGAACTTTGCCCCGAGTAAACAATCATCACCATAACTTGGTTCATCAATTGAAATGTTTCGGTAAATGGTTTACCCAGTTTTATGCAAAACTTAATATTGGCTTTTTGTTCGAGGCTAATTTTTTTCCGATGATGAAGACTCTATAACTCTACTTCCAGTGAACACAATATCATGAAATTTTCTATTTTAAACTTTCAGGATCAAAATATGTCAGGTAAGGAAAACATAAATACACGTTTTAGATCTCAGTCTGTAGATTCATACATCTAAATGTTAATATATTTCAAAGTTCTTAAATTTCAAAAAAAAAATTTAGTTAAAAGGAGGCAATTTTCTTCTCTCATTTGATACACATATCTTGATCATTGCATAACCACAGATATTTTAAAATAATAGTTGAAATGTGTATGTCTCTAAAATTTTAAAGTCCTTTAAAAAGGACTTTGGGTCAGAAAATGAAAAACTGACTATGCCAGGTAACTATAAATGACTTCTAGCTTCACGCCTATATCAACAATAGCACATTTGGAACATTTTTTTTGTATCATGGTGTGATAAATGTAAAGTTGGTGTTTTAGCTAAGTGCTTCATAACTTTGAATTTCTTCTTTTAAGTCTATTGGTTTTAGGCTTAATACTCGCTCAAATATTATATCTTTCATCTGAGATTTCAAAACCAAAAAATTAATTTTTTTTTATGTATGATTTTTGAAAATATTCGCAAAATTCACTTTTTTACAACTTTCACCGTCAGTAACTTCCCCATATCTGATCTTATTTGGACAATCTGTATATCGCTGGAAAGGCTAAGGTATTATCTTCTGACCGACGGACAACTTGTGTTAGTCAGATGATTTGATTTACGTTTAAGAGATATGTGCTCAATACTGAAATAACAGGGAAAAACTGGTTTTCCAAAGATTTTTCGAAAACGCTTCTTAAAAAATGTGTAGATTTTCAGTTTCGCGTTAGTTAGTTAAAGTAAGTGTTGGAAATGTTTTTATAATTTTGTTATTTTAATTTTTAGGTGCAACAGTCGAGTAGTGTTATTGATCGTATTTTGTCTTTCCTTGAAATTAGTATCCATTGTAAGCAATACACATTACACTATACAACGCTTACTACAATCTTGAATTATTATTATTAAATATTATTATTTATTTATTTATTATAATTCAAATTACAATAAGTTATCAGCACTAGCTACCAGGGCTATCTTGAAAACTCTTTCCATAGGTTGCTTTTGGAATCATCTTCATATCTCTCTGCCAATTCTCCTTTATCGCCTCAAATCACTCAAAACGCTTTTAGCGAAGTTATCACTTGAACTGTAGGAATAGGAGAAAGTCACAAGGAGACATATCAAGTGAATAGGGATCTTGCGGAACTGTACAAATGTTGGTTTTGGTCAAAAAGTCGCATTCAAGATGCGTGGATTATCAGTGCGTTGTCATGTTGAAGAAACCACGGGTTTCTCTACAATTTTGGCTTCTTGCGATAAATTTTTTTTTCCAATGTGTTAATATGCTCACGTTTTACTTCTTATTTAGAAGGAGAAGAACAAGAATAAGAAGAACTAGAACAAGAAGAACAAGAAAAACAAGAAGAAGAAGGAGAACAAGAAAAACATGAAGAACAAGAAGAAAAACAAGAAGAAGAAGAATAAGAACAAGAAGAACAAGAACAAGAAGAAGAACAAGAAGAAGAACAAGAAGAAGAACAAGAAGAAAAAGAAAATAATAAGGACAAGAAAAAGAAGGAGAAGAAGAAGAAACTTCAAGTAGACCACATTACGGCAATCAAGGAAAACCACCATTGATGCTTTAATTTTGGATCAACTCTGTTGTGGTTTTTTTAGGGTTTGGCTCGTCTGAGAAGCGCCATTCCGATGATTGTAGATTAGTTTCAATATCGCATTTATTTCGAAATTTTGGCTCAAGGGAATAATTTCTTTAGTGATATCAATCTGATGTTGTTTTTGTAACAAATTCAGCGAAATTCACTAAACACAACAACAACTCTGACTTGTTAAAGCTATCACGCACCAACTCGCGACAGATGGCACCCAAGCAGATACCAGAGTAGAAGATGACAGAATGTACCAATCAAGAAAGGAAGTAAACTTTTTTGAATGGGTATTTTTTTGTAAGAACTTATAGCCAATATTAGAGTAAAAATCAAACAAAATAAAGCGTTTTCGATCAAATGTAAGCAACCCCTTTAAAGCACAACAAAGTCACACCTCTGCACCTCTTCTGCACTGTGAAATGTCAGCTTTAGCTTTATTTACTATTCATGATTTGCTTTCAATCTGATTGAAAAAAATATATATAATTTTACTTTAAAAATTATTTAAAAAATCATAATTTTACGTTAAAAATTATTAAAAAATTTATAATTTCAGTTTAAAAATTATTAAAAATTATTAAAAAAGAATTATAATTTTGCTTTACAAATTATAATGTTAACTTTACTTTATAATTTATTATTCCTAAATAAAATCGATTCTAAATAGGTTCCAATTGACAATAAATGCTTCAACGATAGAGTTAATATTGGAATTAAATCATTTTCAGGCCACACCACAAATATTGGTTTTACTCAAATGTCTGAAATTAAAACCGCCAATACCTCAACTTTAAGACCACATAATTTCAAATATGCCTGCAAGCTTGTCAGTGTGGTTGTGTGTGTTTATATCTATAAGTGTAATAGGTCTTGATGTATGTACGTATGAATGTTTGCAGATTCGCACACACATTTCCCAGTATAAATGTCTATGATACAATTGAACTTTCTGAATAATTTCTCCCAACCATTCGCCAATAAAGCAGCCAAATATTGCCAACGATTGCATTGCATTGTTGTTGAACTTTGCCACAACGAATTTATTGATAATCGTACTAATTGAAAATAAATGTTGTAAGCAAATGTTAATAAGAATGATGAATGACTAAAACAGCGAATACACTAAATACAAATGTTATAAAAATAAATAATAAATCTTTTGTTGAAATAAGATTTTAAATCATTAAATGAAGTGAATAAAAATCCACACTGCGATTAAAGTAGTTAGATTTGTAAAGCCTTGCAAGATTGATTTCAAATGCAACAAGGATTATCAAAACGATTTAAAAAGTCTTAATAAATCCAACAATAAAAGTAGCATGTCCTGACACAATTGAACTGATTAAAATTGCACTAAACTGATGATTCTTGAACTGCACACACAAACTTAATTAACCCATTTTGCAGCGCTGCACTCGAGTCGCCACTAACTAAAGAGAAATTTTAATATTTGTACGCATTCGATAGTAAAAAGCCACGGCGGAAGTGCAATGTGCTCGTTAAAGCGCCAATAAGATAACTGCTTTGCACACTTTGCATACTGCAGCGGAAACTTGCTCAATTCGACTCGTTGGCTCGTTGGCTTTTACCGCAGACGAACGAACGAACGAATGTAGGGCACTGAGTTAACAATGTTGTAGAACATTGCAGACAACTTGGCGGCAGTGATGCGCTGTGTACATTGTACAATTTTACAACTGTTTTAATCAAATGCAATAACACGAATTACCCAGACGACTGACTACTACTTTTCGCCAATTGAACAATTAAAAGCTGACATTTACACATTCATCTTTTGTGTGGCCCCCTGAGCGTATTTGCAGATTTTCAATTAAATATGCAAATTAAATGTCGTCAAGAGACAAGAAAAAGGAATATCAAATAATAGCAAAAGTCAAGAAACATGTCGGCGAACGAAGAAGCAGAATAATAAGTGAAATATGAGCAGCAAAAAAGTAGGGTACGAAAGAGTGAAAATTAATGAAGCGACCATTACACTAATTTTATTTGGGGCAACTTAGAATTTACATGGCTTAGTTGGTTGGTTGGCTGAGGTCTTCCGAGTACATCCGGTCTGGGTACAGCGATTAATGGGAAAAATAAGTCACAAGAAACAGGTTTGCCCACAGATTAGCAGATTTAAGTGCGGTTTTTTTTATAATAAAAGCAAGCTTCTCAGTTAAAAATGTGAAACCTTCATGAACACATTGAAATTATGGTTTATCAAAAAAGCATTGAACGTGTAGTTGGGTCTACTAATTTTGAAATATATCGAGGTTAGATAAGGGCAGACACGTAAAAAGAAAAAGCAAGTATTGGTCTTGTTGATACTAAAGATTTATGTAGTTAAATAAGACAAAAAGACTCATAGACTTGCACCCATCAGGGTAGCGAAGGTCAGCTTAGGCTTTCTTAGGTTCCATTAGACAAGTAGTGACTGTCTATTTTTTCCGCATTTTCTACAAGAATCACAGTGCTATAATATCTCTCCGTGAAATAAGAAATATCTCTTGTGAAATGCCGATAAACATTTTTGGCAAATACAAGCTAAACGAACTATACGAACTTAATTCTATTTTAGGTTATAAGTAAGGGAGAGGGCTGGGGTGTGAACCGGGTTTTGTTTTTCGGCTCTAACTTTTCTCAGAATAAAGATATCGAAAAATCGAAGATACCGTTGGAAAGGTGAATATATAACGCAACTTTGTTATGAAGACAGATTACCGTTTTGATTGAAATTTAACTCTCTACGTCCAATTTTCTAAGAACGTGATTTTTCGCTTTTTCAAAAAAGTGGCTGGGTTGTGAACCATCTGGAAAATCCCTATTAAAGTCAGAAAATACGAAGAAAACACCCATAATTTTTAAGTACATTGAGAATTTATTTAATCAGGAAGCCTCAAGAGGTGAAAAAAAGTTATAATGACCCCTCTTAGGCCAAAAAATCGCAATGAATGAAACTGCTCAATTTTTTAAATTTTCATCCTAATCTGTGTCGGAATGTTTGCATGTGAAATACGAACGTGTTCTCGTATTGGCTCACTTCAAGTGAACACAACGAAATCGAGTTAAATTATATAAAATGACTTTATTTTAATATATCCGTCCATATTTGACAGTGTTAGAACAAATGTAGTACGAAAAACAGGTGGTTCATAACCCAGCCACCTCAGTGGTTCACAGCCCAACCACGATGCCATTTTGGAAACTTTAAAATAAACGACACTTCCAATCATAATTCGACATAAACAAATATTGCATCGTAAAATAGAATCAAAACACTAAATAAACATGTATTACACTGACCTTTTTGCAATAAGCTCAGTCACTAAGATAGCACTTTAAAAAAAAGCCAACAAGTTTTCGCAGTCGATTTTCAAACACGATGGCTTTCAAACTCGATTGCTGCCACAAGCAATACGTGTTTGTACTTCGGTGTAACCACAGAGCAGAGTCATATCATAAGACAAAATTGACAGTTGAAGGATTGGCGATATGTCAATTAGGGAAAGAAAAAACGGCAATGGTTCACACCCCAGCCTGGTTCACAACCCAGCCCTCTCCCTTACATAAATCAGAAATAAATAAGTGAACAGTAGAACAAATTTAATTGCTAAAATTTTATGTTAAAGCAACTAGTTTCTGGCAGCTACACTTGGCCATGTGTCCCATATGCATAATAACACTCCGGGGAAAAAGGTGTTCAACGCAGTAGTTGGAGGTCAATGGCTAGAAGGGAGACCGGTGGAAAGATTAGGTGGATTAGAACGCCCAATGATCTCTTGGGGTGAGCAACTAAAGAAGGCGCAGGTAGATCGTAAGCGCCTAGAAAGAACTTTTGCGGCCGTAACCCGGTAATGGGTTGTAATGGTCAGTTCAGTAAGGAAACGAGTTTTGGGACCATACAAACGTAGGTAACCGAATCTACCAAAGGACATCACATAGGCCATGGTGCCTCATATATTACCACGTGGGTGAGAAGGATATCGTCTACACATCTCCCAATGATAAAAGCTACTTGGTGGCTCTGATTAGTTTATCAATTTGACTTAAAAGATGTTCATTTGTGGATTCGTTAGACACCTAAGCGCCTGCTGTCCCAAGTATTGGAAGCGTCACAGAGGAGACTCTCTTCATAGCCTTCATTTCAGCAGCTTCTGGGATGTGTTGGTCGGTAAGACAGTGCCCATTTGTGACTCCTACGACAGTTCGTATGAAGGGTTTGTTTAGTAGTAGAAATATCCAGATTTGCTCTGGTCAATCAAAGGCCAGATTTATTTTGCCGAGTTAACTGTTTGCTCATGGAGTCATCGAAGAAAGAGGACTAGAGAATGAGTCATTCTTCGATTGATGTTTCTTTACTTCTACGATCTTAGCATGATATGACAAATATTGTTGGATACTTCTTTACATCTATGAGATATTCTAGTATAGAGGCTCGATTTTGGAGTGATTTTACGGGCGTAATAAAAAAAAATAGTAATAATTTTAACCATCCATGTTTTTACCAGTTTCTTATTGATACTTTAAAAGTATAAAAATGTATAAAAGTTGAAAAAATAATTTAGAAATGAAGTCGGTGGAGGCCGGCAAAGTGGAGACTTAAAAAAAAAGGTGTCTCCTGGTGGACGTGATTCCAATCTTCCTGGTGATTTGAAACATAAAAATTTGGTTAATATTTATTAAACAAGGATGTAGAATTTTCTATATGTAGCCGATTTGAAAAACTGAAATTTTTGAACAAAATGGCGTCTTTCTGAAAATAAAGGTAATTGTTTGCCTCCTTTTTTCAACTGTGATAAATTTTTAATATAGTAAAACAAGTTTCAAAAACCGCAACGTCGAGACAATTTTGATAGTATTAGGAAAGCCTGTTATAAAATTCAAGTAAATCGGTGCATTAGAACTTGAGATATCATGTCAACCGTATGGAAAAAAGTAGTTTCGAGAAAAACGTGTTTAAAGTTTACAGTCAAAGTTTGGGCAATCTGAGTGGTGCGTCACAAAATTTACTATAATGCCGAAAATAATTAGAATTTACGTAAATGCTCTTAGAAGCTTATTCTTAAAGGGGTCCTCTAGTTTTAAATTTTGAAAAAATCAATTTTTTTTTAGTTTCATATTTTTATATAACTATTATAGAAAAAGTATACGAACGGATTTTGTCGAATTCGTAAACGTCTCTGAGATACAGAGCCTCAAATCCGTCTCGTTCACTACGCGGTAACACGGTTTTAAAACTTGAAACGCGTTTTTCTCGAAAACACATTTTTTGACCATTGAGCCATGATTACGTCGAAACTAGTTGACCGATTCACTTGATTCTTGTTTTGCTGTATTCAAAACGTTTGCTCCACGGGTTAACCTGCGGAGATTGCGCTCCATTGACTAGCCGATTTTTGGGAGGAGTTTTTAGAGCAGAAAAAATGGGCGAATTTCGAAAAAAAACACGTTAAAACGATGCTAGATCGGGTTCATTATAGGTCATCTTTAATTGGAGTAATGCTTTTTAAGAGAAAATGTTTGGATTACATTTCATACGAACAGGGACAAAGTTAGGATGGCGCAAACGCACCCTTAAACAAAAAACCATGGCCGGTAATCAGCTGGCGGACCCCAACAGTGTTCGCGGTAGCACGTGGAAACATTTGTTTTTTATAATTCAACATGTAAAGAGTAAATATACGACGAATTATCTCATTATCATTTGTAGTTTCTGAAAAAAAAAATATTCCAAAAAAAGCTTTAAAAAACACCGTTTGTACTAGAGGATCCCCTTAAGGGTCTTAACTTTGAAAATAGGGTCACCTTGGAATCATAGGTAACTGTGGTCTTCGATACTGGCAATGAACTTTCACCTAAAACTAACTAAATTTTAATTAAATAAATTTACAGTGCAATCATTGCATCTTCTTTATTGCCCAAAGTGTACTAACTCTCCTTGCCGAGCAAACCGAAAACCTATCCGCCTTGGACTGGCATTGTTTTAAAAAGTTCGCTTTAGGCATTCACTTTTCTGTTGCAATTCGTATGCGCTAATCTAATTTCAATTAGCATGCAATTCTTTCACAATGCTGCTATCGTTTTTTCTGCTTCTTTTTGGACAAAATAATCAACAAGAAAAAATTCGTCAAACTATGTAAAACTGCAAATAAAAGTAGGAATCTAAAGAGAAACGAACAAAACTAAATTAATGGAGAAGAAAAGCGGCAAGCAAAAGGCCGCAATTATCGGACAATGAACGAACTACACGGCGCGTATCCTTGACACAAAATGCCTGCAATTTGTTTTAAATGCATTCACTGCAATCGTCATTGTGCACTTTTTCGCCATTCATTTCGTTTGAATTTTTTATATTCCAACTAGTTGGCTGTGCATTGGCTGGTTTTGTTGCCATTCATTTGTGCGCTCCGCCTGTCAATGCAGCAAACTGTAATTAATAAATCGAATCCTTTTCACCCGTGAACGCACATCCGTGTCAATTGATGCGCAGTCAATGTAGGCAGGTTGCGGTGAGGTTTGAGAGAGGCGGCGCCGAACGGAAGGTGGTGGTTGTGGCTATTGACGTGGGCGGATGCTGTACGTAATTAGATCTCAATTAGTTCGACTGCAGGTGTTAAATGGAAATGGCGCTGTGTGCAATTAGATTTATTGCTTTATTATTGTCGCTATTGTTGATGTTGTTGGCGTTGTTGGCGTTGTTAATGTTGCGCTACCGCTGTCTGTCTGGTTGCTGTTGTGGGTTGGATGCAATGTTTTTGCGTGCGGCATAGACTGCTTGCGTAGCGGTTGAGTGGTTAGAGCGCTTCGCTGCCATTAACCCATTAATGACTGAGACATAACTTCTTGTCATTAAATTTTTCATGGATTCTGTTACTCGATTTCAGTTGATAATAAAGTAACAAGGACTCAAAGATGCTTCTTATGACATGAGCTCCAAATATTCCTAAACCAACTCAGTTGTTGCTTGATTACTTTACTCAAATTGCTGAGGGAAATTGTGGTTTAAGAATCATTGAGCCCATTTCAGAACTGCAATGTGTATTTACATATCAAAGTAACGGATGCTTCGTTTAAAATTAATCGTTTTTTCTTAGAAGAAAGAAGGTCAAAGCCTAGTTTTACCAGTTTTTAGTTGAAGTTTTGGTGGAATTCATACGAATAAATATTCTCTTCTGTTCACAATTCAAGAACCAAGCCTCGATTACACCCAATAATTTCTAATTTAAAAAAATAAATAAAACACTTCTATCGGATGGGTATCAAAATCAGCTTCAGAAGATTGATTCCAGTCATTCTTCTTCACTTATTGGGAAAGAGTCTACCGACAATCTGTTTTGTGTTATAAGTAGAAGGAAATAATAGTATGGAACTTTTTCTCTAACTTTTCAGGCTTTCAGTTTTCTATTAACCCTTCTGTGGGCACCCAGGTCTGTCCAGACTATGGGGGGTTCAACTATAAGTTTTCCAGCGGGTGCTCACACAAAGGTTAAACTTTTTTGAGTTGTGTGGAATTCTTAGATCCTAAGAAAGATCTTCTTTTAACGGATTTTTGTCCCAATTCGTGATTACAATCTTTGCTTAATCAGTGTATTATCTCTTAAAATTTTTTTTGGTGGGTATTTAACAACCTCGGTATCAGTAATGGGCAGTAATGCATGTGAATTAGTTAATGGTCGCCACCGATGCCAATGTTGTTCTCGCTGTCGATGCCAACGCGGCAGAAGTGTTGAACATAATTAGTGTGTTTAATTAAATCGTTGTTTTGTATGTTTACCATCTTGAATCTTGTGTGCATTTCATGGTAGAATGATAAATGTTTGTACTTTTATTAGCAACGTTTAAGGTGAACCTATTATGAGGAACTAATGAGCACAGCCCTCTAAGAAATGGCAATCGGATGATGCAAGGATTGGTTGGCTATGCAAAACTATGCCAAAAAGATCTCCTTTCTCATAGGAGAACTCTTCAGCTTTTCAACAATGGGTCGATTCGGTTGCTGTCGCGACTCAAAGTAAAGAAAATCGATGTTAAAGGGTCAGTTTGAAAAAGTCAATGAGCTACAACTATGCCTGAAGCATAATCGTTCAACTGCATGAAGATTTTTTTAAGTATATTTTAATTATATTTTTTTTTTATTTTTTTATATATTTTTTATGCTATGCGTGGTTTAAGTTTAAGAAAAATTAAAATAGGAATGATTTTAATACAAAATTCACGGACTTCAAGTACAGAGAAGCCACATTGCCTTGAGTGATCTACTCCGTAGCATCTTTAATCAGCCCTTCAAAAGCGATTCATAGTTAGATTCAGACTGTAAAAAGCAACTTTTATTCAATCAGGCTTTCAATTTTTGGTTTTTAAATTTTTTAATAATTTTTCAATTCTTTTTTTAATTTCGAACTGCTTAACTTTTCTAGCTTTCACAACTCTTTTAGAATAGAATCGATGGGACCAAGACGCATCTTTGGTATTAAAATTTTCAAAATGAAAGCATACAAAATAATTTTTGTCTATTTTCTATTTTCTATATTCTATGTTCTATATTATGTATTATATATTATATATTATATATTATATACTATATATAGATAGATAGATAGATTTGAAAGGGGAACTGTGCACTGAGACCAAAGTTGATCTATTGTGCCCCCTACAACTTTAGAGAACGTCCCCCAATCCCACCGACCTAATGAAGCTTAGTAACACACGTGGGAGAAGGTGTTTGACGTTCTCTTATTATATATTATATATTATATATTATATATTATATATTATATATTATATATTATATATTATATATTATATATTATATATTATATATTATATATTATATATTATATATTATATATTATATATTATATAATATATATTATATATTATATATTCTATATTTTGTATTCTATATTCAACATTCTATATTTTGTTATATGTTCAACATGCCCCAGTGTTGCTAGATCAGGGGTTTTCCTCCCAGATTTAGGAGATTCTTGGCCTTTTAGGACAATTTTGAAAGTTTAGGAGATTTTGATGATATTTGTATGCTTCAAAGTGAAAAAAAACAGCTGCAATAAAATAAAACTAATTGGATATGTATTGTTACGAAAATGACTTCTCTAAGTTCGTATCTGGATTGTGCTTGTAAATAAAACCACTTCAATTACTCAGCGCAAAACGCAGTCAGAAACCAACGATCACTTTATTTACAAATTTACACTTGTTTGTCTTTACACTTGCTACTACTTATTGGACTATTGCATGATTCCCCTTTGCTTGCTTAAATCAGACTCCACCCTCTGCGCTGCACACTGCTGCCTTTTATACCTGTCTGGTTATCGCGCCAACTGTTCTAGCACATTCCAATTGGACAATGCTCGACCATTCTCGCACAGCCCATCACCTTCGCGAACCATCCTTGCCATATCGGAATTATAGCAAGTTTGCCGTACTCTAAAGTGCGTGCCTAAAAGTATGCCGTAAAAACGTTCATCCATAGCACAGCAACAGAGTGCCTCATCGTTACAGTGCATTTTTTAGCTTATAATCACAAAAATAAAAAAAAAAATGTTAGAAGTTTTTTTTTAATTTTGGGAGGAAATATCAGCTTTCATTTCAAGATTTAGGAAAAAGTCATTTCAGGTATCTGGCAACACCGACATGACCCGGGGTACGCAGATGATGACGATAGAAGTCGCCGTCTTCTGCTCATTTCAAAATTTAATCAGTGTCATTCTTCTGATGCTAAATGGTGGCTTTCGTAGCTCTTGCCTTATCCAACGCCATTTTCTTTACTCTATCATGTGCTTCACATTTTCCTAAATTCATTCATTCATGAGTCAATCATCAAAACACCTTAAACACCCATCTCGAGTGCCCCATGTCCATTCAGCTTTTGTCAATTTTCCAGCCATTTAGAAGTTAAATACTTAAAACCATGATCCCATTAGGTCCTTTATTACATTCACTATAGCACCACATATTTAATTGGCCACATGCACAATTTGGCAATTTTCACAAAATATTAGCTAAAATTTAATTTTAGAAAAAGTTCAGCTCTCACGTAGTTCAACTCGACATGTGTGCTGGCAGCGAGTTGCCTTGTTGTTGTTTTTAATGCTTGTAGCTATTGTTAACACTGGCAGTATTGTTGCCGTTATAGTTGTTGTTATTGTTATTGTTACCCATGCAGGCAACAACAACATCATAATTTGCACACTTGACTGCACACAACACTCGGTTAGCCCGAGTGACATGGGCCAACAACAATTGGAGCTTCATTGTCGACACCAACAACTATAAATGTACAACAAGACAAGTCTTTGTCCCGACTCAATTCAGTAGCAGAGCTGAAAAGAAAATGCTGTCCTTTTTGTTACAATAAAAAAAATAGAAAATACTCTTTCTACACGCATGTGTTGTGAAATGGATGAATGATGGTGTGGGCTGTGTGAGTGCGAGAGTGTGTGTGAGTGCGAGTGGTTGTGTGAGCATGTAAGCGTGAAAGTGCGAGCATAAAATGTTAGATACAATTTTTGTTGAAGCAATTTTTGTAGAAGCAATTTTTGTTATTCAATGAATTGTGATCAACCAAAGGGCGTTGCAAGTGATTCATGTTAAAATTATGTTTTTGTGGCTGTTAAAAATTACAAATAAAACGCAATTATGGTGTGCGATTTGAGATTTGTGAAAGTTTTGAACAATTTTTTTAATAAATATGGAACTTTTTGTAAATTTAAATTTAGTAAATTTTTATTTTAAACTTTTGCATGCAAACAAAATTCATTTGAAAAGTCTTTTCTACTGAAAAAAATTGATACCATACAAAAAATTGCATGCGAGTTTTAACTAAAATCTTTGTAATTTATGTACAAATTTTACATGCAAAAAAGTGATTTGAATAGTCACTGTCACTACTTTACAAAAAATAGCTAATATTCCAAAAAAAATTGCATGCGAGTTTTAACTAAAATCTTTGTAACTTTAGTAAAAGTTTTACACGCAACAAAATTAATTTGAAAAGTCACTGTTTTTCTACAAAAAAATTGCTACTATACAAAAAATTGCATACGAGTTTTAACTAAAATCTTTGTAACTTTAGTAAAAATTTTACATGCAACAAAATTCATTTGAAAAGTCACTGTTTTTCTACAACAAAAATGGTACTATACAAAAAATTGCATGCGAGATTTAACTAAAATCTTTGTAACTTTAGTAAAAATTTTACGCGCAACAAAATTCATTTGAAGAGTCACTGTTCTTCTGCTTTACAAAAAAAATGTTTACTATACAAAAAAATTGCATGTGAGTTTTAACTAAAATCTTTGTAACTTAAAAAAATTGTCCATGCAACAAAATTCATTTGAAAAGTGACGGTTCCTCTACTTTACAAAACAATTGCTTCTATAAAAAAAAATTGCATGCGAGTTTTAACTAAAATCTTTGTCAGAATATTAACTCGCCTCGCGTTTTAAGCTCCCAAAATGTCCTTTGGAATTAATTTCGTTTTTCCGCATGCCAGCAGCATGCTACCAAAAGCAATGTGCACTTTGGCCAAGTGCGCTTTTTGCGTTGGCAACATTTTGCGCTCCGTTGCAACATAACGAAGAGCTCAAGTCCGGTCGAATTATTCACTCTCGGTGACATCGAATGCTGCTGTCCGACATGCTGCCATACGCTCTTCGTTTGCTGTCAATGTTAGACAACTGTTTGGTTGCTTTTATTGTTGTTGTTGTTGTTGTAGCCAGTGCAAGCGGCTGGCATTGCGCTGCACCACAAATGACCGAAGCGCAATCAACATGCCCCATAAATAGAAAAAGCCACCACAAATGCAACAACAAAAAACAAAAACAATAACAACTGTGTAGAGTAAAAACAATAACAAAACCAATAACTACCAGTTGAGCAGAAACAGCAGCAGTAGCAGCAAATAACAAACAACACAATATAAAACAATAAATCGTTTTGCTAGTCGCCGCTTTCGTCCGACTGCCGTTTGGGCGCCAACTGCTGGTCTGCACTGCACTCTCCAAAAGATTGCAATTTTTTCGTTGCTGCTGCTTGTTTTTTTTTTTGGAAATTTCATTTTGTTTACGCTTTAACATTTGACGCTGATGGATATGTTGGTGGCATTTCTGTCGCCATTCCGTTGCAAAAGTGTGCAACGCGGGCGACAGCATCGGTGACGGGGCCTGTTGCTGTAAGGTTGATGCGGGCTTTTCGCAGTATCCAGTGGAATATTTTATGTGTTGGCAGTGAAAAACGTGTCGAATATATATGCGAGAGTGCATAGTTTGATAACAGAAAAGAAGCAAATAAAATTGTCTGCTTGAATTTTAGATTTTACTTTTGGTACAACTGTGTACAGTAGAAACAGTTTGCATTACATTTGGCCAATGGCAGATGTTGCATACTATGTGCAATATGAAAAGAAGTTGTTGATTCAACCATTATAACAGCATTTGGAATGTTGAAAGAGTTGCAATTTGCTTTCGATTCGATTTTTGGTTGTAAATGTACTGAAGAAAAAATTCACAAATAGTGCACACATACATACAGAAATGTGTGTATGCTGTTTAGGATATGCAGGTTTAGTGTTTGGAATGTTCCAAAATACTGACAGTAACATCGAAAGGAACAACATTGTTGTTGAATTGAAGTGGTAGGTACTGGGCTTTGGCTAATAAAGATTTTTGATTTAATTTTGATTTTCGATTTTAGGTTGTAAATGTACTGAAGAAAAAATTCACAAATAGTGCACACATAGACACACAAATGTGTTTATGCTGTTTAGGATATGCAGGCTCAATGCTTCGAGTGTTCACAAATACTGAGAGTAATACTGAAAGGAACAACATTGTTGTTGAATTGAAATGGTATGTACTTGGCTTTGGCTAATAGGAAGAGAAAGTGCAGAAAAAAGCCCTGAAAATTAAAAAAATTTAATAAAAAACTCTATGGGAAAGACTTAGTGGGAAAGAGTTAGTGTATTGAAGTACAACTTTTGGTTTCATAAAAAAAATTTGTGTACACATGAAGTACTAAATCAACTAGCAACTAGATTCGTTCACCCAGCCTGAAGTGTATTAGGCTTCCATCCCAAATGTCATGGGTTTGATTCTAGAATGACTACATTGAGGTCGTTTATTGTAAATAACTTTTATTGCATCGCTTTCCAAAAAAATATCTTGCGTGACTTTAACTAATTTTTAAAGCTAAATGGAATAAATAAATACAAAATATTGTACAAAAAATGTTTAACCCCACTTTTGCAACATTTACCTTAAATGCCAAAAGGAGTCATTTTGACTACATATATACAATTTTCAGCAAATCTTACTGATAAATAGACAAATATGCATCTTCAGTGCAAAATATGAAAATTTCAAATAATTGCAAACATTAAAAAAAATATCATAGTAGGCTCTGACAATTCTCAAGTTTTTCAATCCAAAATTCACTCACAAAATTGTTTCAAAAAATCAAAATTTCATTCAATTTTACCCCATTTATGTGTCAAGTACGCCAGATTGTCGGACATTCTAGTGTTAAGTAATCCATATTTTGGTAAATCTTTAAAATTTTTCTTCTACAAATCTAATTGTTTCCCAACTAAGTCAAACTTATTCAGACAGCCAGCTGAAATGCACAATTAAGTAATTTTCTCAATTTTTCCTCAATTTAGCTTTAAATGGCGTTCAAACTGACTCATTTAAACTAGTTTAAGTAAAAAGAGCTTTTTGTTGAAGACGACCGTCCAGACTGCTCAATGAGGTTCAATTTACAGCTGACAGCTTGACAGCTGTTTGTTTACAAATAACAAATAAATACTTTTGTGAACTGAAGTGCTGCGAGCATGATTTTAGCGAAATATTGGCGCATATTTTACAATCCACGGCAAAATACTCACCTTCGTCCAAATATTAGATGCCTTGTATTCAGATGCGATGAATGGAATGAAAGTAGTGCGAGCAAGAACATTTTTGTCATTCATTTCAAATTTTCAATTTTTGTTTGGTTTTGTTTTGATGAAATGACAGCTGAATTTTAAGGATGTGTTTCAAACATGAATAGCTGCGTTTTGTTGGTAAAAAAGCTTTTTCATAGAAAGCTTTCGGATGCAACTCGTTTCAAAACATGTTAAATGGTTTAACACGTTTAATTTCCAACAACAATTGCATGTGAATAAACAGGTTTTCGAACTGGTTTTGGTCATTAAACTTGTTTAAGCATATTAAACCCGTTTAAGTCGTCAGTTTGAACGCCATATTAAATGGACCTCAATTTGTCATACAAAAATCTCAATTTAGCTAATTGCAACTAGCACTAAATTAACCATAAATTAAGCTCGATTCGTCATGCAACCCTTAATCGTGCTGGTATCGATAAACAAATGCATTCACAATTGACCGAACCAAAACGAAATTAAGAAACTAACAAATGCGAAAGGGTTTTTTTTTTAAGTTTTTATTTTGAAATTGTATTTCAAAGTTGTGTGCATCCGTAAGAATGTTAAATAAATATTATTAAATGTTCAATCAATGGTTTTACGAACATTTTTTTATACATAAACAGAAAAAACATTTCTTTCGTCTAACCAAAAAACATGTTCGATAAAATTAAAATAGCAAAAGCAATAAACTCAATTAAGAACTAAATTGCCCCATTTTATTTGGTGGTCTGAACAGGACATTATCAACACTAAAATAATTTACTTTGATAAAAGTTTCTATACTTTCCATTGCAGTCATTGGATAAACAGCACACAGCAAATCTTTTTTAGTACCCGTACAAGTACAATAACAACATCTCCATTAATGCCATTACGGATAAAATGAAAAAAATTACGGACAAAACAGCCATTACGGACAAAATGAAAAATGATGCAGCGCTCATCGAAGACACAATACTTCTACGTTTTTTACCTCCCAACTATCAGCAACGAAGATGCAGATGACTGTCATAACTTAGTCGAAGACTTCTTTCATTATTATTGTCATAAGTAGGAAAAGTGCACTGCGAACTGGAAGATTCATTGTACTCTCTTCATGGATCTCAATTATATCAGTAAGTTCTGTCTCCGAAAGAAATTTTAGTATCGCTCCTTAACCTTTTATTTATTAGTCTTCGAGATACTTCATCTTACCATTGCATTAGTAGAGGGCATCCTCTTAGTAAGCGTAAAAAGGCGTCTCGCTTTGGTAGAAGAAGGTAGCCCCTGTACCTAAGGCAGTTAGAGATAAGCTTATCACCAAGTCCGGTAGATTTTCAATTGATTAATAAAACCAATACAAGACAAGGCTTTGGAATAAGGCGTTGTCCTTTTTTTCTCTTTTTTCTTTTGCGAAAAAAGAGCAAAAATAGCAACTAAAGACTATATGAACAGATTTTAGGAGTAGCCCCGACAAACCTGGGTTTAGATAGTTTCAGAGACACTCAGACTAATAAGTCCATTTTACTTGAAGACACAGAAAGACTTGATATTCTCTTTTTAGTTGATGAAGGACAGAAAAAGAGAAGAGAATTTTGTAGTATTTTCAAATTTCGCAGTTGCTGTCGCAGAAGATTGGAAAAATGAGCAAAAAATTTCAATAATTTGGACAACTTGCAACGCTTCTTCTGCTTTAGAGTTAAAGAAGTGAAAAAGAGTAAAGAATTTGATTTAAACACTCAGAGGATCACTTATAGTCCTTTGAGAACTTTGTAGTATTTTCAAATTTCGTAATTTTCGGATTGAAGACGCAGAAGATTGGAAAAATGAGAAACATTTTTAATAATTTGGACAACTTGCAAGGCTTCAGTTGCTTCAGAGTTAAAGAAGTAAGAAAGAGTAAAATATTTGCCTTTTTTTCTTAAACCGATAAACCTTAGATCATTTTTAGTCCCTTGGAAAAGTGAGAACGAAGTTTTAATAATTCGGACAACTCGGAAGGCTTCAGCTGCTTCAGAGTTAAAGAAGTGATAAAGAATACAAGATTTTCATTATTTTTTTCTTAAACCAACAACACTCTGAGGATCATTTACAGTCCTTTGGAAAAATTAGAGGCTGCTTTCAGCTGCCTCGGAGTTCAAGAAGTTTAAAAATAAAAGATTTTTATTTTTTTCTTTTAAGCCAACAACATTCAGAGGATAATTCCTCCGTTGAGAATTTTGTAGTATTTTCAAATTTCGGAAAAATTAGTAAACATTTTAATAATTTGGACAACTTGCAAGGCTTCAGCTGTATTCACTTACTTTTGTTTCCTCATGGGAAGAAAAACAGAAGTTGGGGAAGTTTCGAACCTGTACATGGGATATTAGTTGTATTCATCTGATTCTTCTAGATAACGAAGACTTTTGGATACAATACCTATGCATCCTGTTTAGTACAAAGTAAAGTTTAATGTACTGAAGCTTAGTTTAGATTAACAAAAGTTTTCTTCTACTAAGCCACACACACCATCAACACTGGTACAAATTGATTGCTGAGAGCGAGGCCTTTGCTTCCTTATGTCTCTGTCATGTGATCCAACAAAAATTATTGTAATTGATAAACTATGTTTTTAATATTAGGAATCACATTTTAAGAAACGGATTAGAGAAGATACTGGAAAAAGGCCAGGAAAAGTTGTGGACCGTTTGGAAATAGGCACCAAACCAGGTGACTGAACCACGGCGTTCTGAATTACTTTAACTTTATTAAATATCTAAAAAACCCAATAACGAACTCTGTCTTTGAATTACGAAGAGAGTAAAATACAAGTTTTAAAACCCAAAAATGCAGGCAAGTGTCAGCTTAATCTTGCAATCCATTGCACCAACGTCAAGATTCACCAACTCACAATGCCGCGTTATTGCCCACTGTGGGTGGGCGCTGGCGGCGTGGTAGATTCACCAGCCTGTCAATGGCTACATTCTCAAGAAGAAGAATGCATGGCGCAAGCGTTCGAACAAAATTTATAGCGACACACCGAGTGAATCGATCGCTTGGTCCCTCGATGTGAATGTTTTTGCGACGACTACAGCACTGTCCGTCTTGACATCTCAACGATTGAGTGACAGCCGCGTGCGATAGCTGACAATTCGATTTCGCCTTTTAACCTTTGCCAATAGTGCCGCAAAACGCATTCAATATGCATGCAACATGCAAGTTTGGCTGCGTTGCGCTGCCACATGACGTGGCAATGTGTTCTGTAGCCATGCTTTTGACTGTTGTTGTTGCTTATGTAATTGTTGTCTATTGTGCATACACATTTGTTATCGTTTTCGATTTTTGTCGCCAATGAAAATGTTTTCAGCTGCCTGTCGGCAACTGTTCTTCAAGTTGTTTTTGTTATTGTTATTGTGAAATTTTCGCAGACGACAAGCAGCAAATTGTGCTTGAAAACCTGCTGTGATAAATTTCGTTTACATTTTTTCGTCGTAACGAGTTTTGCTGATTTTGCCTGCTGGTATAACATGACTATGTTGTTGTTGTTGTTGCTGCGTCTACAACACAGAGCAGCAGCAACAGAATTTTATTGAGAATTTATTGCTTTCCGGTAATGGGCTGTAAATGTGTACGGGCGCTTGAACTTTGTTCCAACGACATTCATTTTCATTTGCGAAATTTCAAATGTAATGGGCTGCAAAATGGAGACATATTTCCATTTTCTATGCAAACTTGGCCTTTTTATTACCGACTACTAGCGGCACTTAAATATGTATGAGTGTGTGCTGCGTCGTCAGTCATTGAAATTGATTTTTGATGCATGATTTAGGCGAATTGCGTGTAGGTGCGGCTTAACTGAACTCAACACGTTGAAGTGGATGTACGAGTACAATTGATTTGGATTATTTTACAGTGTGTCAGCATTTATTTTGCTTGAGTATATTTATTGGCTGAGTAGATAAAAAGTATTCAGAAGATGTTCTTCTATACGAGGGCGGTCTGTAAAGTTTCTAAACTCACCTTGAAGATGGCTGCGCTTGTTGGGAAAAAAGTTGGAGAATCTGTTTGCACCTCATTTCAAAGATAGTCACTAAACTTTATGCCATTTTGAAGGCGCAGTTGTTGTCTGACAGTCGATGGTCAGTAGATGTCAGTAGATGTCATTTACCATCGTGAATTTGAACGTGTTCGAACCTCGAAACTTAGAATGTTCAGGCACTGCTAGCACTGACGATAACATTGCTCAAGCTCACCAAATGGTGAAAGACAAACGTCGAATTAAAATGAGAGAAATAACAGAGGCTATGAATATGTAAAATTGTGTGTTTCAGGCCTTCCTAAAAAACTATAAATTTTCTTTTGGTAACAACACAACTATTAATAACACCATGCAACAGTACTTTTGACCCATCAAAAGGTTGATATGAGCATGAAACTGGAGGCCATTCATTCAACTTGACATACCCAGTTTTTTCATTTTCTGATCCCATATCCTTTTAAAAGGACTTTTAAACGAAAGAACCTTAGTGAGTTGTTTTCAGCAAAAATACGAACAAAATCTCCGAAAATAAACAATTTTATTTTAGCTGGAAACAGCTAATTACAGTTGAAAACAATTTTCGTGGTGTAAACGGTTGTGTTTTCGAATGAAAAGATCTCTCGAAAACATGCATTTGTGTTGCAGCGAAAACATGAAATAAAACAAAATCTTAGTTTGATCTAAACTCGTGCAGATGTTTCTGAATGTTGAAAATGCTTTCTAGGTGGGAATTGTGGATATTTACTTACAATAAATAATTCTTAACTAAAGCGAGGATTATTTTTTTATTAAAACGGTGGAACTATTAGTTAAGTGGTGCACTATCCTAATTTTGATTTATTTTTATTATTTACGATGACAGGAACTTGAGTGAATTTTGTTTCGCAAATGTTTTAATCTCACAGGTTTCTTGCTATCTGCAGGTTTCGTCTTGCGCCGAGAGGGATTTTTATTAAATCTTTAATATGATTCTTTCTAATGATTCTTATTTACTTTCAAATTTAATAACATATATTTTGTAAAGTCATGAAATCTGATCAGATTTTGTGTAAAATTCAAAATGTCAAATCTATGAAATATCTTTCCAACATTGTTTTGCAATGGTGAAAAGTAACTCGAAGCCGGAATTTTTGGTTGTACGACATTAAAGTCATATAAGACCTTAACTCTTTCGACATTGAATTTTACCCTGTCTCGATATTACTTTTTGGTATTTAAATCATGAAAAATTTGCCTAAGACGTGTGCACACGACATTTGAGGTCGCCACACCTCTTTGTTAGAATTCTAGAGCCAGTTTACTTTTGAACAATTTTAGCTTAAAACGCGATAAATAAATTTTGTACCAATTTTTTTTAATTACAGAAAAATTATTTAATATTTATGGAAAAATATAAAATTATCACTTTATGATTTTATTTAACCATTAAAAAAGAAACTGGGTTGTGATCAGACGCGTCCAATTCGTAGACTTCAATTAGAACACAAACTTTCCCTGAGATCGCTGCAAATTATTGGAAATTATTTTGGGGATAATAGTAAATTTTTTGTAATTTAATTTCTAAAAATATTAATTTGTTGGTGCCTACTTAAATTAAGCCCAGAAATCAATCGTCACTTCTGCATAAGATGACGAATAGAATGACGAAGTTGCTCTCAGGCAATTTTCGGTTCGAAAGACTTAATATTATATGTGAGGCCTTGTATAGTATTTTTCGTTTTGCCAGTGTTAAACTGCGAAGGTTAACTCTGTTCGAGGCACACATGGGCCTATCTGACCCATTGTGGGGGAAAGAGAAGGGTTCTAGAAATGGTTTAAAGCCGAATTCAAACGGCCACATTGTTTCTAGTTTCCTTAAGCATTTGTGAGTTTCTTCTAATCTTCATCTACTTCTACTAGAAAGCAATAGAGGAAGACGATTGTTTAATCAGCGCGAACTAGAAAGCGAACCCAAAGCCTCTGGCAAGAAAAGTTAGCGCGCTGTTTGCTGGACTATCGAGACCAATGTCTGACAATAATCTAAATCAACTATTATCAACTACCAACTTGCATTAGAAGTCTAATCGACCCAGTGATTAGTGAACCTACCACAGTTCAGTTACACAACCTTCTGACTTGTGGTTCAACTCCAGATTTCGCATTATTCTTGCATAAATTATAGCATATTGCCATAACTTTTTATCATAAAGACATTTATTGAAAAAGTGACATCTACTCATGAAGTTTACATAACGGGTTTTACCGCTTTAGACATTATTTAGCAGAAAAAAATCCTCATATTCTGCTATAAACAAATTTACTCATATGCCACAAGTGTGGAATATTATAGTCAGACAGTATTTCATTGGTACCAAGAAGAAAATTTGGTCCTTTTTAGAAGCTAAATGTTTATGTAAAGTTAGTGTTAGCAAATTTTTATGTTAAGCTGCTGTACAGAAAAGCTATTTGAAGCCTGAAGAGCCTTTATAAAGTTTTGCTGTGCAGAAAGTCACATTATGTCTTGGTTCATCCTTTTAGGACTGAGTACTACTTCTCTGATTCTTTTAGAACTGAATACGTAACTACATACATGTGCAAGTTTGTTTAAAAACACACTAACTGAAAGCTTTAGAAAGAGAAACTTAAGCTTGAGAAAGCCTTAAAAACTTTCTTGAATAAACTCCAATACGTTTTATTTACGCTCAAAACCGAGCAGCTCAATGCAAGCTTTGAACACTAAAAGTTGTGTGATGCTTATCTTTTGTGCCACCAGGGCTTACAAAATTGGAAATTGTTGAGCTTGAGAAGTGAACCAAAAGCAATTGAAGCTGGGTTCGAACTGTCAGCTTCTGTAATGAAGCTCACTCAGCTTTTAAAGATTAAGTGCATGACAGCTTTTCTCATTGCTAAAGTTGCTCAATGTTTAGGGCTCAACTTTAGCTCAACTTCAATGGTTCGAGTTCATGAAAGCTTTTCTTATTACTAAAGTAGCTCAACTTTAGACTTCGAGTTCATGAGAGCTTTTCTTTTTACTAAAGTAGAGCTTTTCGATTTTACTTTATGTTTATTCGTGTAAATTCCAACAGAGGTTGCAAATGGTACAAGTCTAGTTGTGAGCTGAGAGAAGTTACCCAAACACCCCCACGTTCTATGAAGTTAAATGGTTTGGAAAAAGATGCACAACTGTTGAAAGCGTGTATTGTCTGCTGTTGTTTGCCTTAAGTAAATGTTTTGTACAAAACAGTATTCGTTTAAAAGTGTTAGTTGTGCGCTGACTGGCTGAAAAAAATTACTTATTGCTGATGTTTACTTGACTTTGAAGAAATTGGGTACTTGTCTTTGGTTTGGTTGTTTGATGTTCTGTAATTTTTATATTTTTAACACGTCTATTGTTGTGTTTTGCTATTAAAAAAAAAGATTTTTGTGTTCTACAGTCAAGTCGTTTTTAAATAAAATGTTAAACTGTTAATATAAAACAAAATAAAATACAATAAAACAAAATAAAATAAAATAAAATAAAATAAAATAAAATAACAAAATGAATTAAAATAAAATAAAATAAAATAAAATAAAATAAAATAAAATAAAATAAAATAAAATGAAATAAAAAAAAACAAAATACCAAAAAATAAAATAAAATAAAATAAAATAAAATAAAATAAAATAAAATAAAATAATATAAATCAAAATAAAATAAAATAAAATAAAATAAAATAATATAAAAAGTTACTAAGAACCTCAAGCAAAGCCCATTGATGCAATAAAGTTTAAATGGTCAACTTTAAGCTTAACAAAATTAGTAAGAAGAACACCACTAAAATTTTTTTTTATTGCGTATAAAAGGCTGGCAACAGTTATAGCGGTGGTAGGTGGTTGGGTAACCGTGTAGTTGTCAAAATAGCTGTCTAAATAAGATTGATTTGGTTCTATATTTTGAAGGATGTTGTCTTGTCGTCGTCTGCCGTCGTCAAAAGTAAAGTTTTCAAATATTCATTGAGGATTAACAAGATTGTTAACAAGATTGTGATACTCATCTATCGGATTAGTATATTAATGTTTAATATTGGGGAAAAATGTGGAAAAAAGTTCTTTAATTAGTGAAAAGGATTTGGATGTAGAATTGACAAAGACATAAGCAAACGATAAGTTTTCGCCGCTATGTCACAGCTGTCAAAACAAGTCGTTTGACATTGACACATGTACAGACACGAGAGTTCGTCCTTTTACTTTCTTACTTTTCCCTACTCATTTGTGGAAGGCAACATTTGTTTATTTATAGGGGCATTCCTTGATTGTTATTCAATAAAAAATTAATCAATTCGAAACTCTTATTAGTCCATAATAATTTTAATAAAATATCAGCGTTGCGGACATACAAATACATAAGATTCCCTTATTGTATTGATTTCTGAAAAAGTTGTCCTTCAAAATTATTTCACATACATTTAAATTTGTTGCTACTCTTTATATAACTTTGTTGTTATCTTTATGAGCGTATGTGTGTGTGTGCGTATGTGTGTGTGTGTAAAAATTATTTATAATTCATGCTAATTTAAGTGAGATTGTTGCTTTCTTCTGAAAGCAATTAGCAAAAAAGGCATAAATAAGTAAATGCCTACATGCACACACATATACATACATACATAAAAACATACATATAACCATATATGTATATAAATACTGTGAAATGTTGGTAGGTAAAAAGTTTTCTGATAAATTTGTCAACTTGCATAAAAGTTTGAAAATCTGTACATACGTACATACAAACACACTCACATACATACATATTTATATACTAAACAATCTACATATGTATGTTTGTTGCTATTGATATATGTTTGTAGCCTTCAAGCAGTAAACAAATGAAAAATTGGCCACTTTTGCTGAACAGAGCAAATTGTGTTCGTTTTTTTCTTGTTCGCTGCTTTTATCTTTCGCTACGCGCACTGTGAATGAATGTTTTACATTCACACTGACTTTAGGCCATGGAAGACAATGTCTTTGATTTGTTGTGTTGGTTATTAGGCTGCAATACAGTCGTCTACAAACACAAACAATATATCGATTACTCACCTCCTGTGTTTTTTTATTTTCAAGCTGCTCGAGTGAAAATGATATTATCAGCTGTTTTTTTTTGCATTGCCTATTTTTAGCAGTGTTGCCAACTACACGGGGACAATAATGTTAATAAGAAGTGTTTACGCGTTTGTCTGCATAATGTTTTGTTTGCATGCATAATGAAATACAAGTAGTGCTGCTCTCTTAGCCAATATTGCTTCTAAGAGCAGCCACTTGATTTATATAAAAAGAAATGCATATACAAAAATTACCTGGAATTATCTTTCAAGTGTTGTTAACGTCATCGATTAGTCATAAAGTAAGATTAATTTTCTGAATAACAACTTATTGAAGAGAGATAAAAATACGAGTTTGGTGTGTAAAGTGACTGACCTAACAAAGAGGCCGAGTGCAGCGTATCAGTTAGATTCCAGCACAGACTATGTGATCCCATACCTGGATTTTGATACTCGCTCTTCTTATGCCACAAGGGAGGAATGGGTGACCACGGGTAAGACGAGGAACGCTTCCATCACCGTTTTCACCGATGGCTCTAGGGTGGATGAAGGGACAAGTACTGGAGCTGGTCTCCACTCAGATGTATTACGGACCGAAAAGTTATTCAGACTAGCAGACCTCTGTAGTATCTTTCAGGCGGAGATCTTTGCAATCTGAAAAGCTGCTAAGCCAAACTGTGGCAGTGGATTATCCCCAAAAGATGTCGCAATCTTTGTGGGTAGTCAAGTAGCTCTTAGAGCGCTGGAATCAGCAGTGTTAAAATCAAAGGTAGTGCAGAGTTGCCGCTTTGTATTTCAAAGTAATTGACATGAACGAGTCACTTTTTGCTGGGTTTCGGGCCAGTCTGGAGTAGCAGCAACCGAAGGTGCGGATCAAATGGCAAGAAAGACCTTTAAGGGAGGCACTCCATGAAATGGTTTAAAAAAATCGATTTTTTTTTTGCTTTAATCGAAACATATATTATCCGAGAACATTATTGCAAAGTTTCAAAGTCGAACTCTGAAAACTTTCGGAGACACAGTTCTTTTCATCGACGCGCGCTTTGGAACGCGTTTCCTCATAAACACGTTTTTGTAGATAAAAAAAAAAACTACTGAACCGATCTACACGAATATATTATACTCGTTTTGTAGGATATTGAACAGAGAAGTGCATGAACCTCTGAAATCTATTAAACATTTTTTTTGCTGTTTTTTTAATAAAGGAAAGTAAGAAAAAACGAACTTTTTTGTAGTTTATATGGCTTTGTTGCTAAATTTTGAAAATGTTTATAGTTTTTGAGGTTCCCGCACTTGCGACAAGCCTGCTGATTAATTTGATATATAATTTGTATGTTTCAGACTTTAAGTTCGGACGGTATCGTGTGGACGGGAAGACTTATTTTTTTAAACCAAGCCTCGGAAGATGTTCAATATGTTTGCCATTTTTAATTTTTTTTATTTTTTTTTTATGTATAACTTTTTTTTTTAACTATTAACTAATACCTACAGATGTTCCAAACAGATTGTTCCTGTCTCTTTTTTTTTGTACAGTAAAATAAAGAAAATTGGTCATTTTTTTGAGCGTTTCATGGAGTGCCCCCCTTAACCGAAGTAGATAACTCTGTGCTTCCTCCGATATCTGACCTGTACTAGTTATATTGATAGATTGAACATCAAGTCCTTATGTCGCAGCAGAACTGATTGTAATATCTGCCGGGTACTATGGCTCTCCCATTCCTTGAAAAGAAACACGATACGTGCTGTCTATGAGTCGAAACTCTATTAGACAATTCGCTGGAGTTATCACTGGAGACAGCGCCATTGGATCTCTGCGGAGATTAAAAAGAAGTAGATAGATGAAACAAAAGTAGACCTGCAAAATATGAAATTTTGGATTGGCTCTTCTTTATCAAATGGTTGAATTGGTTTGTCTCGGATTGAGATTGATTGGTTAGTTCCAGAACGATTTACGAAGCGATTCACAAGAAGCCAATTTGGCCTCCGAGTGAAAGTGTGGTCTCTGTGCCGCACATTCCCTACCAAACCTAACCAAACAAAGATACAAAAATGTTTCTTCAAGTCTGCTATTTTCCTAAAGATTCCCATGTAAGTGCACACAGTTCAGTCAGCGATGGTCCAATCTTTTTAAGCGTTGGTTATGTTTATTCGACTTCATTGGAAAGAATTGCAGAGCAAAAAAGCGGCGACTTACTTAGATTTGCCAAAACGTTCTTAAAAAACTACTTATAGGTCTGGGACTCCAGTATCTTTGGTACCACTATGGACCATTACTTGGTCTATGTGAGACCCCTTCGTGGGTCGGCCAGCCTAACCTAACCTAACCTATGTTTATTCGAACACGTTCTTGATCTAAAGTGAGCGCAACGTCTGGACATTTTCTTCATCTAAATCTTGATTGAATATGGTACAAATTCCTTCTTTGGACAGATTCATAGTCTCTGTAATCTTTTTTACTTTCATTTGACTTTTGTCTAGCACCATTTGGTGATCTTGAGCGACGTTTTCGTCAGTGGTTGTAGTTTCTTAGCGATCCGAATCGTCTTCCGATGGCTACGTTTGAATTCAGCTGTCCAAATTTAAAATTTATTTTAATAAATAATGATGCAGAGTCCTTTTACATAGCGTCCAACTTGTTTTTATCGCGCCTGCTGTTTCAAAGAGGCACAGGAGTCGCTTTATGTGCGGCAAGTTTATGTGTCAATGTACGTCCTGGACTAGAAGAAGTCTAACAATCATCGGATTTTTGTGTTAAATTAGTTTAACCGAAATTTCAACTCATAACATAGATTTTTAAAAGAGGTTTTTCAGGAGAAGGCTGCCACTCCTACCTAACTTCCAACTATATAGAATGAGTTGACTTCTTCCAGTATTTCTTTAAAACAATTCTGTTCTTTTGTTGTTGTTCTTTTACTTGATTTTTTAATTTTGGATTTGTAAGTAAAAGTGGTTGCTTGGAGCAGAGCACGCTTTGGCCAAAGATGGCCCATTGTTATACATAAGATTAGAATAAATTCAAATAATTTCAAATAAATATGTTTTCAAAAACTTTGTCAAATCAGTAACACAAATTCTCATGGTCCCAAGTATTGATGAATTTATGTTTAGTTGGTTAATGATTTCCCAATGAACGAACTCAAAGTACAAAAACCCTTAAAGGACAATTTTCTTTTCACTAAAGTCTTTGTTTTCATTTTCATTTTCAAAAATAATAGCGGCAACACTGGTTTTTTTGCGCATTCTTTCTATGTGTATGTGCGTGCCTATGGATTGATATTGTCTTTTATTATGTAGCTGATGTTTTTTTGCTAAGCTATTTGTATTTTTTGGTTTATTTGTTGCACATTTGTTTTGTTTTTGTTTTTTTGTTTTGTTTTGGCGGCCTTTATTGAGTCTCATATTTTTTACTTATTTGTCTCTAACCGAAATGACTTAACATTTCCGATCGTATGTGATATGCATACATACACAAACATACACACACACAAACGAAAGCACATAGCGAAAAGATAAAATGATAGCACGCGGCAAAGAAGCGAAGGAGTTAAATTTCTAAAATGGTTGCTGCATTTAATTTATGTTCAACATGTATCTTCTTTAAACGACTTGGTGTCTCTCGGTCTTTTGTGCGTCGTGCTGCCATTGGCAATTTTCTTTACACATTTACTGCTATGTTGTTGGCTGTTTTCAAACTATGTAAATTTTCTTTTAGCCAGCAACATTGTTGTACTGTAGACGTATTTATTGTTTGTTCGTCAGATATTCAAATTGATTTAAAAAAATTACAAATTATTGCCACTTCGTTGGCAAATAAATGAACTTTTGTTATTTATTTAGTAGTGTGGCAAGGAAAATTGTTTTATTATTATTGAGTGAGTTGGGGAGAACGATTTATGTATTTTTGTGATACAGAATTTGAAAAGATGGAGAAGGTTAAACGTTTAAAAGGTTTGAATCCAATGGAGGCGATTTAGATTGCAGAAATTGGTCTTTAAAATGTGTCTCGTTCGTTATTAAGAAAACAAATTCAAATTGCTTGAAAGTTGAGGTCAACATGGGCAGTTTTAAGAATTCTGCAACTTCAAGCTTTATTCTGCTTATTAGCTTCGCTTGGGGCATAGGTTTAGGCTTATAACTTCTATCGGTTATATTGTAACGATGAGGCACTCTGTGCTGTGCTATGCATGAATGCTTTTTTTTTGAAGTACGGCCGGTTGGCTATAATTTCGATATGGCAAGGATGGTTCGCAAAGGTGATGAGCTATGGTAGAACAATCGAGATAGAGAGTACAACTAGAATGTGCAAGAAACATTGACGCGATAAGAAAACAAGCAGCAGTGTGCAGCGCAGAGGGTCGAGTCTTAGTTGAATAAGCAAAGTAGTAACAAGTGTAGATACAAGCAAAGTGTAAATCAGTAAATAAAGTGATTGTTGGTTTTTGACTGCGTTTGCGCTGAATAATTAAAGTGGTTTTATTTTTCAAGCACAATCCAAAAACGAACTTAGAAAGGAATTTTCGTAACAATTTAATCGATTACATCTGCCAGATGGGTGATTAGCTCATCGCTAGCAGCCAATGAGAGAATAAGCTGTCATCTGGCGTCTCTTAACCCTTTCGCGGACACGTCGGTATAAGCCGACACTACGAATGACTTAAATTGGACACGTCGGCATATGCCGACATAGAAAAAAACCCGTATATAAACACGTCGAACATAGACGACGTCAACTGCATTGGTTTTATATGTGATAGCATATTGTGTAACACTGCAGAAGCAACCAGATTTAAGTTAGTGCCCCAATTCGAAATTTTCTAAATTTCGTTTGTCCGCGAAAGGGTTAAGAGAGATGCCTCTTTATGTGAGCGTTTATTGCTGGGTTCTACTCAACCGCCCTCTGTTTATTCCTTACTGCTAGGAAACACAGTGGTTGGTGTCTTTGATGAATATTTTGGATGATGTATGCGCTGCGATGTATTCGTTAGTAAGAATTGGCATTGCTAGTAGTGTTGTTGTTGTGATAATACGGCTCCTGGATATGAAAATCTCATGGGTGAAGTGGGAAGAACAGGGCTGTTTAAAGGTAAAGGATCTGACTTGGCAATGCCGAAGGGACACAAACAATTAGAAAGAAGGAATCTCCGGTGAGATGCTCATCAGAACTGATTGAAGTTGGAAGAAAAGGAGCTGTGTAAAGGTGAAGGATTTCACTGGACAGTGCTAAGGATGGGAAACAATTAGAAAGAAGTAATCTTTCCGGTGAGCAGCTCATCACAACTGATTGGAGAGGAAAAGACAGGAGCTGTCTAGAGGTAAAAGGATTGACTAGGCAGTACTGAAGGGAAGGGAAACAATAGGAAGAAAATTTTTGAAATTTAGAAAACCCTTCTATTCACCGAGCCAAGTAGAAATTAGACCTAAAATTCCTGGAGTGGAGACCCAAAGCACTTCACGAATAGCTAACAGGACCTCAAGTTCTAAGCTTTAATAGGATTCAATTGTGTTTCCAATTTGCAATCATCTTGTCATCAGTGTCACTGATCTTATTTGAAAAACTGCTCCTTCACTAGACTCATAAATTTATATTCAACAAAATTTATCACAGTCGTAAAATTATAAATTAAAAAATTTCTCATTATCCGTTCTAATCTGTGTTGAAATGCACATTCATACGAAAACAAATACATATGTATATTTTATGTATATATACACACACATGCAAATCGTATTAAGTATATTGCTTGCCTGAGGCTCAGCCGATGCAAATTCCTGGTTCCCCTCCTTTCATTCATATTGCGTCCCTTAGCCCGCAGCGAGCGGTCGCTATTATTTACGATTCCGTTATAAATTCATGCAAATTGTGTGTTGATTTAAATGCATTTATGATAATTACATTAAGAAGATTTATTTAGGTTTCTTTGCTGCGCGCCAAATACGCTTCAAGCATTCTGAGAATGCTGCGCTGAATTGTGCGAGCAATTTGGCGAAAGGGAATTTTCTTACTTGTACTTCGAAACTTACTTGCTAGGTTTTGCGTTATTTGTTGTTGTTATTGTTGTGTCGCATATTGTGCTTTGACAAATATTTCTTCATATTCATTTAGCGTTTTTCTTTGCTGTTTACATGCGCGTGCGAATGCTATTTACGTTTAGCTGTGTGTGGCCACATGTGCCACAGTTGAGTCCTCTGACTGCGTATGTTAATTTCCATAATCGGTTTGCGGTAGTCTGGAATATTCTATGTATGTGTGCGTACACATGACGTCGCAATAGCAATTCAAGTGAAAATAAAAGTTATTGTGCGCCATTTTGTGGGGAGTTTTTCGTTCGGTTGTTGAAAGCGCCAAGCAAACTTCAGCTTCGAACGAATTTATATGAAAATTGCAAATGATTTGTATTCCCAAGAAAATGCCATGCTTCATAATGTTATTTATTTTATATATTGCGCGATTTTTTCTTGTTGCTTTTTATGGTTTTCTAGTACAGGTTGTTAGGATTTTATAACGAAAGAATTTTAACAAAATGTTTGAATTATGGAAAAAATTTATTAACAACAAACAAATTGCATTTGAATAGAATAAAGGAATAAAATAACAAAATAGATACCACAAATCTTTTAGTGGAAAGTTTATGTAAAGATGTCAACCTTTGGGGCCTAAGCGTTCGATCTCTTTGGCAACAAAGAGCTGCACGAGTGGCTGCATTAGTCAAATAAAGACTTTCTATGCTTCAAGTCTATATTGTGTTTGGTGAGAAAAGGGTTACCACAATTCTGTTAATATATAGTTTATCCTTTTCGACGCCGAAATTTAGCCTGTGCCTTGATATAATTTTTTGGTATTTAAATCATTAAACATTTGCCTAAGAAGTGTGGACACATCTCTTTGTTCTAGAGTTCTAGAGCTAGTTTACTTTGGAACAATTTTAGCTTAAAACGGCTTAAATACATTTTTAATCAATATTTTTTAATTACAGAAAAATTATTTAATATTTATGAAAAAATACAAAATTATCACTTTTTGATTTTATTTAACCATTATTAAAGAAACAGGGTTTTGATGAAACGCACCCAATCCGAAGACTTCAATTAGAACAAGAACTTTCTCTGATATCACTGCAAACTATTGGCAATAACAGTAAAATTATTTTGGCAACAACAGTAAAATTCTTGTATTTTGCTTTAAATTCATTTCTAAAAATGTTAATTTGTTGGTGCCTACTTTAATTAAACCCATAAATCAATCGTAGCTTTGCTATAAGATGACAAATAGGTGAAGTTGCTCTCTTTGTTGAATTTTTGAGCGCTAAAGATTGCCACAACTTTTTAAATGTTAAGTTTGCGTAAAGCTGTCTGAATTTGAGAATTCGAATTTTGAATTTTAGAACATTTTTAATACGATCAGTAAAACTTCAAGTATTTAGTCCCATATTTATCAATATTTCCAGAGTTTACAATGGACAGCAATTACTGCGAGTGAAAGTACCCAACTCCCTTACACGTCATCCAAAACTAATCTACCCACCAGTGACGCACTCAGGGGGTGTTTGGGGGTTCAAACCTCCGAAATACCAAAATTGCTGGTAAAATTATGTTTTCAAATGGTATTGAGCTCCAAAGTTGTATGCAAAGACCCCACAAAATGAAATCCTGTGTGCGCCACTGCTTCACACTTAACTTCTTCTTCTTTCTCCTAGCCTTGTCCTATTTCGGGTCGGCTCTCCTCGTTTGATATCTCCGAGTAGTACGGTCGTGTGTTGTCTGCTCACTAACGTTTCTACATTGCATGTCCTTCTTGACCAGGTTTTCGACCAGTGTTCAACCAGGTTTTCGGCGGTCTTCCAAGTCCTCTTTTTATATCATTCACCACATTGGATTCTGTGTGCTATTTCTCGATCAAATGTGCCGTTATGACTGACGTGCGAGCCCAAATACTTAAAGCTCTCCACAAATTTGATGGGTTCATTGTCGATTTTCAGCGTAACCGTATCCTCACTGACCTCGCCGAATCGGAATTCTACAGCTTCAGTTTTTGTACGGCTCACCCGCAGTCCACTTGATTCTAGGGCGTCCACCCATTGAGACAGCCTTTCTTGGAGCTTGGTTTTATCGTACGCAAGTAGGGCCACATCATCTTCGTACATCAAGGACCACGGGAGAATTCCTTGAATTTCTTTTGTAAGTAGGTCCATTACTAAATTAAAGAGAATAGGGCTTAGGGCTGAACCTTGATGAACTCTCACCTTTACCTCGAAGCTTTCTGACAGCGCGCTCGCACACTTGACCTGTGTGGTGACTTGATGGTACGTGTCCCAAACTTGCGCAACAAGAGTTTCCGGGATCAGTTGGTTTCTTAGAGCCTGCCAGACAAGATCCCTTGGCACACGACCGAATGCTTTTTCTAGGTCGATGAAGACACCGAATCAATTTTTCTTGTTAGCCTGGTGTTTTTCAATGACAGTACGCAGGATGTGGATAGCGTCCACCGTAGATTTACCGCCCACAAAGCCAAACTGGTTATCTGAGGTGGTAGCGATGGTCCTGATGCGATCAGTTTTATTCCGCGGTAGTTGGAGCAGCATCTAGCATCACCTTTATTTTTATAAAATGGTATTAAGTAGCTGTTACGCCACACAGTAGGTATGCCCTGCATCGCAATTTTATTAAGAAGTGATATTAACCACTGAATGCCTTCGTCGCTTAGTAAGCGAAAAATATCTGATGGGATCCCATCCGGGCCTAGTGCCTCATTATTTTTCGTTTTTTCAATAGCTTCTTCAGTTGTTATTTCGGTGCAGGGGCGTTGAAGTTGATCTTGTGACGTTATTCTGGATCGCGGGAACTCGACGTTAGATAGCTCGTCATAGTACTCTCGCCATCTTAACTCTTCAGATGAAAACTAAACTAAATATTTTGTTTTCTGAAGTGTTTAAGAAATGAACACACCGAACGTTTTTTATTTTTCTTACGGTTTTTTATTCAACAGTTCTGTTCATAATTTTAGGTAAATAACCAAATATTTTAAAGTTCATTTCTTTACAACAAAACTTATAATTTCATATGTGAATTTTTGAGCAAATTTTAAACGCAATTTCTTCATTTTGTATCAAGAATAATTTGTGTTTGGTTTAAATTATTCCGATTGTACAATTAAAAAACTACATTACATTTATTCCATTGTGGAAAAGAGGTACACACAAAACTAGATAAAATCGGCAACAATAGTTTGAATATAAATATGCATGTGTGCTCAATGGCTGTTTGTCTCAAGCGAAGCGAACCATGACGACAATCCATACTGCACTCAGTGCAGCACGTAGGCCGCCAACAGTGCCAACAATGTGGTGATGCCGTAGCTTCCATAGCAACTGACGCCGCTCGATCGGTACATTCCTGAATTTTCGGCTATCAGTGCTTCGGAGACGCGCGCACGCGCCACAATATCGCCGGGCATGCGCATCATGTCGGGCGGCTGAGCGGGATTGAAGGGCGCCAGCGGCACCGCGCCTTCGGGCACGTTAACCGGCTGTGCGTTGAGCGGCGCCAACGGTGCTGATGCAACTGCGGCGGGCTCATTGATGGGCATGAGCGGCGCTACGGTGCTGGTGCTGACAACAGGGCTGGCTGTGCTGCTGCCGGCATCTCCGGCGACTGGCGTCGGTGCGGGTGTAACGACGGCACTCGCTTCTACCGGCGGCGGTGCGGGTGTGACAGCGGCGCTCGCTTCTGGCGGCGGCGCCGGATAGCAGGCAATCTTCTCGACCTCGATGGTTTTGGTGCTGTCTGCAGGATCTGGTTCGTTGACACGCACCGGCACACAAATGATGCCACCTGCAGGCGGCTGTTCGGCGCCAGCTGCAGCGGGTGCAGGTGCAGGCGCCCCGGCGTCAGCAGCTGGAGCGGCAACCGGTGCCGGTGCAGCAACAGCTACAGCTGGCACGGCGCCCGGGGCAGCAGCGTCCGCGGTGCCGGCGGGCATAGCGCCTGCAGCCACCGTTGCCGCGCCCGCTGCAACAGCTGCGCCAGCCGCCACTGTGCCCATACCAGCTGCGTTCGGATCGGGATTGACGGGATTAATTGGGGCCAGCTGAGCGCCAGCTGGAGCAGCGGCTGGTTGTTGTACATAGGTTGGTGCCGGTTGAGCAGCCGGTGCGCCACCATTGGCATTGATCACTGTTGTGCCAGAGCCCACATCGGTGGTGGTCACCGAACCAGGTGGTCCATTGTTGATGATGATGATGCGATCCTCACCGCCACTGCTGCTGCCACCACCACCTCCTCCGCCACTTGAGATGGGCCCATGGTCGACCACTCTGGTCTGTGTTGGTGTCAAAACGTGACCGAGAATGGCGCCACCGATTGCGCCTCCAATGAGACCACTGCCTGCAAAGCAAAAACAAAGCGAATATTATAAAATATTGCAGACGTTAAGCTTTTCAACACTTACCAAAGCCCAGTCCGGATGATGATTTAACGGGCGGCTGTGCGTAGTAGGTGGCACCGGCCGGCAGTGCCGAGCCAGCTGGCAAGAAAGTAGCGCCAGGAGGCGCTGCTGCAGCCGCAGGATAGTAACTGGCTCCATGTGGCACACCACCTGCCGGATAATAACTCGCGCCCGCCGGCACTGCGCCGTGCGGATGATAGCTGGCGCCGGCTGGCAAACCGCCAGACGGATAATACGAGGCGCCCGCTGGCAGTGCGCCGGGCGAGTGATAAGTGGCGCCCGCTGGCAATGCGCCTGACGGATGGTAGGTGGCGCCTGCGGGCAGCGAACCGGCCGAGTGATAGGTGGCACCTGCGGGCAACGCGCCGGCCGGGTGATATGTTGCGCCTGCGGGCAGGTGCGAGCCGGACGGATAGTAGCTGGCGCCGGCCGGTACACTCTGCTGTCGCGGATAGCTGGACTGTACACCTTGCACGTTGGTCGCTCGAATGGGTGTCTGCGCAAAGCCGCTGCCAAAGCCGCCAGTGGAGTTCGCTCGCGGCCTATACGAGGAGGCCGGCGTGAAGCTGCTGCCGCCGCCGCCACCACCAAAGCCGCCAGTGGAGTTCATGCGTGGACGATACACAGTGCCAGCGGCAGCCGACGAAGCTGGATAGCGATTTGTGTTGGTGGCGCTGGCATAGTTCGGTGGTGGTGCAGGTGGTGCGCTCGGCTTGTAGGCAGAGGCCGTGTTCGAGGACGAGACGGGCGCACTGGGCCGATAGGCAGGTGGTGCTTCGTGTATGTTGGTCCTGGCGCCGCCGACGGGATTCGTGGCCGAGTAGGCGGGCGGCGGACCCTGTTGCTTGGGCACATTCCAGCCGATGGGAGCAGCGTGGCCGCTGCTGCTGCTGGCCGGCCGCGAAGCGGGCTGGGAGTGAGTGCCGCCGCCGTAGCTCAGTTTGGCAATGTCCGAGTGCGAGTAGGAGGGGCGGGCCGCTGAGCTGCCGCTGCTGGTGTGCGTTGAGTGGGAAACATGCGAGGTGCGACGCGAACTCGACGAACTCGAACTCGAACCGCGACGACCGCCGCTGGAGATGCGCTTCGCATCAGCGGGCACGCAGTTGATTAGCAGCAAACAAGCGAGCGTTAAATGCAGCCATTTTGTGTTTGGAGTGGGCGCACCCATGTTGCGAAATCGCTGCAAAAGAAAAATAGTTTGGTGAGTAAAAAGTCAATGCTAACTAATTAAGTGTAAGGTCCTCAAGTAAACAAGTGGATTCATGTCAATTAAAAGTTTTGGGTGTTAACTGGTATGTAACTGCTCCAGGAGGAGCACACTTAGACCAGGCGGCCCATTGTGATACCACATAAGATCGAGCATCATATCGCTAATATATGTATGTAATATACAATTTTTTGCAACACTCTACTTCACTTATAGAGCAAATCATTACCTTTTCTGGAGGATTAAAATACTGGTTGATACTTTAAGTTGCACGATTCTCAAAGCAACAAAAAGCAAATTATTGCTTAAGTTATAGACAGCAGAATCAATTGAACAAAGTCCTAAAGACCGACTACAAAACATCACAACATCAGCTGAACAAAAAAATTTAAAAAAATTCTTGTTCTATATTTTCTCAACTACTGCTATACTACTACTATATTAGTAGTGTTTACACAATTGTTTTGTTTGTTTGTTTTATTTTCATGTCTAAAAAAAAAATCATCAATCTTCACCCAATCGACTCGTGTCTGATGTGCGTCACATTTTATGCTACAATAATCTTTCTTTGTTTTTATCTACGAATAAAAATTTAAATGAATCATTTCCTGTGGCTGATCCAACGGTTGCGACTCAAAATCTCTAAAAGTCGCAAATTGACACCAAACTAAACATCAGTTTTGCGCTCGAGGGAAAAATATTAGTAATGGTATTAAAAAAAACGTGGAAAACAATGCACAAGCTTTGTTTATGTAAGGAGATGAGAATTCTGCATAAATTTGAGGATATTTGTGAAAAATTGAAAATAGTTTTGTGTTATAACCAGCATTATTTTACTATGAATTATTGAAAAAAATTAATCTCTAAAATTATTTTTTCTTTAAAAATTTTTTATTTTAAATGTAATTTTCTTTTATTACCAACATTTAATTTGAATTTTATTAATTAATTAAAAAAATTGTCTTAACTTAAAATCACAAAATGTATGTTTTAAATCAGAAAAAAAGTTCCGCTAAAATGTACATGCACCAATTTGAAATTCAATTCTAGAAAATATTTGTGAGACTTTAATTCAAGTATATTTTTTATCAATGAAAATCTGCAATCATTTAAAAAATTAGAAATTTTGTAAGTCATAGATTAGATTTAGCCAGACATGGGGGTTTTGGACTAAAATGTACTACCACTACCAGTACGAGGTCTGCTCGGACATTTTCCACTATCTTCTTCTTCTTCTTGACTGGCACGACAGCCCGATTACGAGACTAAAGCCTCGCTACCCGCAACCAACCGTGTTGTGCGTGCGAATGTTTTTAAAAGGTTGGAAGGGACCTACAATTTTATGCCGATTCCGAACGGCGAGTTGGGAGCTTTTTCATAGGCAATTTTACTCTCAGAGGTTTGTCATATCCTGCTAAAAGGACAGAAAAGAAAATCTGTTGGTTTTTCTTTTTTTCGGTGTTAGCGCTATGGAGTATTGAACTCGCGGAGTCTTGACTCGCGGCCCAACGCACTAGCCAGCTGAGCTACGACGGCTAACATTTTCCACTACCACTACCACAAATTTAGTTTAGAATTTTTTCCACTAATCACTGATCTTTATTTAGTGGTACTACAATTTTCTTCCACTAATTTTTTTTAGTGGTACTTTTTTTCATAAAGTTAGTGATTAGTGGAATAAATTCAGCTGTTACTAAATTTATTTATTTGCATTGAAAATCCCTATGAATTTAGTGCAAAGCCCCCATGTATGGACTTAGCCTTAGAAGATGCCTTTAGTCACTTAGCTCCTTGGCTTCTTTCATTTAATACTCATGAATGAATGAGATCAAAAACCAAATAATACGTGGCACATAAGTTATAGTATCAGCTGAGTAAAGGAGGCTTGGCTGTCTATAGCACAAGAAGAGGATCAGAGATCATAAATGGCTTTGCGTTATGACTTAGGTGGAGTCTAGTTCATAAGACCTAATGGCTGCTATTACACCAAATGGGTTCTTTAGAGATTTATAAACTTTATTTGGGTAATATCTTTGAACTTTTGACATTTGTAAATATATTTTAACTTATCATTACTTGCAAATATCTCTTTCGAAGTTTGTTTATTTAGCTTTTAACTATAGAAGCTTATCTTCATTCGTCGGGAAAAATCATTGGGAACTGTAAACAATATAAATAAAAACAAATATTCAAAATTTTTATTTGAGAATCTGTGTTTAAAATTATCTGAAAAATTACCAAAGCTCTAAATTATTGCTTTGGGAATTGATGCACAAACAATCAGAGCTGTGTGCAAAGTTGGTCACCGTTGTTTATGTTTCGAAAGTTTTTTTTTATGGATTTATAAGGAACCTACCAAGTCTTATGTCGATATTTAAGGAGAAGATTACAGCTTGTAGGCAGCTGTAATGGCAAAAAATACGCGCCAACATGCAACGAATGATTCGATCATAAGGCTGCTGGGAAATGTTGTTACTATTATTACTATAAGTGTTGTTTTTTGTTATTGTTGTTGACGTAATTTATTGACTTGTAACGTGCTTTGGTCTCACTGCGGTTTTTCATTGTCTTGCAACTTGTATGCAGGTTGGTTAAGGGGGGAGTACACTTTGAACGTCCAAAAAGTAAGGCATTTTCGTTAATTTTTTTAAGCAATAAAACACTCAGGGAGGGCAAATATGTTATAACCCATTTATTACTCATCCTTCGAACTACAATTTGTATTTTTTTGAACTCGATTGGCGTCCCCCCGTGGCCGGTGCACCAGGTCGCGCGGGCGTCCTCGCGCGGAAGTCGGAAAACGGCGTGAGAAAATACTCCTTCCCATGTGATCCTGGAACATAAATCGAACAAAATCCTGATAAGTAATGAAATTCGGGTTAGAAATACGTATTCCGATTTTTTTTAAATTAATTGTTTTCAAAAGTTGTGGCCTTAGGAAAAAAAGTCCATTTTTTAACCCTAAAAATGCTTACAAAATCGTGGATTAAAAATCCATTTTTGACAAAATCGAAAATGTGGATACGTATTTCTAAGCAGAATTTAATTCTAAACAAGAAAACCTAGGCGATATCCAAATTTAATAATAACTGGTTAGAGTTATTTCCCACGCCAGTTTGAAAAGCCCCGTTTCGAGATAAACGCGTTTAAAGATAAAATGCTCTCTCAGCGCGCCGGTACATGTTTTAGGAAATCGCTTCGTAAAGCGGTAAGGAATATTCTGGCGGACTTGGAGTCTTTTCTAAATTAAAGTATACATCCCAAGGAACATTTTAAGCCAAAAAAAAAAAAATACATTTTTTTGAAAAATCAAAGTGTACTCCCCCCTTAAGTGTCATCACTTAGGCCCTCCGATATATTGTGTTGCCACATGGAGAAGATTCGCCTATATACTTCGCATATAGAGCCATTTGGTGGCTCTGATTAATTTATTAACAAGACTTCAAAACATAATTTTGGGTTCCTCAAACAGCCGAAATTTGCAGAGAAAATATTCAACGAGTTCCTTGCAGTTCTTGTTCCTGCAATTTCTGTAAACGTTAATCTACAGCGGACCTCGTCTTTTGGCGTTTTCATCTATGATGCAGTGTCCAGTTATGACTCTTACAAGAATATCTATGGAGGGTTTGTTTAGTAGAATCAATTCCATGGAACTGATTATGTGGGTCGAAGGTGAGGCCTGCACTGGTTTTGTGTATGTCTGGTTGAATGTTTGTTAATTGACCAATAGAGTTTATGCTCCGTCTAGGTTTGCATTCTTCAGATGAAGTGTGCAAGTGGAAGGTGATAAATTGTAAGCAGCTTTGTACTCTTAGAGGTTTTCAAAGCATTAACAAGATAAGATTTTAGTCTATTTTGTTTCTATAGTCTGAGTGGCGTTGGTAAAGAATTTTGAATCCCAAACCCATTGGAAATAGAACAACGAGTTGTTAGATTACATTTTCGTCTAATATTGCATTCCTATGCATTGGAATAAAAAATCTTGCTGATGACATTCTCTTCCATTACTGATTAAAAAAAAAAGTGACAAGTTTTTACTTGGCTTTTGCTTGAAGAATTGAAATATACACAGTGCTACAATTATGTATTAAGACTCCCTTTAGAAAACACAATCAAAACACGATATCTGCTAATTTTGCGGTATATTTATTCGAAATATTGTCCTCCTGAGTCAATACACTTGTTACATCGATTTTATAGTGATTCAAACGCGTGTTGCAGCTGATTTTTCGGAATTTCCTCCAGTGCCCTCGTCGATGGTCTGAATGTATTGTCTGAATGTTGTATGGTCTGAATGTCATATAAGAATCATCCTCTCAACTTAAATTTCTGTTTCGAGAACAAAGAAAAGTCGCACGGTGCCAAATCAGGTGAATACGGTGGATGATTCAACACACAGACCTGATTCCGAGCCAAAAATTGACGAACAATGAGTGCTGTGTGACTCGGTGCATTATTGTGCAACAGAAACCAACTTTTTGGATCGCGGTATTCTGGTCGAATACGACGCATTCTGGCCATGAAACGCTTCAAAACTTCGAGGTAATATGTGGCAGTAACTGTTTGACCAGTTGGAAGAAATTCTTTGTGAATAATTTCTTTTTTATCGAAGAATGTGATAAGCATTGTTTTGATTTTTGATGCAACTTTTTTTTTTGGCTTGTGGTGAGTTTTTTGATTTCCATTCCGCACTTTGACGCTTGGTTTCTGGATCGTATTGGAAACACCATGTTTCATCACCCGTAACAATTGTTTTCAGGAAGTTTGGATCATTTTTTGCGGCTGCAACGAAACTGACTCTCATTAATTTTTGCTCCTCGTTCAATGTGTGTGGAACAAAATTTTGCGCAGACCTTTGTTTTGCACAAATCCTCGTGAAGAATGAGTCGGATAGTTTCTCTGTTGATGTTTGAGGCCTCTTCCATCATTTTCAGTGCAGCATTGCGGTCTTCTGCAATAAAATCACGAACTTTTTGGATCATTTCCGGCGTCGGAACTGAAATTTGCCTTCCTTCTTTTATTTCATCCTCCAGCGACTCTCCGCTCTTCACAAAACGTTTATGCGATAAAAAACATTTGATCTTGATAAACAAGCATCATCATACGCTTGCTGCATCATTCGGAATGTTTTTGATGCACTTTTACCAATTTTTGCGTGGAATTTAACCGCACTTTGCTCCATGTTAAAATTTCAACATCAAACGAAAACATGTTTTGCAAAATGAATTTTAATATGGTAAATATAAAATGTCAAACAAATGTCCTGAAGTTGACAGTTAGTAGAGAAAGGAAGCTTCAAAACGCATGTGCTCCCACACAGATGGCGCGCTTAGTTGCGGAGATATGGTTCGAGTCTTAATACATAATTGTCGAACTGTGTATGTAGTTTCTAGTCTAAGTGGCGTTGGTTAAGCTGGACTTAGAATCCCAAACCCATTTTTACTACCCTAACTACTATAGGCTTTTCCAACAGGAGGTGTTATTTTGAATCACCCGGTATTTCGGTAGCTGTCACCTTTGAAGCTTTTATTCTTTGACATTTGACAAGTAGAAACTACGCCATTACTAAAAATGGAACGATACACGCTTCAACAACGCATTGAAATTATTAAAATTCACTACAAAAATGGTGAAAATCTTGCAGTCACAGTTCGCAAAACTAAACCATTTTTGGGTCGTTGTGAAGCGCCTTGTCGGACCGCAATACAGAAATTGGTGGATTGAAATTCGAGCTGTTGGGACAAGTTAGTGATGTGAAGAAGGTGTGAAGATGTGAAGGTGCGGTTTATGGTCCGGCGGGCTCATTGGACCTTACTTTTTCGAAAATGAGGTTGGATCAACAGTTACGGTAAATGGATTTCGCTATCGAGAGATGATTAATGATTTTTTATGGTCGGAGTTGGATGGTATTGATCTGGACAACGTTTACTTTCAACAAGACGGCGCTACGTGCCACACAAGCAACGAAACCATTGCTCTTTTACGGGAAAAGTTTCCGGACCGTGTTATCTCTGGAAGAGGTGATCACAATTGGCCACCGTGATCTTGTGATTTAAGACCTTTGGGGCCACGTGTGTACGTTACGTACGGCCACGGGGTGTACGCCAACAGCCCAGCGTCGATTCAAGACCTCAAAGATAGAATTCGTGAGGCTATCGAGGACATAGGGCAGCCACTTTGCGATTTGGTTGTGGAAAATTTCATGAATTCAGGATATGGTCCTGTAAGCGTGGTCGTGGTGGCCATTTGGCTGATGTTGTTTTTCGTTATTAGCGGCATACCTTCCTCTTTATTATGAAATAAACATCCGATCATTTATCTCAAAAAATGGGATTTTTTTTTAATACCAAAATAACACCTCCTGTTGGAAAACCCTGTATAAATAATTTCCACTTTACAATAACTGACGTCGAATGCTTCTTCTTCTTCTTAATTATCAAACAATTTATAGCAATTGCAAATGACACTTTAATGAATGGTAGACGACATTTGGGTAATTAAAATATTTGCTGCATTCAGTCGATGTTAGTTAGCAGGGAAATCCCGCTAAGCAAATTGAAATAACGATTCTGGCGCAAAAATCAGTTAAAGCATTGAAAACATTGTCTTAAATTATTTTCCTACAAATTTATTTCTCCTATCTAAATAAATAAATGAATAAATAAAATTTTGGACGCACTTTTTAAATATCGCATTTTAGATCTTTTTTTATTATTTATTTTTTTATGTTAAACCATAAATACACATCTGCGAAATCCATTCAAATTTTATGGCATCAAATTTTATTGCCAAAAAAACATTTGAGCACTGTTTACAAAGCACTAAATTGCATTAAGTTTTATTTATATTAAAAAAAAAACAGCGTTGGCACTTTAAACCCTCATTGGGGTCTGCATCCAGAAGCAGCCAACACAACATGGATTACGAATATTTGTTTCCCACAGTGGTGTCACAAGTGTTGCCGGGTGTTGTCAGTCATAATTGTGCGCTAAGTTGAAAATGTGTGGTTGTTGTTGCTGTTGTTTGGTTTCCATGTGGCGCGCATTTCAAGCATTCAATTTACTCAATTTATACACTTTTTTTTATACATTGTACACTCTTTTATTTCTACGAATGTATGTTTGTTACTTGTGTACATAAACAAATGTCCCCAAGTACAACGTGGGCGTGTTGGGCGATTGGTACGACGACGACAACAATTTCTCTATATGTTTTTTAACGGTAATTGTGCCATTTGAGAGCACTTGAAGCTATTTGAGCGCAAAAAAAAAGGTGCGCAATATCGATATGCGGCGTTGGACGGCTGACTGCTGTCTGTCAGAAATTATTTAACTCGAATTTAGAAATTGAATGATGAAATGATATGTTGAGGTATCTTTGAATGCAAAATTTGTTTGGTTTTGCTTTCATCTACCAGTGTTTGGAACAATTTTTTGGCACTAAGCTTATATGGTAACTGAGTCACAGCTTTCTTGAGTGAAAATATTTAGTTATATTTTGTTTTCGGAATTGGCGCGCAATTTCTGGAATAATCTGTGTACAATTAATTTATAAGCAAATGTAAGAAAACTGAGTATGTATTGCTTGATTTGTGACGTTTTGGAATTCCAAAATTTATGCGTCTTAATTGAACCAGCTACACGCTACACTACCAACAGCAATGACTCACGCTGCATTTCTCACTAAATAAATAATGGATTTTTATTTACACAATCGTTATTGTTAAACTAGTTGTCCACAAAGAGACGAACAATTGAGAGCGCAAGCCATGAAGGTTGTGAATTCTAATGTCATGTTGTTGACTGCCACTGTCAGTTGTTGGCTTATGGCCATAATTTATTATTATATATGTCTGTGCGCATGTCTGCCACCAGCAATGCAACGCTTCAATGCACATTCAACCGAACAACAAACCGGAATGTATATAAAAATTATTTTAAAAAATCACTGCAGGTCATAAGCAGAATTATACATATATGCAGAGAGTGACAGCTGTTTGTTGCTTTTGCTTATTTTGAAGACCAAATTTGGCCTCGCAGGAAGAAGAAGAAGAATAATGCGGGTTTTGAAATATTAAAAATTGCCAGCATCTGTTCGGCTGCAAAATGCAAAAAAATTTTTTCGAAGTAGGTAATTGAAGTTGTCTTTAGTTGAGTGCAATGAGACGTTCAGTATGAAACTTGTGCTGTACTCATAGTCTACATGTAACTTTTTATTTTTTACTTGACACAAGTACAGCATTTCTCTTGTGACTCCTCTGTCTGATACTCATTGCTTACGCTTTCATTATGCGCCGCTTACATCATAATTTTTTCTCGCAGTGTGCCTCACTTCTTCGGTTACACTTGAGTAAACTATTGTGAATGTGTGTGTGTGTTTGTGTGTATGATCCATAAAAAGTGTGATCCATAAAGTACTCGCTACTAAAATATCTACGTAAAAGGCCAGCAAAACATTTATGGTACACAATTTATGTGAAATTTCAGTAATAACAAGAATTGTTTATAAAATTTCCCTGGCATTAATTACTCGACTTGTTTTTGGAATAAACATTAATATTAATATGTGTGGGTACATCTTCAAGTGTAGGTATTATTAATATTTATAAAAACAGTCAGTCAGTCAGTTGTATTGCTGCTATGAATTTCGATTCGAATGCTTCGCTGTGTCTCAAATGCTTATCTCGTGCTCTGAGTGAGATGTCAAATGTCAGTCGCGTATTTTTTATAATTTTTTTACTCAGATTCAGCGAATTGTACACCATATACGTATTTACGTATATCTTTGATTATTTTCAATGCTTGATAAGTCATACAAAGTGACTAAGGAACCCACAAAAAACTTTTAATAAGTTCAACAATTATTCAATTGAATTTCCCATATGAAACTCCGGCACGTGTTGAACACATATTTTGGTCAAATTGTTTACACAGTTTTTCGTATTAGAGTGCTTGGAATACTAAATTGATAAGTTATTGACTGAAGAGAATGGTTGAGAAAGAAGCTCAGCTTATAAACAAATTTTAAGTAGTTTGAACTGAACTTAAAATTCTGCACCTTTGTATATGTGACTCAACCCAACTCAACCCATGGATTTTATTAACTAATTTGACGGTCAAAGTTCTGATCGAAAATTAGATTAGATAATCTCAAAACACCATAAAAGGCAGATTGGTATAAACATTTTAAGAAGAAGATTTCTGTTTCATAGAAACCATCAAACAGTGAAACAAACAAGTTTCTTAATTAAAATTAATTTCAGTGTATGAAAATTTTTTGATACACTTATCACAGCTCAACCTTTCTAAGAAAGGAGCCTATAGACTAAACTTAGAGAACGTAAAGGAAGCGCACAAAGTATGGAAACTTAAGTAGATACTTAGTCTAGCTTAAACTTTCTAAGAAAGTTGTCCGTAGACTAAAGTTAGAGAATGCAAATCTAGCGGCACAGTGTATAGAAACTTGAGGAGATACTAAGTACAGCTGAACCTTTCTAAGAAAGTTGTCCTTAGACTAAACTGAGAGAACAAGAGGGAAGCGGCACAAAGAGAAACTTAGTACAGCTTAACCTTTCGTGGAAAGTTCTCTATAGACTACACTTAAAAAACAAGGAGAAAGCGGCACACGTTGCAGCTTCTGATGACTAAAAGTCTGTATTACGACAGAAAGATGTTTTAGGAACCGTATTTAAAACAAAAACCACTCCAAATAAAGCTAGAGAATGAAAAGGAAGCGGAACTTTAGGAGATACTAAGTACAGCTTAAACTTTCTAAGAAATTTGTCCCTAAGTTAAGCTGAGAGAATAAAAAGGAATCGGCACAAATTGTGGAAACTTTGAGAGAACCTCTTTTAGAAAGTTGTCTATAGACTAAACTTAAAAAACAAGGAGAAAGCAGCACACGTTGCGGCTTCTGATGACTAGAAGTCAGTACTAACACACCTAACCATCAAAAAAGATGTCTTAGAAACCGTTTTAAATAAAAAGCCTACTCCAAATAAAACGTGTCATAGCTTACAGAAGCGAGGTTGATAATGACGATTGACTTTAGGAAAGCGAAACAAATGCAATGGAACAATATAAATGACACACTAAATGATCTGGTTGTGAAGACCATCTGCTTGATTTTTGAAGATCAAACACACAAACTTAACCCTTTTCGACATGAAAATAACAGCCCGCTGTATGAATTGTATGAGCTGTAGTCCAATATTTAATTCTGGCGTTCAAGTTAATTTCTGAGCTTTGATCTATTCAGAGACCCATAGTAGAATTTCATGGCGAATATTTTCGTGATACATTTTGTTCTTAAAAATTCCCGTTTTACAGGACATTTTTGGCATTTTAGGAAAAATGGGTCAAATTGACCCATACAAATAGGAACTACAGGGTTAAAATGCTCCACAAAAATATACTTCGTAGTATTTTACATCAAATTTCTGAACACATCATATAACAAAAATGTGAGGTTACATGGTTTTCGTATGCCGATTCACCATAGGAATGTGCGAAAAGGGGAAAACTTTGATCTCCCTAAAAAAAAATTCAGACGTAAACTTTCAAAACGCCGATACACGTATATTTTTTTTTGGTCCCCTCTACCAGAATCCGTTGTCAGAACCTTGTTATTTTAAAAAAATTTGATTTTGTTGTGTAGTGTAATCAGAGAAGCCCCATACATGTGTGAGCTTCGTGTTGATTCAAAATGGTTAAGTTCTAGAGACGGATAGCAAATTGAATGAGGAACTTATAAGAGATAAAATATTAGACAAATTTATATAGAAAATGAACAAGCAGACCAAAAGAAAGTAGGAAATAAACCTCTATTGTCCCCACGCTGAGAATATTTTATATATAATTTGACGGTGGATGATCTGATTGACAATTAGATAGTCTCGTGATACCACAAAATGCAGATTGGGACAAACAACTTTTGACAATTTAGTTGTAGTTCTGTTTAAAAGATGATCAGTCAGAGAAGCCAAGATGTTTGTTAGGTTAAATTTTAAAACTCTTTCATGGTTCATTGCATGGAAAGTTCAGAAGACACAGTTCAACTTTTCTAAGATAGTTGCCTGTATGTTAGAGGACAAGGAGGAGCCCGCACATCAGCTACTGACTATTAGAAGTAAGTACTGGGATCTTCCATAGAGGAAGATGGTCTGTGCATCATTAGTGTTTAGATGAGTGCTGACTTCAGTGATCCGTCGATCCCATCTCCAATCCCAATCTTTCCTTCTCCGTTTTTACTCATGCTCCCCCTATTTTCTGCAACGTGGCTTCGGCCGTTGGTATCGTTTAATGATTCTCGTACTATCTGTTATATGTTATTCGCATCTCGGCAAATAAACACCACAAAACCCTATTTCACAAGACCTTTATTTATCGGCTGCACGCTGATCGAAACAATTAGTCAACAGAATCTACTCGAGATTCTGAGAAAATTTATGACATATGAGTATCGAATGGGAGTGAGGTCAAGCCCGATTCTCAAGTATGAAGACAGACACAAAAGAATGAAAACTGGCATTCTAAATGGTCCGATTGTTTGTTTTTTTTAAGCCAAACACTAAGGGGAAAGCCCATACAAGGTCGTATTTTGTGTTGGTTGTAGTTGAATAGTTAAATAATTTAAGAATAGAAAAATCTAAGAGCGACCTAATGTGAGCAATCTGTCTTGGCTAATAGTCAGATAGAAGAACAAGAGTCAGTTTTAGCCACCAAAAAACACTCGTTTCTCGGTATCCATGAAGGTTTTCAACTTCTGTGACATAAAATCATGAAACAAAAATACAAATTTTATAAATACAAAGATCTGACAACATTTTGTCTTCATATCCATGGAAGTTTTCTACTTCTGTGACACAAAATTATTAAAAAAAAATACATATTTTATAAACACAAAAATCTGACAACATTTTGTCTTTGTTTACAATTGCAATAAATGTGTAATAAATAAAAAAAAATAAATTTAAATAAAAAAGTGACTTCTTAAATTAAATTACAAGCTTTCACTTGTAATATAAAAAAACTAATTAATTATTTTTTTTTTCAAAAATTCAACACAAAATTTAACTCTTGCACAATCGAAAATCATCCCAAAAATATTGCGTATTTTTGAATTTAATTAAAAGTGGCCCGTAACATTCAGTGATTGTATTTTTTTTAACCATAAATAAAATGAACACAATTGTTAAATTTGCATAATTTCAGCTAAAACAAAGCAATAAAATATTTACATTTCGCTTTTTGTGTGGTTATGTGTATCGCTCTTTTTTGCTCTCTGGCCGCTTCACACGATTCACTATAAACAACGAAATGTTTTTATAACAACAACAACAAAATATAACCGAACGCGAACGTTAAAGACCGCAGCCACTTGTTGTCGCTTTGTTTGTTGCTCGACGTTTGAAAATAAACTAAACTTTAAATTTGTTGGCAGCGACCATGTGAGATTTTACTTTTCAATTTATTCTGCTTAGTTATTCGTTAGTTGGGTGTCTTGTCTGTTTGCTGAGAGAGTAAACAAATAGCCAAAGCAGTGTTGCATTTTATGGGAAGTAACTGCGGCAGCTGTTGAAAGTGCTAGGAGCGTTTTTTCTCTGATCAAATCAAAATAAATTGAAATTTTTGAAAAATATGTAAAAAATTATAAAATTTACAAAAACAGTTTGAAAGTATTAGTTCACTTAATATTTTTTTATAATTTCATAACATATTCTTGATATGCAAAACACATTCGGATATAAGGAAAATCAAAATCTATATATTTTTTTAGTTGAACATATTAATTTTTTGTACAACCATCAAACAAATAAGGTATCAATTTTTCCTTTAAAAAATATTAATAGTAAGTTATATACAAAAAATATATTATATATAAACAATATTTTATATTTAAAAATTTATTATATATAAAAAATTGCAAATTATTCAACTTATTTCATGAAAATCTTTTAACATTTTCTTTTTTTAGTAAAATTAAAGTCGGCACAGTTAAAGGAGTTCAAATTTATTACACTAACAATTTAATTACAGCTGGAAGCTTCCACAATATTCCAACACAAATAGCAGCTGCCGCTGTCTGAATATTTTCGCCACCACTGTTAACCAGTTGCTTTTAGTTGCCTCGTTATTTCGCGATCTTTCACTACACTCTGTGGCTGTTATGAGCCACAAAGAGAGAGAGACAAATAAACGCTTCAAAAGTCAGATCAATATAACTAAGCTGGACACATGCACAAAGACGAAGCCGATGTCCAAACAAAAGAGAGCAATGATCGAAGTTATTCAAAATAATAAGTTTTCATAATTTTAAGATGCTTAGTGAACAACAATAACAGTTTCTGTAATGTGCATCCAAACAACTTAAACTTGGAAACAATATTTTACAGCATCTTTCTACAGTGACTCTTTCAAGCTGAGCTGAATTTGAGAATCACCAGGAAATCGTCTGAGAGCATCAAGAGAAACCAAACGAAAACAGAGTAAAACAGCTGATAATATAACGAAAGCAAATGCAAAGTATGAAATAAAATTAGTATGTTGACATTGAAGCTTTCTATCTGTTTTAGAATTCGCTTATCAAATATTTCCTGGAAATACCCATAGGTACAAATAAACAAAAAATACGTTTGAATGTACTCTTACCTATGAGTTTGTGTGTACACACAAATGGGAAAATATTTTGAATATCAACATTTCCTTTGAATAGATTAGCTTCTGGTTGATTCATCTCAGGGCAATGAAAAAAATGCATGAATGAACAGTAAATTCATGTAGAGAGGTAATTAAAAAAATATTTATTTAGAAACATAAAAATAAAAAATTTATATTTTGAATTTAAGCGACCCATGGCTCAGTTGCAGTAATAATGTCAATGGATATTTGAACTTTAAGATTTGGTGCGCCAAAAGTAGTTAATTTGTCAGCTATTGTAAGGAGTTCATTGCAAAGTAAGTTAATATAATAATTTTAGACAGGTAAATTATATAGTAGGGTCTCTCATAGGTAAAGCAACAGAAAGTTTATAAAAAACTATGTGTGTAGTTTTCACTATATTTGACTTAGAAGTAAAATTAACCCAGAAACTAGACTCAAGACTAGACTAGACTAGACTAGGCTAGACTAGACTAGACTAGACTAGACTAGACTAGACTAGACTAGACTAGACTAGACTAGACTAGACTAGACTAGACTAGACTAGACTAGACTAGACTAGACTAGACTAGACTAGACTAGACTAGACTAGACTAGACTAGACTAGACTAGACTAGACTAGACTAGACTAGACTAGACTAGACTAGACTAGACTAGCCTTTTCTACTAGTTGGCTTTTTGTAAGTCTATGTAGACTCTTTTTTCAAAGTTGCTTGTTCAACTGACTGAAAGATGTTATAGGCAGACAAGACCATCAAGCATTCATAAATGGGCGTTTTACTCATATAAGTTGCGTTCTAAACTCTTATGAAAGTGTAATAATTTATAATACTAGATGACCTGGTGAAAATGGTTCATATTAAAATGTTTTTGAATGTGATTCCACGGCATTGCTTTCACAGTCATTCGAGTCTGTTAAACTTTTCCTGAGAACATTATAATATCCTCGAAGTAAATCGGAATTCGTCATATCTATTCTTAAGATCCATTGAATTATTAAGAAAAAACCATCATAAGTGTAAAAACAATTAGTGATAATTTAATGACAATTTCACACAATCACTCGGAATGAATAACAACGATGCATGGCGCAGCACGCCAAATAATTTATAAATATAGTATACAGATTTATTAATAGAGTTGGCTCGCTGAATAAAATTACTTTCTTGTTTAGAGTATTCCAATAAAAGTACACGATTTAATTTTAAATTAAAACGCATACGTATGGAACGAGTGACGAGTATTTTTATTTGCATTGCAAATTAGATATATTTCGATTCAATGTAAAAAAAAATATACTGCAAATGGCCCTCATAGCTCTCATAACTGGAATTTGCATTTTTTACATTTTTAATGACATTTTGAAAAAGATTTGAGTCTGCATATCTCAGCAATGAGGCTTTACGTTTCAGTCTTGAGATCAGAAATGGTTTATTCCTTATTCTCAAAGATCAAAGAGTTCACATTTCTCCATAGAAAGAAATTGCACGACGTTAAGTCCTCTTGGTGGCTAGTTGACATATGAATTTTAGGAACAATTTTAAATTATGCATTTGTTTGGGACATCGAGACAGATTTGGGACAGATTTCCAAAGATGTTGATAACAACTGCATAGAGTCAGTATGATCGACACTTCTGACTAAAACGGAATCCTTTTGTTTGTAGGTGATAATGGACACTAACTGCTTTCAATCTCCATACTAAATGAAGCCAAGCCCAGCCCAACCCACTGATTTGTGGTATCTTAGTAGATAAGAGTAATGAGGGGAACTGCTTAAGTCTTAAAAATGAACTTGGGAATATTTTTGGATGCTTTGTAGTTAGAGTTTTAAGAAAGTTCTGTACTCAATTTTTAAATATTTTGCACATCTAACAACATTCCTGAACTCAACACAGTTTGAGTCGCATTTGAAGGCTGGAACTGACTAGTTACCCTAAGTGGGGTGTGTGTAGTATAGAAGAATCTTCACCTCTGAGGCCTAATCGACTTATTCTGAGTCCTTTTAAGCCTGAGAAACAGGACAGTATAGAACGCACATTAAACCAAACCCAAACCAATGATTTGTGGTATCTCATTAGATATCTCATTGAGTCGCATTTGAAGGCTTAAACTGACTATTTAATAAAACTGGGGTGTGTGTAGTATAGAATAGTGTTCCACTCGGAGGCCTAATCGACTTATTCTGAGTCCTTTTAACATTGAGGAACACGACGGTATAGAATGCACATTAATTTCTAAGTTCCTTTATCACTGAAGAACAGAACAATTTAGAATGCTTTTCAACTTTGAGGAACTCTGAGGAACAGAAACCCATCAGTCACTTTTTGGGGCGAACCTATTCGACTAAATTTTAATAAATTTTAGATAAAGAAACTAAGAAGAAGAAACAAAGTTAACCACAGTTCCTTGAGCCATTCTGGCTGAGTATACCAGTTAATTAGATTCGTTAGTCTCAATCAAGCAAAAATTTAAAATTTCAAAGGTAAATGCCATCTTTGGTCCTTTATTAAAATTATATATGTATCTATGTATGTAGTCGTATGTAACTGCAAATAAAACTATATGTACAATGTGTAGATACTGTAATGTGTGTGTGTCGAAAAATTGAAAATCAATTTCGGAATGTTGTTGCCTGTTTTCTGCTTTCAAGCAATGACATTTGCCTCTACAAACGCATCAACGTGTCGGTCGGCTTGTCACTTGTTGATGACAAGCCAACGGTTGTTGGCGTTGCTGCTGCTGCTGGCATTGATGCTGAAGTTGTTGCTGTTGTCGGCTGTTTGTTTGTATCGGTGTTGCTGTTGTTGTTTTCTCCAATTTCACCGGCCACCTGCACAAGTTTCGTCGTGGGCGCCGGATTGCTGCAGTATTCCTTTTGCACTTCAATGGTTTTTGTGGGATCATGGGGATCGCTTTCAACGAAGGTGCGCAACGCACATTGGGGCGTCGTTGATGAGGCGGCCGCAGTGGGTGGCACTGGCGCTGTCGCCGGCGGCGGAGGCGGTGCCGGGAAGCAGACAACTTTCTCGACATTGTGCGTTTTGGTTGGATCGCTGGGATCGGTTTCGTTGAACAGTAGCGGCACACAAACGATGCCGCCCGGCGGAGTGGGCTCACGCTGTGCGGCCGCTGTGTTGCCATTGCTGTTTGTGTTGCTGTTGGTGTTGGTGTAGCGATTGGTGTCGGTGCTGGTGTCTGGGTGCGAGTGAGGTGTGTACATTGCATCATGGTTAGGGGCTACACTTTGAAATATTGGAGTATTACCGGGCTTAATGGCTTCGGCCGGCGTGACGGTGGCATTGAATGGCGCCAACGGCACTCGACTGTCCATCGGCCAGTCGCTCTCGCCTGGGCGCAGATGGCGAGCTGTTGCCGCGCTGCCGCCGCCGCCGTTGTCAATTATAATCGTTCGGGCTTCGCTGGAGCTGGTCGCTGGCGTCTGCTGCTGCTGCTGCCTCTCGTGGTAGACGTGCGTGACGTGCGGACGATGGCCGAACAGCATGTGTCCAGCCATTAGGCCAAAGAGGAAGTCGCCATTGCCTGCACAACGAACGTTAGCGGTTGGACGATTTTTAATTTGCCAAATGGGCGGCACTTACCCGACGTCGACTGCACGACGGGCGGCTGGGCGTAGTAGATGGCGCCCGGCGGCATGGCTGCCGTGTTGGCGTAGTATGTGGAGCCGGGCGGCATATGAGCGGCGCCCGTACCGCCATACAGCGAGGCGTAGCTGGGCGGCGCGCCCGCTGCGTTTGTGGGCTGTTTGGGGTAGCTGGCCTGAGTGCGGCTTTGTGTTTGCGCCTTAAGCGACGACGCTGACTTCGATGGCGATGCAGCCAACGATGGGCTGCCGTTGGCCATCTTGGTGGCAGTGGTCTGCATGGGTGAGCCGTTGATGGTGCGACGCCCGCTGCCACTGCCGCCCGATGACGGCTTCTTATACTTGCGCCAACCGCCGAAAATGCCGCCCAACGAGCCGCCGCCACGACGACCGCCGCGCGCCTCGGCGTCTGGCAATGCGGCGGCCAGCAGCAGCGTGACGAGCAGTGTCAGCTGAACGTAGGTCGAGCCGTTCATTTCCACTCGATAAAACGGCTAGAACGCAATTAATTGCGGCCAAGTGGCAAAAGAAAATTATTCGTATTCGTGTCGGTGCAGTGCAATGCCCGGTCTGGCAGTGATGCTTGTCGAAGGCGAACTTGTCGCGGCTATACGTGCGAGCGGACTGTGTGCGAGACAGAGTGGCGCAGCGCTAATATGTCTGGACGGTATCGCGAAGCGACTATGCGACAACATTGAAGCTATTGAGGCGGCCAGCGGCGACACAGGCAGTTGCTCGCACGACGAAACAAGTGGCAAGTAAATGACGCACAAGTGGGACGACAGTCAAGACAAGTGACATGTCAAAACGAGTGAGATGATGGTTGCGCTGAGATGGGATGCTGGAACTGCGTGGAAATGTTGACAAGGAACTACTACGAAAATTTGTTTCGATCTGGGAAGCATCGATCAAGAATCTGACGAGGACTTAGTTGCTGGAAGTTTGGAAAACTAAACTCAACATTTAATAAAACAATATAAAATCGAAAATCAATATCATTCTGAAGATAACGTCCGTAAGCAACTAATCTCGACAGCAATGTTGTGGACCCATGAAAAATATTTCAATTCACATACAAAGCACTGAATGGAATGATGCAAAGGTTACTTGACATCTGAGAGAGCTGACTTTACAAAATTATTTTAAAACCAAAAACGTTCAACACGGTGTCGAAAATATTGAATATACACACTGACTCCTTAGGCCCTGTTTTGTGCTTCCGACAGACGAAAACTGAACTCAACAACTTAAAAAACTTATTTGATTTGAAAATCAAATGGAGGCAGCTATATTAGCTCGTTTTATCATTTTTACCAGCCAACTTGAGCACCCATCAAAAAACCAAATAAATCAAAAAATTAAATTGTTAAAAATTTACAAACTTTTCTTCATGCCGTATGACTCAACACCGGAAAGGATTCTGAATTACCGATCATAGCGTCAACAGCGGAATAAACAAATTAAAAGCAACACTCGCTTAGCGATCTTCCTCTCAATTTCAAATTATATTCGTCTTAGTTTGCTTAGAGTGTGTGCGCTGTAAGCATTTGCCTGACGTTTAGTATAACTGACTCACTGTATTGCAGCAAAAAAAAAAATGTTTCACACTCGCAATTTATTTGTCACAATTTCTGGAATTGAATGAGTGTCAGGCTGCAGTGCAAATAATTTAATTGAGCAATTTTCTCGTAAAACTCAATGTGCCGCATGTTTGTGTGCTGTGCGAGCATTTCGGCATTTCTGCGCACCGACCAAGGAGTCGCATTTCAAAGATCATTTCGCGCAATGTTTATTGCAGGCCATGTAAGTGCGTGACCAGCGGAATGTCACCGGCAGACGGGAAGGACAGAATCGGGCCCAAGTGGAATATGGGTGTGTGTGTAAACAAATGTGTGAAATAAATTGACGAGTGGAAAATATTTCAGTATGCTTTAAGTATTTACATGCTCGATTCATGCAAAGAGGATGCAATTTTGCAGGCAGTGAAGTCGCATGAAATGTGTAGTATCAGAAAAGAAGTAAGAGAGAAAGTTTCTGTAAAAGTTAGGATCGATTGATGGAGCTCAATAATGGGGGTTTTCAATAGGGGCGGCACCATGTTTCTTGACAGCGTCTGCCAAATTTTGCTTCAGCTTCTAATTCGGTAAAGGGTTGTTTTGGTCAGTTATGTACATAAGTCTGTCAAATTTATTCTTTATTACTCAGTCACTGATGCTAAATCATTGTGGCAAGTTCCACGATTGAGCAGTTTGTCGAAATGATATAACTTTATTATGAAAATGTGTGTTTGTTGGCTGTTGTTATGTAGTTTGATAGATAGTTTTCTTAGTTAACTTATTTGGAGGTCACGTGAATTGGCCTTCAAGATTGTTCGATTTGACTTTTTCTTGTGGAGTTTTCTAAAGTCGCAAGTCCAATACCAAGAAGCTGCAATCGGCCAAAGTCAACACAACCCAGGCCATTGCTCAATGAAAAATTTAGTAAATTGAGAGAATTAAATCTCTCGGATCTGACCGATGACATATCCCCCTCATAATGACATCCACATGCCTTACAAATATTTTAAACAAACATTAACTCAATACCTGTCGGCCTTGATAGTCAGCAGGTAGCGCGCTGGCTTCTCATACCGAGTGGCAGAGGTTCGATTCCTGGCTCGGGCTGGTGAAAAACTCGTCTACTTCTATCGCTATCCACATGAAGGGAATTAGAGTTACAAGAATCGCACCAGTGCGCTCTTGGCAGGTAATAGCAAAACCTCCAAGTGTGAAAGGAAAAATTGCCAAAAAAAAACCGCCGTTCGGATCCAGCGTTAAACCGTTAAACTGTAGGTCCCCCCTCCTTTCTCCTATCCGTTTGAAATGTGTGTTGTAATACATGCTGAAAAAACAGTGTTGCATACACATTTCAAACGAGTACAATTTGTGGTATCTCAATGGGCCCATAAAGAGGCCTAAGTGTGTCTCATACACAGGCAGCCACTACAACCACCTACCTACCTACCTCAATACCTTATATGTTACACAGCTTTTCTATGCCTATATGTATACGTCTTATACATCTACATCACCGAGCGGCAAAAAGTAAAAAAAATTTCTCACACCGGAAAAAATCCATATGGGTGTGAAACTACAGACCAAACATAGTAATATTGCGTACTCAGTTTTTAATTACACATCCTTTGCCCTTTTAAAAGGACTTCAAAATTTTGAAGGGGATAGGGGATAGCGATATGTATAAAAAATGAAAGAGAAAAGACTCACGAATTTAAATAAAATTGAAGGACATAAAGGATTAAAATGTTCAAAGGACCTTTTTTATATCCTTTTTTTACAAATGAATAAAAAATAAAAATTAATAAAATAAATAAATAAAATTAACAAGTTTTTCTACAAAGTCTCCTTGTAAGTTTACATACAGTTGACAAATAAAGACCTTGCTTCATTTACACTTTCTTCGCAGCTATTTTTGCTTCAGTTCAAACACTTCTGGAACGTTTTGTTGGCCTCATATGAAGAAATGTAAATGTGATTCGAAATTTATCAACAGTTCTACAAATTGATTGCTGAGATGGTCCATAATTTACATAACTTTCTATTCTAACTTTCCTGAAGTGAGTACCATTTTTCTCAATAATTTTGCAAGACTTGTTTGTGTGATATTCTCCTTTGCATACTTTTCAGTGCATAATCTTCGTTGTGTATAAAACTGTGCGACAATACTTCTGACCCATCCAAAATTTCTTATACGAGAGTGCTCTCAAAATGTTCAACCTAACAAAGACTCAAGAAAATTTTTCTTCAATTTTATTTTTCTACATATATGTTAGTTGCCTGAGAATACTACTGTCGTATGTGCTATTGGTTTTGATGGAACATACGACATACGTTTTCTGCGGCGACGATATGTAGTCTCCTTGTACACATTATTCACTCTGATTTATTGCCCCAATACAGCTTTGGAAATTTTGACTCGAACATGTTTTTGGATTAACGTAAGCAAAGACGACATTCAAAACGCGCTCAGCTTTTTTCAATAAATCTTGATTCAATATGTTACAAACATGTTGTTTGAAGAAATTCAAGAGTGCTCTATGTTTTTCACTTTAATTCGAGGTGTTTTAGCACCAATTGGTGAACTTGAGCGATTTTATGGTCAAAACTCAACATCTTCAAAAGAAGCTCAAACAGAAGAAGGTAGAAGCCCTACCTTTTGTTAATGAGTGCCACTTCATGTTGTGGTCGGAAACTTTTCAAATAATTTTCGCAGGCATGAGCAGCAAAATACAGTTAGGTCTCTCTTCATGTCAGAAGTTTGATGCTATTTGATCGCTGCAGCTCAATGCAAAAGAGTCCAAACTTAAATTGTGTCACTTTTGACGAAATAAATTTTTGTTAAAGTTAATTTTAAGCAAAATTCTGACAATTTTTGGTATATATTTTTAATTATTAATATTAATTATGAGTTTTCAAAATTTTTTTTTTCAACTTTTTAACTGTCATTTATAATTATTAACTTCAGAAAAAGTGGCATAACTTGAAATAATTCGGTAATTATTAAATTAAAATATCATCAAAACAGCCACAACTCAAAATTTTGGATTTTCTAGTGTAAAATTAAAAAAAAATTCTTGCAACTTATCATAAAGCATAATCTGTAAGGATTTTCTACTGAACGGTCTGTTCGTTATTAAAAAAAATGTCTATTTAGCTCAAAAACCTTTTTTTGCGTTTCCTGAAAAATTAAAATTTTTTAGTTGTGTCACTTTTTTTTGTGCGTGTGCGATATGGATTGAAGCTAAGTTAAGCAATTTGAATTGGGTGCATGTGAGCTACGTATCATTGTGATCGGTTCTGCCAAGTTGTTCACGTTTATGAATGTCTTTTTTTTTGCATTTTTAGCTGAATATGTACATGAATTTTTAATGTCTTTTCAAAACGACATCAGAATAGAAAATGGTAAAATAAATATGCATTGTTACTATGAATAATCTCTACTTTTATTATCATACAAAGTATGATATACTTTGAATGGTTCTAGAAAAAGGGGAAATCATTTGAAGATGTTGTTGTGAGTCTTTTCAATTGGCAAACAACTTAGGTTAGGTTAGGTTAAAGTGGCTGTCTTGCCATGGAACTTGAACCGAAAGACACACTAAGGCCACAATATGGACACGTTGTGCTACCAAAAGGAGAAAGTAATCTGTTTTACTGCAAGTCGGAAAGCCCATAGAATTTGTGAATAAGTCTTGGCAAGTCCTTGATGAATTGCCAGAATTGCCAATTGGCTTTTTTTACTTGGAGATCAGAAGATTTCAAACATTACTTCAGTTTAAGAAAAACGTGCCAGTAATGAACTAATTTAAAGCACAATTGAAGCGAAAAAGCGAACAAATTTTTACCCACAGCCAACCACAACCCACAACCCACATCTGGCAACAACAACAACAACAATAGTGACGACAGCGATGAACTTTATTACGCTGAATATAAATGATGTGCGTGAAGGCGTTTCTAAAAAATAAAAATGTCCAGCTGACATTTTGTGTCAGGCATGGCACTCATTTTGGCACCCGAAAGCACAGCACGGACGACAGTTTCTGTGTGACATTCTTTTTTTTCGCCACTTCGACTGGGGGATAAACAACAGCAACGCAGCAGGGTTAGGTCACCTGCCACAACTGTTTCAGCAGCAGCAGCAACAGCAGTTGCTGTGCCGCACAGCCGCTTGTGTGTCACTTTGCTTTATGCTTTCGTCGTCGTCGGCGCTGACGCCGCTGGCAGTTGGCTGCTCTGGTTGCTCTGGCTACTGGCTGCTGGCTACTGGCTGCTGGCGGTGACAATGGCTGCTGCCATGCTTCACTTCCTGCTTGAGCGATGACAAATTGCAGTTGTCAGATTTATGACCAATTATGAGCGTGTTATATTTCACAGCCACCTTAATGGCGCCCACAATGAAATGAATGAGTAAAATGGCGAGCGAGCGAGCGGTGGGCGCAGTTGCTTGTGGGCGTGTGGTAAATGAGTTACAAAAGCAAACAATTTTTATACACGAAATGCGTGCCAGAACAATACGAGTGCGCAGACACGTTAATAATTTGTATATGCCGCATGCGACAGTCAGACCTTCAGTTTTTCTTCCATGTTGCTTGAAATAAAAAATTTTTTTATTTTTGTCATGTCAGCAATTTCCAAAAAAAGTACAAAGTATCATTTTTTTTTGGCGCTATGCGCCTTTGGCATGAAAATTTCACGCACATACCAACGGTGTCGACAACACCGTCGCCACAGGCGACAGGCAAAGCAGCGGGAGCCCAAGCCGTCGTCCATCGCTTTGCTCGGCTGCCTGCAGCGTTCGCTCGCTTTCTTCGTTGCTGCGCGCCTGTCTTAAACTGTGTGCTGCTTTTATTTTATTTATGATGTTAATGTCGCACAAATAACTCAAATTGCTTTTATTACATGCGCAGTTACACTTCAATTATTGCCTCTTCAGCGCGCTGCCGCTGTGACTCCACGAGCGCATGCTGGTGTATATGTGAGTGTGTGTGTGTGTGTGTGGTTTTAGCACACAAAGTTCACACGAAGTTATTTTTCATCATTATTGACGACTTTGTAGCAGTGACAAAGTATAAAATTTTTCCTTTAAACTACGTCATGGAATTTCGTTTGACGTCCTTTAGTACTCAAGGACTCCAAGTAAACGGTAAAGGTGTACAAAAGCTAAAGTTTAGAGTGTTTACTGCGGTCACAATTAGCTGGGCACATACAATGACGCACATAAGGGGGTATTTGGGGAGTTGAAAACCCCGAAATATTTATTAGTTACAAACATTTTGGGCGCCAAACATGCTTTCAAATGGAATTGGATTCAAAAGTTGGGTATGAAACACCAAAAACTGAAATCCTGTATGCGTTACTAGGCACATAAGTAAATACGTCACACAATCCTATAAATATTTGTTTGATAACGGTGCCCATGGTGGGTTCAAGTCATGGCAAAGTAATTTGCATAGCATTGCTTCCAAATGATTCTCACAAAGCTCTGGCCAGGACTTAGACAAAGCAAACGACAGCAAAAATTTCTTATACAAATTTTACATTTGCACTAAAGTAACATAATAAGGATATTCTCGATGTCGTGCAGCCTTGTAAAACTTGCAGAAACTGATATTTGCAACCCAGAAAACTGCCAGACTTCGAGAATACCCAAGAATTCAGATATTGTAAAAAAAATGCCGCGAACAGGCGAAAATTCGATAATTGTTGATTTCTTCTTTCTTTTTCGTTTCTATTTCCAGGCGCCTTTCTTCTAAAAGAAGCTCTTGCTCTTCAATTTCCAACTTTTTTGTTCCAAACTTTAATCTCTTGCTTTGCAACTTTGCAAGCTGGTTGATTGAAAAAGAACGTGGACGTGTCGCACGTTGGGAAGAAACAGGCAAAAACGCTCGCATTTGAGGAAATGCAAAAGTTGCGAATCTTAATTTTTTTTTACTTGTCGTAATATAGATAGACTAGCAAGACAGCAAATCAACTTTTCAAGTCTCTTCATTCCATGATCTGGACTTTACGGCCTTTCAAAGTTGAACGTTTCATTATATTATTTTCACTTCTAGCAAAATATCGTTAACAAGGCTCTTTTCAGATGCCCGTAGAATCTATATTTTTTAATAAAATCCCATAATTTTTCACATGTGGGGTTTTGATATTTAAGCAGTTAATATATCCAAAAATTCTATTTTAAAAATGTTTATTTTGACAAAAAGAAAATATCGAACCTTTTCCTAATTTTTTGATAGAAATAAGAAAAATCGGGATTTTCTCTGGACTGTAACTTTTGAGATTCCACAGCATTCCACGAAATACGTATACACTGATTAGGTGGGACTAAAGTGATGGTACCAAACTCATCTGCAGAGTCCTGCGACTAAATGAATGCGAGCAATTTTCGCATGTCAACCCAAGCACTTTTTGTACTCAGTTCTGCGGAGCAACGATATCTTTTTAATTGCTGAGCAAAACTATAACGTATGAAAAACAGCCAGGCTGGTGTTGAAAGGAATAAATATGTACTTAAATGTATAGAATTGAGATATGTATATATAAATCGCATTGATTTATCTATGTCTGTCTGTTAATATGTCTTCCATTTCGTCTGTCTGATGGAAGGTATTCACAATTGCTTTCGAAAAAGTTGACACAACGAAACTGAAATTTCGTACAAACACTTTGGAAATCTCAAGAACAACATATTGTCTAAAATAGCCGTGGTTTGCCCATTCTTAACAGGGTTGCCATATAAAGATATTTTTCAAAATATGAACTTTTAAATATTTACCGTCCGTTTAGGGATATTTTTGTCTGGAAATAGGTGTGACATGCCTATTTAACCCCTTGAAATACATAAAAAGTCATTAGTTTAACTTTTAGTGAGGAAAGTTCTACTTGTCAGTTAACCTTTTCCGTGCTTTAAAAAAGTAAATGAATAGTTTTGATTTTTTTAAGAAAGAGTTTGCCTACTTTTATAAAAGTGGGCTTAGTGTCTCTAAAGAACATTTTAATGCATGACAACAAAATTTTAGCCTATTTTAATATTGTTAAAAATAAAATCTGTATGGAGAGTAGGCGTGGCCGTGGGCGAATTTTTTTCATTTTTGGAATAAATCATCTTCTACTTATGGGAAACCGTTATGCGAAAGTTCAATCCTTTATCTTTTTTATTTCCGAAGTTATTAAATCTTTTGCACTCGGAAAACATAAACCGTGCGGCGAAAAAGTGCTCCAATTAAAAAACCCTCAAACACGTGTAACTTTATTTTTGATCTTCTACGAGAATCAGTTATCAAAATATTGACTTATATTTTTGGCTTCTGATTATGCATATTTCTAAAACTCTTAACTTCCGACTGTAGGGTACCAGCTCCTGGTAGGGGAAATTAAAAAAAATTATACCATACAATTCTCTGAAGAATCCTAAAGATAATAATGAAATTTCAGTTCTGTGCAAAAACTATAGATTCTAAAGCTCAAAACAGGCGATGCGAGCGTTTTTGCTTGTTTTTTCCCAACGTGTGTCGTTGGTGAAGCAACTGCTCGGGAAGCTAAGGGGCGCTGGTGCGTTGGACTACGGTTCATCTGAAAACTGATCCGGCGTAGACTCTTCCTCTAGAGGTGGGGATACAGGTTTGCTGGAGAACTCAATGGCGATGCAACATAGCTGCACAAAATAGGCGGCAGCTCCACCGTTGTTGTCCCACAAATTTAATTAAAGCGCTGGTAATGTGGGCAGAGATACATTTCATAGATACATTTCACTTACATTCGTTAGTTGCAGCCCCATCTTCCTCCAGCATTCGCCTTCTTGAATTCCTTCTTCAGATGCCTCACTTTCCAACGCACCAGATCCCACATTGCTTCTATTCTCGTCTTTTCTGTAAATTTTTGTCACTTTTACAGAAAACATGGGTTTTGGTGTTTTGCAGATATTGTAGAAGTTGCAGATATGTTTTTCGTTGTATTTTGTTGTTGTGTCATTGTACGGATTGAAAAATTCTGCATAATCTGCAACTTTTGCAAGACATGGAGAATACCTCTAAAGAGAATGAAGCCATATTGATTTATAAAAGTTAACAAAAGAATAGTTATAAAAAAATTTTACAACATTTTTTTTCAACTTCTAAAACCTTGTTTTGCAATATTTTTCAAAATTTCAACATTAAACTCACTCAACTCTTTGAACCCCAAACCATGTTTGGTTATTCTTATTAGCATTTCAACATTATAAATTTACATACTAAATATTTGTACACATTCACACATTCGGCCATTTGCTACAAGTGTGTTGTTATGTTTTACAATTCAATCCTGTTTAATTTTGACCTATCAATGTCATGATTTCCGCCCCAAAAATTGCTTGCAACCGTAATACCGTCAAATTCAAATGTCATTACACTATGTATGTGGTCAAAAAGATTTGAGACACTGAGAAAAATTGTGGGCAAAAAATTTAAAAATTTCTACAACGATTGTAAAGTTAATGTTTTTGTAATAATTTGTGTCGGACAGAAAACCTAATTGAAAAGCTAACAAGAGCTAAAAAATTCTGCATTGGATTTTCTTATTGCAAAAGTCATTTTGATAAAAAAAAGATGACTTTAGAAACAGTTTAGACATTGAAAAAAATACATTGCAATAAAACTCTCAGTGTAGGCGCAGCGTTTAGTTAAATTCAGGTGGCAATGGCAAACAGTTTTCGCTTTGCAACGTAATTAAAAATCAGTTTAACTGCAGATAATGATGGCAACTACTAAACAGCGATGCGGAAATGCGGTTGGCTGGTACATATGTGTATGTATTTGTGTATATATGTTTTTGATGTATACTAATGGTATCCTAGAAATTAATTTAAACTAGCAAAATATGTGGTCACTGTAAATTTTACTAGTTTAATATTTAATAACCAACTCAAAGTTATCACAACTAATAAAGTATGCAATTTTTCGATTAGTCGTAAAATGTATTTCATTTTATTGCCCACTTAATTGATTAATATTGATTATGGTTTAAAAATATGTTTATGCAATCGTGCCATGAAAATCTTTAATCTCATAAACTATTCACTCAAATGTGGCACCTTGAATTAGTGTCAACGACTGCAATTCACCCTTTTTCTCCTTTTTCTCTCCTATACGTGTCATTTATGCATTTTTAATGATATGTTCGTACGGATAACACTTTACACATAAACATTTTAATTAAAGAAATGCCAACACTGTCCCTCCTACAAAATTTATTGCCGATGGCATATTTTATGAATTTTTAAATAGCAATTTATGCATTCATAACGACCACAAGAAACCAATTTGCTTAAAAGCATAGTTTTTACATGCACGCACCCACACACAGACACACACATACGCACACCTACACACGCACACAGGGACACAAACACAAACACTCTCGTACATACTCAAACAACGACTCATCGAAATTGAGACGCTTGGTGTGGGCCGCGAACCGCAAAGGTGCGTCCCCGCCCGCAGGGAAACATTTAAGCCATTGTGCGAGTGTTGGCCGGCGCGCCGAATGCCATTATGTCAGTTCGAATGTTATTGGCTGTGATTTTTTAATTAATTATGTAGCGCATGAAAAATGATGGCGCATGAGTGAGTTGTGAAGGAAAGGTGCCGCCCGCACGAAGATTTTGTGTTGGCGTGCAACTGAGAGCGAATAGGATGGCAAAGGATAAGGGAAAAGCCCAGCCCAATTCGGATAATTAAGTTGAAAGGTGATTGCAAAATGCATCCAGGAAGAATGTCATTAACTAAGCAAGGTGTATGCCAGACGATGGGCGTGACAATAGAAAAGAAGAGAAATTCTATTGTTTGGTAGAGTAGAAATATTCCTCAAGGAGCGGCTGGAAATTTTAGTATGTTCGAAAGGGAGCAGTCGAACTGTTGTTTATTAATCATAAAAATGAACATAATTTGTTGACTGGCATGCAGACAATCTGAAATGATGTGGACTTAGAAAAGCACACAGCACGGAATTCATTAGTTGTGGTCATTAGTATACAAAATGTTTTATTGGTAAGGAAATAAGTTAATATTACTAATCAAGCCGGCATAAAATAAAACTAAATTTAAAAAAATTAAATTAAAAAATTAAATAAAAAAATAATAAATAAAATATTAAAATAAAAAATTAAATTTAATTAAATCAGCATTAAAGCTAAAAACAAACAAAAGTAATGAGTTAAAAAATTAAAATAAATAAAAATAAATTAAAATAAAAAATTCAATTTAATTAAATCAGCATTAAAGCTAAAAACAAACAAAAGTAATGAGTTAAAAAATTAAAACTTCCAAAAAATTAGAATTAAATATATATATATGTATATAAATACATATATATATATATATCAAAACCAAAAAATTAAATTAAAAAATTTGAAATCAAATCTTAAAAAAAATTTAAAAGTAGGTACAGACTGAAAAATAAAATTTAAATTAAAATAATCAGAACTAAAACTAAAATTAAAATAAAAAAAAAATAAAAACTACGAATACAAAATAAAAAAAAAAGCAAATTGAATATTAGAAAAATTGAATTAAAAAAAAATAAAACTAAATAAAAACAACAAAATTTTAAAAATATATATCAATTAAACATGAAAAACAAAATACTAAAAAATAACTAAAACAAAAGTTTTAAGTGATAAATACAAATTCAATAACAATTAAAACTAACTAAATTAATTAATTAAACTAAATTAATAAATTAATTAATTTAATTAAACTAATTAAATAAGAAAATTAAAAGATCAAATCTGAAAAAAACATTTAAACTTAGACTGAAAAATCAAATCTAAGTGAAATTAAATCAGAATAACAACTAAAATTTAAATTAAAAAAAAATTACTAATACAAAATAAAAAAATAGAAAACTGAATGAACTAAAAAAAATTGAACAAAAATAAACAAAAAAGAATAAAGAAAAATATTAAAATTAAACATGAAAAAACAAAGAATTAAAACAGAACTAGAACAAAAATTAAATAAAATAATTAAAAATTTAAAATCAAATCTGAAAAAACTTAAAGTAAAGACTTAAAAATAAAATCGAAAACTAAGAAATATTCAATGGAAAACAATAAAAAGAATTAAAAATAAACTAAAAAATTAAATAAAATGAAAAACAAAATTTAAAAACTAAAAAATAATCAACTGAAAACAATAAAAAAAAGAACATAAAAACTTAAAAAAAAATTGAAAAAATAAAATAAAAAAATAAAATAAAAAAATTTAATAAAATAAAAAAATAAAATAAAATAAAAATAAATTATTAAAATAAAAAAGGCTGAAAAATAAAAAATTTTAAATTATGAATAAAAGATAAAAAATAAAAAATAAAAGAAAATTTTAAATAAAAAACTAAAAAATAAAAATTAGAAATTAAAAATAAAAACTTAAAACTTAAAAACAAAACACAAATAATGAAAAAACGATAATATATAATAATATGCAAACATAAAAAAATCAAAAATATTAAAAAAAATAAAATTAAAAGTCAAAAACCAAAAATAAATAAACACAAACTTATTGTTAAAACAATTAAATCTAAAAAAACAAAATTAAAAAAATTTAAAATTGCAAAGATAAACAATTAAAAAAAATTACATATAAATTAATTAAAAATGAAAATTGAGAAATAAGAATTTAAAATGAAATAAATAAAAACAAAATTAAAAAAAATTAGTAATTAATAATTAAAATAAAATTAAGAAACGAAAAGGGGAAAATAAACAATTAAAATTAAGAACTAAAAACAAATAAAAAAATAAATATATATGTATAACATTAAAACACATAAACACAAACATCATCAATGAAAATTGAAAAATTTAGAATTAAAAAATTACAAAAATAATAAAAATAAATTAATTATAAAAATTATAATAATAAAAATATAAAAAATTAATATCTAAAAAGGGAAATTAATTTTTATAAAATTAAAAAAAGAAATAAATAATATAAATAATATTTGAAAAAAACAAAAATAAAAATACAAAATGTAAGTGTAAATTTAAAAATGACAAAAATAATAAAACATAAATAAAAAATTGTTAATAAAATTAAATAAAAATTAATTAAAACTTAAAAATAAAATATTTTAATTTATAGAAGATTTAAAGAAATTAATTTTTTACAAAATTTTAAATAAAAAAAAAAATAAGTAAAGAATATAAAATAGAATATATGATAAAAACAAAAACAAAAATTAAAAATTTAAAATATAAAATAAAAACTCAAAACTAAAAGTCACGATCCGAGTTGGAATTATAATAAGAATGTACACGAAAAAGAATAGAAATAAGAACAAGTAAGCGAAAGCAAAAGCGAATAAGATTACGAATAAGTATAACAATAGCAATAACAATAACAATAATGTTAGTTTAAATGTTAGTGGTGTCGTTGTTGCGTAAAAAAAATTCAAAACCTAGTAAAGTGGCAGGAATTGAGTCAATTTAGTTCTGAGCATTTTTCGAGTGTCTACAAATCACATAAAATTACATTTTTCAGCGGTCCAATAAAATCTGCAATATGAACGATAAAACTGCCGCACAGTCATCAAACTCAGTTGGCTTAGCTGACAACGCGGTATCCTTGAACCCTTTCTACGTAATGTCCTTTGACTGGCTGTGTGTTTTGCGCACAATGTCAACTAAGCCGCGCGAGGGGTGAGGGGCAGCAGCAAATAAATATTGGTTGTTAAGATAATCATTTAGATAAGAAATGTTAAAATACGCCAAAGCTTAAACAATACGAATTGTAACAAGCGAGATGGACAGCCCGAAATGTGCACACAGACACAGACAGAAGAGCAACGAAGGTCGCACAGTGAGGGAAGAAAAAAAGGAAAATGTCACATTAAAAAGGAACTTCTGCTGGCAAATTAGTTTGACCGGCAATGCTGATTGTTGTGCCCTTTTTCGCTCACAATGTATACAGATGTGTGTGTGTGTGTGTGTTTGGGGGCGGCCATTGTTTCGGTTGTTAATGAGCTGCAGGGCATTTCTGTTTGCTACAATATCGTGTCCACAGTTGCTACACAGTACATAACAATTTTTGAAGGGTTTTTGGGCCGAAGTAAAAAACAAATTAAACCAAAAAATTCGTAATGACAGCAAATGACAAAAGAGAAGGGAAACATGTTAAAGCAGCAACTCGCTAACGCGGTTACAGCACAACAAAAGATAGCAAAACACAAAAAAAAGACAACGACAACAAAGAAACTGTGTACTTTTGGTGGAATTTATTTTTGAAGCGGATCAACAACATTTATACTTTGCTCAAGTGTGTGCGTGGCTTTGTCAGCGACTTTGTCTCGGCACGAATTGTTTGGGCAAAGTGGAAAATTTAATTTTAAACAAAGCGCAAATAGTGAAACGAATTTCATTTGGCCTTTTTTTTGCTGTCTTGTGGCAAACATGACCGTTCGTGTTCTAAGTAGGTTAGAGCGAGTCTCGCTGATTCGGGCTGCCGAAATAATAAAAAGGCTGAAAGGCTGCAAGAAATTTTAAAGACAGGGCAAAGTGCTGGGTTGCTTGGGTGATGGGTAGAGCGCTGGACAGACTGGATGAAAATATTAAATAGGCAAACTTAATTACTGTTTGCGGCTTAGGTGGAACACACAATGGCATATGCCAGACATTTCTATGTCCTGTGTCCTTTCATTTGGTTTGGCTTCGCTTATAAATCATAAGAATTGTCATTGTTGTCTGAGACGTACAAATAATGATTTTACACACTTGAATTGTCGCATAATTGATTGGTGGATTAAAAATATTGTTTGCAAGCCATTTATTTAAAATCTTATTTACTTTAATATTTCAATATTTTGTTGCGTCGAGTATGAATGTAAGAACTCATATAAAAATATTTATGGTCAGCGAAAAAATGTGTGAAATTTCTGTGCTTGCTTGCAACAAATTAAAGTTAAATTTTTGCAATGAAAACTGTTTATTTATGCAATGCTGAAGTATTTCAATTAATTATTTTCCAGTACTGTGTGCAGGGGTTTAAAATTAATTGTATTCATATTTGCGTTGAATTTTTATTGGTTTTTTGTTATTGCTTCTACTTATTCACTTAGCTTGAGAGCAAAGAGCCGCAACAAGGCTAATGCCAAGTGGGTGGGTAGCGTTAATTGATTGAAGTTCTGCCAATTCGAATTAATTAACACTAAAAAAAGAAAAATAAGAATTAAAAATCAAATAAAAAAAAAAGTTAATGCAAAATTAATAATTAAAAATTAAATAAAAATCAAGAAACGAAAATTGAAAAATAAATAATAAAAAATTTAGAACTAAAAAGAAAATAAAAAAACTAAATCAATAAAACATTATTCGAATAAATAAAAAATTAAAAATTATTAATGAAATTAAAAACCAAAAATTAAGAATTGTAAAATCAGAAATAAAAAAATATTAAAAAAATAATAATTAAACAATAATAAAACTTAAAGATAATTAAGGAAATTTTTAAAAAAATTTAAATTAAAAAAAAAATAATTTAATTTTTATAAACTTTACATTAAAAAAAGAAATCAATGATAAAACTTAATGACAATAAATGAAAATTGAAAAATAAATTTAAATTGAAAAAAATAATTAAATTTTTATAAACTTTACATTAAAAAAAAAATAATTAAAAATTAAAACAAAATAAAAATTAAAATAAAAATGTTAAATAAAAATTTAAAACTAAAAGTCAGAATCCGAGTTGGAATTAGAATAAGATATAATAAAACTTAAAGATAATTAGTGAAAATAAAAAAAAAAAAAAATTAAAAAAAAAGAATTAAATTTTTATAAACTTTACATTAAAAAAAGAAATAAACAATAAAAAAATTATAATTAAAATAAAAATGCAAAGTAAAAACTTAAAACTAAAAGTCACAATCCGAGTTGGAATTAGAATAAAAAAAAGACACGAAAAATAAAATTGAAAAATTGAAGTTCTGTCAGTGTGGATGATAAGGATATCGCTAGCAGTCCTTAGTAATGCGGTTACCATCTGTCGTCCCTTTAGAAGAAACGCCTTCTTATGTGAAAGTTTATTACTGGGTTGTGTACACAGCCCTCTGTGCATTCTTCACTTCGAGGTTGGTGGTTTAGAAAACGCGGTGGTTTGTGAATTTGATAACTGTATTTTTGGATGTTGTATGCGCTGCGACATACTCGTATTTCCATTAGTCTGAACTGGCACTGCTGGTGGTGTTGTTGTTGGAAGATAACGGTACGAAAATCTGGTACGAGCTGCTCATCACAACCGATTGGATTGGAAAAGATGAGAGCCCAAAGTTAGAGAATTTGACTGGATTATGCTAAGGGAATGGAAGACAATTAGAAGTAAAATTTGTAAATTTAGGAAAGTGCGACTTCAATCCAAGTATTATTATTCGAACCCTGTTCGCCTGCGCTCATCTAATTTTCACTAAAGTCTCCACATGAACCAATAAGCAAGAAATTTCACACATTTTTTTGTTTCCAAACGATTTGCGTAAAAATTCAATTTTCCTGTCGATTTTTACCAGAAATGTTTCACACACATAGACCCACATTCACTGACGCTTTTGTGCCGCAATCCTTTTTTCACGCCCGGTCAATATTTTCCTCTTCAATAAACGCTATTCGGCATGTCGGTCGGGGCAGTTGCTTTCATTTGCAGCCATTTCAATTCCACAATTTATTTCATTTTAATATTTGGCATCCCGTTCCGAGTGCTGGCTGCTTGTCGGCTGCTGTTGACATTGCCTGACATTTCCTTTTTGCAACAATCGCCCGTGAAGGCATGTGTGCAGTTGTGTCGGTTCGTCCATCGTTGTGTCTGTCTGTCTGTGCGACAAGCAGCACAAATATTGGCGCATATGAATGTTTAATTTAATACGCAGCAGCCACATCGACAGCGACAGCGACAGCAGTCGACGCGTTGCGCCTTTGTGTACTTTTGTCTTGTTCGAGCGTTTGCCGCATTTTTGGCCAGCGATGAGCTCTTCTGATCGACAGTGTTCTGGTCTGCCTTGACAGTCAAATGAATGCTTTTCTGCAATTTCATTTTAATTGATATTTGCACAAAAATCAATGAAATTGGGTAAACGTTAATGAATTTGTATTTGCTTTTAATTTGTTGCTGGCCAGAGCTAAAATGCCCAAACACACACACACACACACACACACACATACAAGCGATATTTTCATTAAGTTAATATAATTTAATGGGAACTTTTTCTCAATGCTGAGAGACAGTTTAAAGGAAAAGTAATTGATTAAGAAATTTAAGATTAAATGGCATTGATTTTTTGAACAATGGACATGTGACATGGGTTGAACTCTTGTGATGCAAACTTTTACCTTTGCTATTTCTGTCTTTTAATTTTTTTGCTATCCTTGCTCATATTTTTGAAGTATTGTACATGGTGTCCTGATGAAAATGCATGATTAAAATTACAATAAAACTTTTTAAATTGTTTTTTTAGTTCTTAATTTTGTATTACTTGTTTTTCAATTTTTGTGTCTTAATTTTTATTTAATTATTATATGTTCATTTTTTTATTTATTTCACTTTCAATTTTTAATTCCTATTTCTCTATTTATTATTTTTAATTAATTAACTTAATTAAATTTTTTATTTTTAATTAACTAAAAATAAAAAACTATTTTATTTAAATTTTTATATATAAATTTTTTTTTAATTAAATAAAAATAAAAAATTTTTTTAATTTTAATTTTTTAATTTTGTTTTCGTTAGTTTAAAAAATAAGTTTGTCTTAATTTATTATTTTTATTATTATCTTCGTTTCTAAGTTTTAATTATTAATGATTAATTTTTTATTTAATTTTTTATTTATTTCATTTTTAATTCTTTTTTCTCTATTTTGTATGTTTTTATTAATTTATATTTAATTACTTAAATTTTTTGTTTTTTTCAATTTTAATTTTTAATTTTCTTTTGTTAAGTTCAAACTTAATTATTTTAATTCATTATTTTTATTATTATTTTTAAATTTTCGTTTCTTAGTTTTAATTTAATTATTAATTATTATTTTTGTATATACTTTTTTTAATTCCTTTTTTAATTCTTATTTCTCTATTTTTTATTTTTAATTAAACAATATTTAATTTTTGTATTTTTTTTTCAATTTTAATTTTTTAATTTTGTTTATTTATTAATATTAATTATTATTTTTGTATATACTTTTTGTAATTTCTTTTTTCTCTATTTTTTATTTTTAAATAAACAATATTTAATTTTTTAATTTTTTTTTTTAATTTTATTTTTTTAATTTTGTTTTTGTTTTAGTTTAAACAATAAGTTTGTCTTAATATATTATTTTTTTTATTATTTTTCAATTTTCGTTTCATTATTTTATTTTAATTATTTATTAATTTAATTTATTTAATTTTTTTATTAATGTAATTTTTAATTCTTTTTAAATTTAATTCTTTTATAAATTTTTTTATTTTAATTTAATTAATATTTAATTTTTTAAATGTTTTGTTTCTTTAATTTTAATTTTTTAATTTTGTTTTGTGTAGTTTAAACAATAAGTTTTTCTTAATTTATTTTTAATCTTTAATGAATTTTCTAAAATTTTATCTTTTTTAGTTTTTTTTAATGTTTGCATTATTATTGTTTTATTTTTTATTATTGTTTGTTTTGGTTTTAAGTTTTAATTTTTAATTTCTTATCTTTAATCTTTAATTTCTTAAAAATATTCTTTTCATTTATTTTGTATTCGAATTTTAAATTATGGAATAAAATATTTGGAATATGGTCCACGAAACAGTTCAGAAGTCACTAAGACTCGATGAACAAATCAGGAAGTCAGATCCAAATTTGGTAAAAAAAAGCCTCAGACTGAGGGGAGACCAGCTCAGAAAGATTAATAGGCTTCCAACTGGGCAGCGCAGGCTGAGTAATGACATGTAAGCAAATGCTTAAGAATAGTTGAGCGTCTGTAGACTCTGTAAGTTGGCAGAGAAGACTCCTGAACAAGTCATATGTCACTGTGATGCAGTATGTCCCAGCAAGAGACGTTAACTGGATCAGAATTGGCTTCAGAAGAGGACATCAGACACTTAAATTGCCCTAAGTTACTAACTTTTATTAGATCAGTTGGTCTATTACTCTACCCTCAGAAGTACAGTAATAGATTATTCCTGGTCTCAGTGCATTGTAATCCCATCTAACAGCAATCTATCTTTGTAACCTTTGCATACTTTGGAAAGTTTCACCATGCTTGGCTTGGCGCTGGTTGGGCTAATAAAAGACAAACATGTCACTTGCTACTATGTCTACGATGAGTACTCAGATTTAAGTTAAACAAGATTTATTTATAGCAAAGTTGTTTTTCCCTCGAAAACATTCAAGTATATCCTTTATTTTTAGCACACTTTAGGGCGCTGCAGGCAAGGTTACACTTGAAATTTCTAAAAACAGAGTTTCATGAAATCAACCCACAACAACTAATGGCAAAGACCCTTTCTAGCATATAAAAATAATTTAAACTTTTGCCTTTCAGTTGCATTTGGGACAAAGGAAAGCATGTTGAGCTGAGTGAAAGTATGATATAATTTTATTATATTTTTCCATTTGTAGACGAAAAAGCAAATAAGTTTATTGCACAAAACCACTGAGCATTTGCTCTTTGCTAGTTTTCATAGCTCATTTTCATTTATGCCACAAGTACATAAGTGACATTTGACGCACACACACTCACAGAGCGCTGACTGCAGTCATTTGCCTTTGCCTCTTCTTTTTTTATGGTTATGAAGAAAATTTTCCTTTAAAAAATCTTTTGTTGCCGGTTTTTTCTTTTGTTTGTTGCAGCCAACAATCAGTCGAGCATTGGTTGCTCAGTGTCATTTCTGTTTGGTTGCTTGGTTGTGTAAATCCTTGAATTGGTTGCAGCTCATCAGCAGCACAAAGCAATGAAAGGTTTCCTTAGGTTGTTTCATGGAAGATTGCTTTGTAAAGTGACAGTGTTTTATTTAAACGGTGGGTGACTAGTTTAGAGTGGCTGTGTTTATGCTTTGTTGTCAGATGTAAATATTGGCAATTTTCTTTTATATAGTTTGAGGTTTTACTTAATTTTCGTTGGTAATTGAAATGAAAACTGAAATGGAAAAAACATGAAAAAATAAAATAAAATCAAATAAAATCAAATAAAATAAAATAAAATAAAAGAAACTAAAATAAAATAAAATAAAATAAAATAAAATAAATAAAATAAAATAAAATAAAATAAAATAAAATAAAATAAAATAAAATAAAATAAAATAAAATAAAATAAAATAAAATAAAATAAAATAAAATAAAATAAAATAAAATAAAAGAAACTAAAATAAAATAAAAGAAACTAAAATAAAATAAAATAAAATAAAATAAAATAAAATAAAATAAAATAAAATAAATTAAAATAAAATAAAATAAAATAAAATAAAATAAAATAAAATAAAATAAATTCAATTAAATTAAATTAAAACAAAACAAAACAAAACAAAATAAAATAAAATAAAATAAAATAAAATTAGATAACATAAAATAAAATAAATAAAACAAATAAAATAAATAAAATTAATAAAATTAATAAAATAAATAAAGTAAATAAAATAAATAAAATAAATAAAATAAATAAAATAAATAAAATAAATAAAATAAATAAAATAAATAAAATAAAATAAAATAAAATAAAATAAAATAAAATAAAATAAAATAAAATAATATAAAATAAAATATTAAATAAAATAAATAAAAGCATTTAATTTTTATTTTTTATGGTTTAAAAATAATAATATATTTTAACAAATTTTTTTACAATATTTTTAATTTGTTTATTCCATTTAGCTTTAAAAATGAGTAAAAAATCATGCAAGGTATCTTTTTAGAAAGCGATGCAATGAAAGTTATTTGCAATAAACTACCTCAATGTAGGCATTCTAGTGTTAAATTTTCAAAGAAAATAAAAAAAAGTATTCGAAACATTTACAAAAGCTTCAAGTTTCACTCTGAATATGAAATTAGTCACAAAAATTTTTCTATCAATCAATGCTGTTCTGATGTCAAGAAGAAATGCTAAAAAAAAATGGATATCCCTTGATTTTTGATTTTAAACTGCAAATAAAATAAAAATTTTTTAAGAAAATTCTAGATTCAAGTAAATTATTTAAAAATTACCAAAACTTAAAAAGTCATCATGATATTATTTACAAATGTTGAAAATTCCATATCCAGCATGCACTCAGTACATACAAACTACTTGCAAGGCAACGTTTCCCATTTAAATTTGTCGAAATGCCGAAGCAGTCTTAATAATTACAAGGATTAACAATTTTCCGTAATGATTAAATATCAATTAAAACTGCATATTTCAGCAATTTACGACATATATATGTGTGTATATACATACAGCTTCACCCATTTTGACCCATTTTAATGTCGCTTTACATTTCATGCTTTTCGCCTTTGCACTTTTGCAATTTCGCATTTAATGACAAAAATATTTTTGTGTTTCATTACCTTTTTTCTATTTGTGCGATTTCACGCTGCGTGCGAGCAGCAAAAGCAACGTCAGGTCAGCAGCCACGCGATGCGAAACGTTGCCAAGCGCCACGCAGCTGCATGGATTTATGTGTCGTATACTTACATACACACACGCCAACACACACACACACGCACGCACACATGTCAAGTACTCAAGACACACCAGCACTTGAGCCATTGTTCTTTATTTCCTTTTGTCATTATTTAATTTAAAATTAATTTCAGTCTTTAATAAAGAGAAATTCAAGAGTCTGCAGTACACAGGCGACAGCAACGTGTTGACAGCAACGTGTGTGTGTGCCATGAAAATATGCAAAATTGTCGCTTTTAACTCGAAACATTGAATTTTCATAATTTTCTTTGTCATAAAGCTGAAGAAAATGAGCCAATCAGGCAATTAATATAATTGATACAAATTCGTGAGAGGCTCCTTACGCCGTTAAGTTACGCGAAATGTTAAGTGCATTAAATGGAAATTTATATGAGGAAATTTTAAAAATTTTTTTCTTGAAATTTTTGAAATTTCTGTTTGATTTCTGCACTAAAAGAGTTCACAATGTCAATGAATTTGCATATCAAATTATGTCGTTTAACGAAAGTCGATTAGAAAATTTATATATTTGTTTTAAAATATCTGAATAATAATTCCTTTTCTTACCAAATTAGAAATATCTAGAAATCACAATGATGACATGAGACATGATTACTTTTGTAAATAATTAATGCAAAACTAGACTATTGGCAGACGTCTGAAAGTGTCCAGTAACTCAATAGTTAAGCTTGAGGTAGAGTAGGTCTGATGCGAATTACGAATCTTATTGGGTTGCAGAAATATTAACTAACAGATGATTTAGTTAAAAAAAAGCATCAAAGAAATTAAAACAAGAATGATGGTCGAAAAGATAGGAAGACGTCGGTTTAATGTAACCAAAAATTGGAGTAAGAAATTCAATAGGTGGAAGAACTTGCAACAAGAATTGGACTAAGAAATTCGATAACACTGCACAACAAAATCAAATTTTTTTTTAAATAACAAGGCTCTGACAACGGATTCTGATAGAAGGGACCAAAAAAAATATACGTGTATCGGCGTTTTGAAAGTTCACGTCTGAATTTTGTATTAGGGGGGTCAAGGTTTTCCCCTTTTTGCACATTTTTATGGTGAATGGGCATACGAAAACCATGTAACATCGCATTTTAGGTATATGATGTGTTCAGCAATTAGGTGTAAAACACTACGAGGAACATTTTTGTGGAGCATTTTAACCCTGTAGCTCCTATTTTTATGGGTCAATTTGACCCATTTTTTTGTAAATGCCAAAAATTTCCTGTAAAAGATGACTTTTCAAGGACAAAATGTACCACAAAAATACTCGCCATAAAATTCTACTATAGGTCTCTGAATACATCAAAGCTCAGAAATTAACTTCAACGCCAGAATTAAGCCAGAAGTGAAAATGTGTTTCAGTGTTTATTTCGTATTTAATTAAACTTGGTAATTGGGGAATTCAACGATCGAAGTTCCAGATGACAAATGAGAAATTGAATCTATACTATAGTTGGAATGGGATGATCAATTCAAGACAAACCAGGCCAGTGCAGAAGAAGCCATTACGCAGTAAAGTCAACAACTAGTCCACTCCTGGAAAACCTTAACACACAATGATAGATGGAATCGTAACGGGATGCAAAGCCCAAGGGATTCTTCCTGTTTCTGTTCAATGCTACTAACGAAGAAATATATGGACTGTGACTACAAAGACTGAAAAAAGAGCAGCTAAGACAGACAACCCGTAACCCGTAGTCACTTAAATGTATTGTACTAAATCTTAGATTACAACCTACATAAAAGGTACTTACTTACTTAACTGACCATAACAACTCATTAGTTCGCTCCAGGCGCCTCTCTGCCGGCACTCCAAGAGATGATAGGGCGTCCTCAACTTGGTCTTTCCAAGATTTCCTTCTTCGCCATTGAACTCCAACTGTCGGATCCAACATCTTTTTTGGAGCTTCATAGTCCATACGGGACATTTGGCCAGGGTTACCAGATCAGGAGATTTCCTTCTTAATTGAGGAAATTCGTGGCCTGTTAGGAGACGTTTTAGGAGGAAGAATTGTTCAGAAGAAAGTTTAGGAGATTAATATTTTATGTTAGGGGAATTTTCGTATCCTTAGTGGATTTTTGGGAGATTTTTGGATAACAAAGTATAATGTGTTGGGAACATTGGCAACAAAACATATTTTGGCAACTATTTTAATAGTCAAAGCATCGTATTGTGTTAAAAATTTGTAAGCTTAAAAACATGTAAGCTCGCTCCATCTCATACTCACTTATTGCTGTTAGAATGAAATCCCGCAATACTTTTTATTGAATTATTTATATGTTATATGTTTTGTGTTTGTTAAGTTTTTGTTGTTAAGCCAAAGATGAATAAAAAAAGGTTGGATTAAAAAAAATTATGTGTACATATTTTTATTTTTCATGAGAAATTTTAGGAGATTTTTTTAACTTTTAGGAAGAAATTTCAGCATATGTTAAGATTTAGGAGAAAGTCATTTTTATTTATGAGAAATTGTAGGAGGTTTTTCTAACTTTTAGAAGCAAATTGCAGAATTTTTGAAATTTAGGAGAAAGTCATTTCAGGTATCTGGTAACACTGCATGTGACCAAGCCAGCGGCGCCGCCGGATGTTGATTCGCTGTGCTACGTCCATGTCAAAGGACCTTAGTTTTACAAGGTTTAAATTGGAACAGCCTAGTTATTAGTAGTCCGATATAGTTATTAGAAGGAACATGAAATTGAAATGATCCACGGGAAAAACAATCCAAATAACCAACATTGGCTAATTCAAAAAAAGAGGCGATAGCTTTAGTTGGTCAGAGTGCGAGTTTTAACTTTTGTGAAAAAAAATAAAGGAACAAAGTGGTAAAATTTGCTGATTTATATTTATCTTTGACAAGGCCCACACAACCCAGCACTAAAATCTGCTCAAGAGTGTTAGAAACCCATTAACCCTTTCGAACCCAAATTTGCCTGGGAGCAACTTCACCTATTTGTCATCTTATAGCAAAAGCTACGATTGATTTATGGGTTTAATTTCAGTAGACACCAACAAATTTGTATTTGTAGAAGCAAATTACAAAAATTTTACTGTTATACCCAAAATAATTTCCAATAATTTGCAGCGATATCAGGGAAAGTTTGTGTTCTAATTGAAGTCTACGAATTGACAGCGTTTGATTAAAACCCTGTTGGTTAAATAAAATCAAAACGTGATAATTTTGTATTATTCCATAAATATTAGATAATTTTTCTGCAATTAAAAAATATTAATACAAAATTTATTTAACTGATTTTAAGCTCAAATTATCCACAAGTTAACTGGCTCTAGAACTCTAACAAAGAGGCGTGGTGACTTCAAATGTCGTGTGCATACTTCTTACATGATTTAAATACCAAAAAGTAATATTGAGACACAGTGTAAAAATCGGGGTCGAAAGGGTTAAGATCAGCTTGCGACAAATCTTATAATTATTCTTCTAAATTTGGTTGTTGTTAAAGGTTAGTTATTTCTCTTTGTTCAGGACTGTGAGCCACAGGAATCTGTAAAGTGATTTGGTTGAGCAGTTGATGATTTTTGCAAACCAGTGCACTGGTTCGATTCATGATCCGGTTCAAAGTCATTCTTTAACATATGATTTTGTTGGAATCGAATGGCTTTTTGAATAATAATGCTTTGTTTTTCAATTTAAAATTTTCTTTGTTTTGGTTTGGTTCAAGAAGCCATATGGTTCGCTTTAAAATGGGTTCAGTTCATAACCAGTTCACAGCTTCGCTTTTGTGAAAGCATTTCCCACTGAATGTGAATACCCTCACAGTTAGTTACATGTTACTTTGAAATCTATACTTACTGTGAAAATTGCTGTCACATAGGTCGGCCAAAACTTTCCCACTTCACATTGAGCTGTGATTAATTGCGATTATTACACTTAATGGTTTAATGAATATAACAAATAATGACAAAAACTTTCTAAATTGCTCGATTATGCAAATTAATTGCTGAACTGTAAAGTTAAATGTATCACTTACAGTGTCAAGTGTGTCAAACAACAACAACAAAAAAATAACTTGACAAACTAATTAAATATGTCAATTGGCGTAGTGATTAAAAAGAAAATGTTATCATTGGATTATAAACAACATACAACACAGCCACACACAGCCAATTGCAGACGCGATATAATATTCGTGTGTGTGTGTGTATATGTGTAGGTGTGTCGCGTTTTTGAAATAAACATAAAAACTAATTCGCGTATTTGAAATTGCATAATGTGTACTTTGCGTGTCTGTGCTTGCGTATAGACGGCAGTCTATGTCTGAGAGTGTACTCGTAAATTTCTGTCTATCCAACGCAAGCTTGTTGTTCATGTGTGTGTGTTTAACTTTTCCATACACACACATATACACACTGGCTTTTAGAGCTGCTTTGCGCGTTTTGTTGTGCATCATAAAAGCAAACGTTGAGCAGAGGATTGCGTGTTGTGCTTTTCAATTATGTCATCTGTCAGGTGTTGGCGGCACTAGTTGACAGCGCTTTTAGTGCGACGTTGTGGCTGCAGGTGGCAAAGTATTTGATAAAAGCGCCCATAATAGTAATAAACAAGCATCCTTCTTCACTAACACGCATGCTTACACACACGCACAGACATACACACATAGACACAGCCATGCAGCCAGCGCACGCAAATAATCGCAATAAGTAGAACGCACGCACACATGCGGCGTACGCACTCGTTGGCTGTCACACTGGCTGAGATTTCAATCTATTTCTGCTTTCCTTTCCTTTTCGTTGCGCTCTGCAATTCGATGCCAACAACGATGTAAGATGTCGCACACGAAGGACATGTGCACGAAATAGCAAAAAGAAAGTCGAGCGGCGAGGCGGGCAACTTGCACGAATTTTATTTGGGTTAAAACCTTAATCAGAGTATTTGATCTGACGTGACATGGGTACAGGACGTTGTGCGAGGTTTGCCTTAAAATAACAATAACAACAATAACTGGCAAGCAGACACTTGTAGATATGTGTGTGTGTGTTTGTGCGAATAATGCGTCAAAGTTTATTGCGCTAAAACGCGACAAGCCCAGCAACAACTCAACTCTACTCAAGTCAACATCTTAATACACAAAGAGTAAGTAATTATTTATTAAAATTCATTAGGAAAATTAGACAAGATGCAAATGCACATAAACGTTGCACGACATACACTTCTGAGTGTGATCAAAGTGAACAAAAAGAAGCAGCAGTGAGACGAGGCAAAGTTAATGGGAAATTAAATATCGACAGAATTTGAAGGTGGGGTACATGGACCAATGAAAATTTTGAGTCTTGAGTTGAAAACAATTGACAATTGTTGATGTTTCAGAAATAATTTACTCGATTCAAAAACATGACAGTTAAAGTGTCATTACTATTGAGGGCTTATAACCTCAAACTGTCTTATAACACTTTGCAACAAAAATCCATAAAAATTTTCACGCCGGAAAAAATCCATATGAACGTGAACCTAGAGACCAAACATAGTAAAACTGCGTACTCGATTTTTGACTTCTACATCCTTTGTCCTTTTAACACTCCGATGCCCAACAAGGTCCGTAGGGACCTATGGCGTTTTAAAATCCGCGGCATTTCAATACGGGGGGAGTGATGAGCTTGAGACTTTATGACTTCTATAAATGGAATGTTTAGAAGCTGTTAAAATAGATTTCGGCAAGATTGCATGTATTTTACTACCATAACTATCGCATTGAAGTCATTTAGGGCGTCGATGACCGACAAGGTCCGCAGGGACCTTGTAGGTAGCTCCATGTAATTTGATTTTATTTTTTGTTAGTAACTATAAATAGTTAGTGCCAAATATTGATAGCAGCACAATTTCAAATAAATCATTGAAATTAAAATACGTACGGTGATTGGGATCAAATTTATATGCCGCCGTACGCGCTTTCATAACTGAGCATGAGTGAACAACAAGCAGTAATGCAGACTTTGGTTAGATATTTGGAAAACAATGAAGAACCTTATTCATTCACCGAGAGACAAATTACAAAGATTTCTTGCCATACAATGAAACATATGATGCTGAAGTTGAACTGAATGTCACTCTGGCGGTTAAAGCTGACTCCGACGACGATGATCAAACTCCATTATTTAATTTGATAATGGCTGAAGGTATTGCCTAAGTATATATACAAATGATGAAAAACTGAATAAAAATAAAAATAAATATATATAAAAACCCATTACTCTAAAAAAAAAATGCCATACTTGCAGCGGCATAGATGCATGAACAGCTAAAGCAAAGTTAGGCAACTAAATGCAATTATTTTGTATTGTATACGTTTTTACCTATCTGTCTGTAGTAACAAATACACATGTGTTTATAAAAAAATATACACGAAGCTTAACTTTTTTGCTCTCCAAACACATCTACACACATTTTGTAACCCTACATTATAAAATTACACATCTTATATGCAATATTACAAAAAAGGTCCCTGGGGACCTTGTTGGGCTTTGACCGTGTAAAAAATTATCGGTTATCGGAGTGTTAAAAGGACTTCAAAAATTTGAGGGGCATACAAAATATATAAAATAATTAACCTCGTTAGAAAATTGCGATATGTATATCAAATGAAAGAGGAAAGGCTCCAGAATTTCAATAAAATTGATTATTTATCTATTTGTGTAAAATTTTATGAAAAAGGTCCTTCGAAAATTTTAATCCTCTATATCTTTGAAAATTTATATAGAATTATGTTAAAAAGTAAGGATGTTGAAACCCAAAATCTCCTTGATCGCTATATAAATTGTCAAGGATATAAAGGTTTAAAATTTTCAAAGGACCTTTTTCATATCCTCTTTTTACAAGCAGATACAGAATATCCAAAAATTGATATTTTGTCTATTTTTGAAAAAAGGATATGAAAAAGGTCCTTTGAAAATTTTAATACTTTATATCCTTAAACATTTATACAGAATTTTCTTAAGAAGTAAGTACAGTATAATCTCGATAATTCGGACACTCGTTAATACGGACAACGCGGTAATCCGGACACTCACTTCTATTGTAGACTCTGTAATCCGGACATTCAATTTCTATTGTAGACTGTGTAATCCGGACACCAGTCTCTGGTTTTTAATTGTCCGGATTATCGAGATTATACTGTATGTTGAAACCCAAAATCTTCTTGATCACTATATAAAATGTCAAGGATATAAAGGATTGAAATTTTCAAAGGACCTTTTTCATGTCCTCAATTTTATTTCAATTTTAGATCCTTTCCTCTTTTATTTGACATACATATTTTTTGTATTTTTTTTATTTTGTATCCCCTTTATCATTAAAGGACTTCAACTTTAAAAAGAACAAAGGATGTAGAAATGAAAAACTGAGTACGCAGTATTGCTATATTTAGTTTCTGGTGTTAAAAATGCTGTCGCACGGTGTTTTTTTACTTTTAGCTGGGAAACCAAGTCAATCTATCGGGTAGTGATGGAAAGTATTAGTATTTTTGAGAATCGAGTATTGCGATATTGAGGCCCAAACAATCGATACTGATTTGTAAAGAAGTTAACATATCTTTTGTCATTTCATTTTGGTTTTGTTTCGCTTGGAACTTTACCTACTCAGTTTTGAAATTTTTTCTTCATGTCATGTTTGAATTACAAATTAAAAAACTAATTAAATGTAGGCAATGTAGGGCAACAGCATTTAAAAAAAAAGTAATTTTTTCCAAAATGATTCTATGCTAAAAAATTCAATGGTTTGAATTCGTTGCCCAGAAGATTTCGTCTGAATTGATTCTTTAGGGAAACAACGAGATAGAAAAATGCATCAGTATTCAAACCAAAGGACTGTATGAAAGGAAAACTTCCTGAAAACATTTTGACCTCAACCTGAAGATGACAACACTTTCTAACAAAAAGAGAGGAAACTGTTTGAGCTTCTTTTGAAAGAAACTCATAAAAATGTTGAACGTTGAAATGTTCGAACGCCTAGTTAGTTTTTAAAAGTGGTGTGTGTTAGTCCATGTAAGTGTTTTTGTAAAAGTGCGAAAAAATCGTCTATAGAGCAGTCACTAAATACTTGTTTTTAAAAGGCAAATTTTGTTTTTTGTTTTATAAAATACGATCCAACGCGCAGGGGAAACCCCTATAAATGCGGGCATTGCGCTGGTTCAGGAAGGATATATAGGTTGGGAGAAAGGTTGTTGGGTGCAGAATTTATGGAGTATTGCCTTGAATCCATCAAGATCATAAGTGCTGGGGAAAACATCTGCAGGGAGACCATTCCACAATCGCGCTGTTCGGGCCAGGAACGAAATTTAAGACAACTTGGTCGCTGTGTGCAGGAACTTCATCATTTCTCACTGAGAAATATTTCGAAGCTGAATTTAAATGCCCTACCAGCTTGAGAGAAGAATGTTCGTGTTGTCCAAAAATAGCAATCACTGATTATAACATCGCTCAAGTTCACCAAAAGGGTCAAATTAAAGTGAGAGATAGCAGCAGATTTGAATGTGTTGAAATAACTTGTTTGTCACATATTGAATCAAGATTTAGGCAAAAGAAAACTGTCTGCCAGTGGGGTGCTGCGCTTGCTCACATTAAATCCAACAATTTTTATTTGAATGAACAGGTTAAAAAGATGAGAGCAAATCTGTGCAATGTGTGTAGACATACAAGCAAACTTTATTGTTTTACATAATAAAACTAAATTTGAAGAAAAAAATCTTTTTTATATCTTTGTTAGTTTAGGAATATTTCAGACCACCCACGTACAATTTTCTAAAAAGAAATAATTTTTTTTTCATGCAACTGAAGACTTTATTTGGATGAGTATGAATAATTTGATTTAGGTCAAATAAACATCGTTTTGTATGTACAGTTGCTGTAATTTTGAAAGAAATTCCAATAAGCCTCTCTCATAGAAACCCTTGTCTTTACTGGCAATAAACTGGGACAATCGACTCTCACTAGCCTCTTTTTAGACAAGAACAGGTGGTGCCTGCTCTTATAAGGTGAATCCATTAGAACCTCCCAAATAAGTTCTATGAGCTTCTGGCAGTCATTACCGATTTTTGTGGCTTGGCGTTAATAATAATTTAATTGACTGGCACGACAACCCGATTACGAGACTAAGGCGTAGCTACCCGCAACCATCCGTGTTGTACGTGTGAATTTTTTCAAGGTTGGATTGGACCTACAGTTTTATGCCGATTCCGAACGGCGAGATTGGGAGCTTTCTCATAGGCAATTTTACTCTGAGAGGTTTACCATTTCCTGCTGAGAGAACAGCCGCCGAAAGAAAAATCGTTGTTTTTTCTTTTTCGGTGTTAGCTGCAACGGAGTCCTGACCTGGCGTTGCTGTGATGAAACACGACTCCCCTTCTATTGGCCAAAGCTGGCTGCTTCTGGGCCATTCTTTCCTTCAGAAGGTCGAATTGACAATACAAGTTCGAATCAAGAGTTTGGTCGTAGGGCAGCAACTTATTGTAGAAGATTCTCTGCCAATGCTACCAAACACCTTCCTGACCAACCAGCAACCATTTTCGCTTTCACTTTTCATCACCAGTCACCATTCGCTTCAGAAATGGGTAGATTTGGTTTCCATTCAGCAACAATTCGTTGGATATGGAAATTGAGTCCATAAGACCACAAATCGTATTTTTTAGTATCCAGCCTCATTTAAGTGATTCCAAACTTTTTTTGTGATATGTTTACCTTAAGCATAATCCTAATCATAAATATTGTTAACAGAATGGTTGGACTCGATAGTTTCCATGATTTGATTGTATTTCAATTGGTCTTTTTGGGCGTGGTGCATCTCTGACACCAAAAGTATCCGAAAGAAATCTTCTAAACCAAAATTGCTGCATGATTAGCTATTTTAGCATCAGGACAGCCAACTGGCTTTGGCTTTATCGAAAAATATAAAATATAGTTAATGTTTTCTTTGCTGGTGTTCATCAGTGAAACGCGCTCAAACAAAATTAAGTTAAGCAATCAACATCAATCAGTTTAAGAAGTTTTTTATTACGAAATTGCATCTTTTTAATGCCGTCTGGCGAAAGCAAGATACTAAAGCATCTTTGGATTTATTTTTTTTTAATTTTATATTTGATTGTTGTCAGCAGTGGCTCATGCAAAGAGGATTTTGGGGTTCGAAGCCCTTCAATAAATTTTTTTTTAATATTTTAGAAAGACAAAATTGTGCCAAATAGCATTTCGCTCGAATCTTGTGTACAAAACACCCTTCAAAGTTTAGTCCTGTGTGCGCCACTAATTGCAAGAAATTACTTAATTCTATAAAATATTTTTTTTTTTTTTCTTGTATTGTTTTTAATATTTATTTATTTATTTAGCCAAATGTACATTATGACTTACAAAAAAATTAGTCCTTAGTTCATTTAACAACAATTTTCCCACTGTTGTCATAATCAAAGAACATCAAAACTATGTCAAATCGCAAGTGACATAAAGACACAAATACAGCGAAATTATTAAAATGGCTTTTATTTAATAAAAATTCGCCGAACATTGCATAATTTACAGTAATTAATAATTTTATAATTCCGTTCAATGTGCAGCCTCAATTAACCCAAATTATAATGCAACTTTAGTGCTGTGTGCGTCCAAATAATTACACAACCAAAAGCTTAAAAGAAAATTGCTTGCCTGTGTGTAACTGTGTATGTACTATATACATAAACAGACGGCGGCGCACACAGGGTAGGGTTTTGGGCTATGAAACCCCTCAAATATAAAACTTACTACTTAAAAATATGGTTTGATCTTGGAGTGGGTTCAAAAGTTATATGCAAAACCGCCCCAAAAGGAAATCCCGTGCACGCCACTGGTGGTAGATATGTATGTTGTTATGTAAATAATTTTGTCACCATTGCATTGTGGTTCATTAAAATTAATTTAATACGCATACAAAATCAACGCAACTTTCTGAGTGCGAGCGAAAATGTGCGCACACGCTTGCGGCCATACGCGCGTAATTTCGCCTTAATTTCATTTCCTGTAGCAAACACACACACAAACACAACAACGCATATACGAACAACAACTAAAGTATAAACAGCGACAACAGTTTCGCGCCGCTGAAAGCCAATTGATTGTAAATGTTTATTAAATATTGTTAAAAGCTCATGTAACGCACAAAGCAGAGAAGTGCAGCAAAAAAAATTTGTGCGGCTTTAGTTGACTTAAACTGCAGACAACCAACTGACTGAGTGACCTTTCGGTGCTGTTATTTTTGTAATGAGTGATTCTACTTGTTTGTACGCCAGTATTCCAATCGAAGGGCTTCTCAGTAGACCCAACGTGGCCTTTGAATGGAGATGCAAGTACGACGATGGTCTGAAAAGTTTCCGACCTCAACAGGAACTTTTCAATGAGTGATTGGCTCGATTCAAAGGATTTTCAACTGCGATGCAGTTAAAGAAAAGTTTATATAAATCAAGTGGAATGTGACTGCAAGGCTTTAAAAAATATGAAAAAAAAAACATTTTATAGCTTTGAGTTAAATAATTTCGCCTGAAATTACTTATGAGTTTTACAAAGCCGAACAAGTTTTGTTTTATTTCAGCTTACAGTGTTTACTTGTATTCAATTTTCTAAACGCTCAAATATTTATGATATTAAAATTTTAACTATTTCTATGCGGCATTTAAATTATAAATTCTATAAAAGCGTCAAACAAAATTTCACAAAATTTGTATTTGTATTTTTCATGCTTCATCTTTCATTAAAGATATGAACAATTTATAGCAATTGAAGTATAAAAATGGCAAATTATGCAAATGTGTGTAATTTTTTTCTAATATTGAAAATTTGTCAACTTCGTTTTGTATGCCACGGCTTCTGTCTCTGGTTCCCTGCTTCAATTATTTAATCACACAAAAAATGCGGCAGCATATACATTATACGATTTTATGAGTAGATGAGGTGGTGGTGAAAATTTGAAATTCATGTCTCACACGTTTAACCGAAATCTCATGAATTAAGCGCGCATTCAGTAATAGAAAATGAAAATGTACGCCAACATAAAAATTGGCGCGAGTTGTGACGCGGAAAATGTCTTAATGTGAGACATTTGTCATGTGGGGTTGCAGTGGTAAACGCATGGAGGGCGTTGCTGGGAGTTCAAACCCTCCAAAATAAATGTATCTTGCAAACATTTCAGTTACCAAATATTATTTCCATTGGTGTTAGATTCAAAAGTTGTGAATGGGGAGTCTTCCAAAATGAAATCCTGTTTGCGGCACTGCAGTGCACTGTAGGGATGTGTTAGTGAATGAATGATTCGAATAATGAATGACTATGACTATGACAATGACTATGACTATGACTATGACTATGACTATGACTATGACTATGACTATGCCTATGACTATGACTATGACTATGACTATGACTATGACTATGACTATGACTATGACTATGACTATGACTATGACTATGACTATGACTATGACTATGACTATGACTATGACTATGACTATGACTATGACTATGACTATGACTATGACTATGACTATGACTATGACTATGACTATGACTATGACTATGACTATGACTATGACTATGACTATGACTATGACTATGACTATGACTATGACTATGACTATGACTATGACTATGACTATAACTATGACTATGACTATGACTATGACTATGACTATGACTATGACTATGACTATGACTATGACTATGACTATGACTATGACTATGACTATGACTATGACTATGACTATGACTATGACTATGACTATGACTATGACTATGACTATGACTATGACTATGACTATGACTATGACTATGACTATGACTATGACTATGACTATGACTATGACTATGACTATGACTATGACTATGACTATGACTATGACTATGACTATGACTATGACTATGACTATGACTATGACTATGACTATGACTATGACTATGACTATGACTATGACTATGACTATGACTATGACTATGACTATGACTATGGCTATGACTATGACTATGACTATGACTATGACTATGACTATGACTATGACTATGACTATGACTATGACTATGACTATGACTATGACTATGAAATATTCTAATGTGCAAACCAAACTCACTCAACCAAAATGTCTCCTAATTGATTCCTTCTTAATAACTTCAGAAAATCTCATTTACAACTTCAATCTGCTCATTACAACAAATGGTCAATAGATCAACTATTTATATATTAAAAAAAAACATATATTTTCTGACTTCTCACTAATTGTCAGTGTTTTTATTAAGTTTTTTTGCGTTAAGCCACAAGAAAACGTGACATATTACAGAAGCGTCAAGTGTGCTCAAAGTGTACACAGCAATAAAAAAAATGTGTTAGAGAAGAGACTTTAGTTAGAATGCAAATGAAAAAGGCAAAAGAGGGTTGAACAAAAAAAATACAAAAAGCGCATCCATCATAAAGTCATAAAATGTCAAATACGAAGTGACGCGACAGCGGCGACAATAACGCCACAAATAATAGCAAACATGAGCGTAAAAGGGGGATAGGATAGCCACAAATAGCAGGAACAATAAAATATCTAAGGGAATAGGGGCAACGTTTCAGAGAAAACCAACCTGTAAAACTGCGACAAAATAAGAACAAAATTTAAATAAAAATACTGTTGACGACAAAATCGCATGTAAAAAATTCATGACGGTGACAATGACTTTTGTGCATTCGAGATGACGCCAACAGTAGGAGCGGCAGCAAAAACAAAAACAACAACAACAACAACAATAAAAGCAACAGCAAAGTACCAGTGACAGACAGTTGGACAGATTACCAGCGACAACAACAACAACAAAAACACTGCCTCATTCACATGGCAATGGTGACGGTGATGGTGGTGCTGTTGTTGTTCTTGTTTTTGTTGTTGTGTGGACTCATAATGAGCGTGTTGGTGGCAGGCAGTGTTGAAAGTTGTGCGAGTTTTTGCATCCGTCTGTGAGATTTAATCATATTTATGCATGTTTCAGTGTGCGCACTCGTTGCAAGCCACAACGCGACACATGTAAAGTGCTTTTTGTATATATAAGTGTGTGTGTGTGTTTGTGAGTGCGTTTGTTAGGTGCAGACACAGTCTAAGCGCAAATGAACTTTCGCTGTGTTGTCTGACGCCAAAAAAGGCTTCAAACATCCAAAGTGTTTAGACTGAAGTTGGCTGCAAAAGTGACAGCAGCTGCTCGCTTCTATTTGATCAAATGAGCGCATAAATGTGTGTGTGTGTGTGTGTGTGTAGGTGTAAGTGTGTGTAACTTTTATATACATTCATACATACTCGTATGTTCGTAGGTATGGCACTTTGCTGGCATGTGGTTGCTTTGTGCCTTAACCCAAGACTCATAAAAATGTTCACTTACGTTGTTTTTTATTTTTTGTGGCATTATTAAAGGCTTTCTTAATTTTGGTTTAGAAACAAAATATAATAAATAAATATATAGTAGTACATAATTCATTCCATGATCATACTTGTTCCTTTTTTGGTAAATAATTATTTAATAATAATACAATACAATATTTTTAAATTATAAATGCATAACTTTCATTCGAGCCATATTTTTTTTAACTACTTTTAGTATTCGAGTATAGGGGAGAGTGGGGCGAATCGTTACATGGGGCGAATCGTTACAGAGCGATATCTTAAAAATTACGCCACCATATATCAAATGTCGCATAGCTAAATGTTCGTCACCTTCAGCCGCTCATTTGGTTCGGTGACATTCCAATTCTCAGTAGAAAACTGACGCTTGACAGGGTAAAATGTGTTTTGTGACTTGTAAAATTCATATTTGGATGTCTACAATCTTTCAATTTCGAGTGCTAAATAATTTTGTGATCAATCGAAAGTGTATGTTTTTTTATCTTTATTGTGTTGCCTTTCGCGTAAAAAAAGAAAATTCGCAAATATTGTTACCGTGTCTTTGCTAAGCCATTCCATAGCAAACATGTCACAGTGGGGCGAATCGTTACATTTCGTATGGGGCGAATCGTGACGGTCATTTTTTATGCATTTAAGCGTCTGACGCAATTTTGAAGACTGCGTTATTGCTTGTGTTTGTAGAAAAATCATCTGTGTTGTTCGTCATGATATGTTTTTTTTACCATTTTCGTGATTTTTTTTTATTTTTCATTACTTTATTGCAACTTTTCAAAAATCATCTGAGGCAGCACCGAAACGCATAAGCCAGCGTCGAAGCGCCATCATTGCGATTGATTATGCTGATGTTGAGTCAGATTCTGATTAAAAATCAAATTTTTCCTTTTTCATTTTTTAATATATTTTTCCACCATTTTCTTTTGGCATGTTGGTCAATTTAACCATCAAACATGTATTCGTTTTCTTAATAAAAATGAAGTAAATAATTGAAATATTATTTGTGTATACATATTTTGATTTCAGCGCCTCAACATTTGAAAAAAGCGAGTGTAACGATTCGCCCCATACTGCGTAACGATTCGCCTCACACTTTTTAATATGCCATTTTTTGGACACTTTGGGAATATCGACATAACTTATTTCGTATTTGTCCTACACCTAAGTGTTTATAATCAAAAGTTGCGCAAAATAACAGGCTTCAAAACGATATATAACATGGTCGACAATTTTTTCGCAGATAAAAAATATTGGGCTTACAAAAAAGCGTAACGATTCGCCCCACTCTCCCCTATGACATGCGAGAATTTGCATGTGAAATACTTGATTTTGATCGCCTCACACCATATTTTAAATATCAACTTTTGAGTTAAAGCAATTTTGAGTACTCAAAAAATATATTTGATTTTATCCAATATGAAGAAATGTCCATAGTTTCTGGTTTTCTGATATAAAACTCACTATTTTGATAGGAGAAAAAGTTCTCAGAGACTGATATAATGGTATATAGTGTGGTGGAAAAAGGGGGGTTTTTCTTCTAAGTGTTTGGTGTGAGCCGCTGGTGCATGTGTAGGTGGTCTATTGTTAATGGCGGACCTCGCCTCAAGGTTGATGGCTATGTTGGAGCCTCAGTGAGCTTGTTGCGGAATCAAACAATCAAGTTGTCTCTTGCATCAAAGCTGATTTTATTTTTGGAAAGTCAGGTCTTATATACTAAAAATATAACTGTTATACTATCGAGCATTTCCAATGCTCCGCCCCCAATTTCCAATAATTTCTCATTGCGCCAATCACAACGCGGGTCAAATCTGACAACGCGGCACTTTCCCAAAGTGGGTCAGCGCTCTGTGTTGACCTGCGGTAGGTCGGGTCGTGTTACATGCGCGATCGGTGCAAGCGTTGTGACATGTGTCGCTTGTGCAAGTGCAGGCCACTTGAGTGACGCTAGCGTTCTTGTGCATTCGACACTTGACACTTGCAAATGTAAACAATCAAAGTGGTGCGCGCACCGATCGATGCATGTTGGTCTTGCCGATTGGCTTGTGCGCTTGTGGTGTTGGTATGAGTGGTCACGCGGTACCACTACAATAGTAAGGACTGTATCGAAAATTATGAATACACTTTAAAAATCATATAAAGTGGGCTATGCAATGCTGGTTGCTCAGCAATATCGGTTTTTAGATTCTAGAGGTTCAAATTGTTATTTTCGTGAAAAATTTGTTGTAGTATATCGAAACGCTTAAAAATGAGAGGACTTTCCGCAAAACTTCGTCAGGAAATTTTGTCCAAATGGGCATCAACCAAAGGAATGTCGTATAGAAAACTAGCAAAAGAAGCAAATGTTAGCCTGTTTGCTGTGCAAAAACTATTTGCCGGTATACTCACATTGCACACTTAAAGATTTACCAGGACAAGGTCGTAAAAAGGGTGCGTCCTAACCATTGCTAGATACTAAGATATGTGCCTTATTTAAGAAAATAAGGAGATATCCGTACGCGATTGCGCAAAAAAAGTCGGAACGAGTGCAGCAATGGTTCAACGTGCCAAGAAGAGAATCCAGTTGGGAACATATAGAAAGCAAAAACAGCCGAAACGAAGCACTCAGCAATGCGCGCAGGTGAAAACCAGATCCCGAAAATTGTACGACTATATTTGTAGGCAAAAATTTGATTGTATCATAATGGACGACGAAACATACGTGAAATTGGACTACAAAACGCGGCCAGGACCCCAAATCTACGCAGTTCCGAAAGGCAGTGAAATTTCAAAAGCTGACAAATCAATTTTTGGCGAAAAATTTGGCAATAAGATTCTTGTTTGGCAAGCAATATGCAAGTGTGAAAAAATGTCGACTCCACTCTTCACGGACAAGCCCCTGAACGCTGAAATGTACCTAAATGAGTGCCTCAAGTATAGATTGCTGCCGTTGGTGAAAAAACACACTGGTAAGACTTGGTTTTGGGCCGACTTAGCTTTTTGCCATTATGCTAAGCCAGTACTAACGTGGTATGAAGAGAAGAACATAAATTTTGTTAAGAAAAACATGAATCTTCCAAAGTGTCCAGAGATACGCCCTATCGAAAAATTTTGGACGTTGATGAAGAGGGTACTTAAAAAAAGATCTAAATCGGCTTACTCCGTTAAAAAATTTAAAAAATATTGGAATAGTGTTAACAAAAAATTAGATTCTGGCTGTGTCCAGAATTTAAAAAAGGACCTCGACATAAAGATTAAAAATGTGGGTTAGCCCCCCACTAAATAATTTTTTTTGTTGCTATTTACAAAAATATACAATGTGAAATGCCATTTAAAAAAAAAAATAAATTCTAACTTTTGTTATGCACTAGTATGAAGCATGTTTGGGTGTATTTATAATTTTCGATACAGTCCTTAATTTAATTGTATTTTTAACAGAAATTGTCAAAAGAAAAGATGTTCGGTGAGCAGCGATGATGGGACAAAACGTCGCATCCAATGTGTTTTAATTACTGTCGACCACATTTCTATTCATTTTGTATGATTATTTTTCTCTCTTCCAGCATGACGCTTCTGTTAGTCCATCACACAGTCACGCGTACGATTTTATGCACAAAGCGACAAACGCTTAAAAGACCAATTTAGAGAGTTCAAAATATTTTGTTATCATTAATCACGTTGCCGCTTTGCTATTTGACAAAAACCATACCGAACACTGAATATTGTATACTTAATTAGTACAAATTTGAACCCTTTCGACCCCGAATTTTACCCTGTGTCTTGATTTCACTTTTTGTTATTCAAATCATGAAAAACTTGAAGTGTGAACACAACATTTGAAGTCGCCATGCCTCTATGTTAGAGTTCTAGAGCTAGTTTACTTTTGAACACTTTTAGCTTAAAACGGGTTAAATAAATTTTCTATCAATATTTTTTAATTATACAAAAATTATTCAGTATTTATGGAAAAATACAAAATTATCAGTTTTTTATTTTATTTAACTATTTTTTAATAAACGCACCCAATTCATAGACTTCAATTAGAACACAAACTTTCCCTGATATCGCTGCAGATTATTGGTAACTATTTTGAGGATAACGGTAAAATTTTTGTTCTTTCCTTTGAATTCACTTCTACAAATGTTAATTTGTTGGTGCCTATTTAAATTAACCCTTTCAGTCACATTGTCCAAAATATTGTACTACAGCCCATACAATTCATACAGCCCGGTTTATTTTCATTTCGGAAAGGGTTAAACCCATAAATCAATCGTAGCTTTTGCTATAAGATGCCAAATAGGTGAAGTGAGAGCTAACTTTGGGGGTCGTAAAGGTTAAACAAAAAACAAATCTGGGATCAGAATGTTGCTACGAATCATATTTCATGCTGAACAAGTTATAGAACGGAGTGAAAGCGGAAAAGTTGAATATTTCATTCTAAAAAATGCCTTTTGTAGTTTTGGAAAATTGTTAAAAATAGAAATTTGTTGGAGATTTGAACGTCCATTTGCCTGTTGGTTTATTTTGGGTTCTTTTATCCCTCATCCGACGTTCAAAAAAACTCACACATAAGATGTTCGGGTGATATTTCACCCATATGGTACTTTGCATTGTTTTAATGAATTTTTTGACCAATTATAATAAAAAATACTATGTTATCTTTAATCTTTATTATCTTTGTTATCTTACAGATAAATAAGTTAACACATTTTTCTATAATTTTTTCCAATTAAGGCAACTAGGTTCGGTTAGGTTATTGTGGCTGCCTCTGTAAGAGACACACTCGAAGGCCTATTATGAGACCCATTGTGATATACCACAAATTTTACCCGTTTTTAAATGTGTATGTAATACTGTTTTTTGAACATATGTTACAGCACTCATTTCAATCGGATGGGGAAAGGGGGCAAGGAAGGGCAGTAGTTAACTAAAACTTTGTGTTCACCACAAGTATACTTTTTTTCAAGAATTGCAAGCAGAATACGCCTCTCGATCGTTTTTGATACCAAATTGGCGCCGTGTTCCAATAGTGTTTTTACTTTTTTACGCTCTGATTTTCTGACAGGGTTTGCAAAAATGGCTGTATTGAAATAAGAAGTCAGCATGAAGATTTTCCTTTCGCTAACGTTGCTCTACGCAAAATCTTTAGCTTTACTAAACTCAAATCTAAGTCTTCAACAAAAATTCGCCGCTTGTATTTTTTGTACAAGCGATCCAGATGGAATCGACAACAATTAGTTTTTCGCTTAAGAGTAAAGTTAGTGAACAATCAATTGGTCTTAAGTGTCAACTACTGCTTTTGACTTATTGTAAAACGATAAAATTTCAGGTAATTTTTTGTCACCCACATATCCTGGTTATGATGAAAAGTGTTCAAAGGGGCATCTTCTTCTTGTTAACTTAGTGTGTCCTTTTCATAGGACGTACATGGCAGTTGTCGCTAAACCCACTTTTATCATATATCTCTTATGGGTGTTAACGAACTTCATTCTTGATTACAATCGTTACGTTCTTGCCGAATGGTTTTGTCACCGATAGAACGAAAAATTGGTCTGCCTGTTGTGTACCCCTACAGATTATCAAGGGATTCTCCATTCGACTTATAAACACCACTCAAAATTGAAATACCAAACTATGCCTAAATATCACCAACGCTGATCCATGCACTGCCAAAAACTCGCAAACCTTCAACATTAGTTTTGTCAGTTAATATCTTTAACAATGGTCTTCATTAGCATCTTTTATTACTGACACACGACTTCAAGCATAACGAGTTATACCAACCTTAGTTGAAATAAAATAATTGGCTCCTACTTTTCCGTTGAGTTCAGGAGGCCCATTGATCCATAAAAAGGTTTTGCCTATAAAAGCAGTTCAAAACTTTCAGTCCAGTGACGTAATTTTATGGCATTTTCTGTATATGTTGTGTTGAATTCCCATACAATTTGTATATGGGTGAAATATCACCCGAACGTCGCCCACGTAACTTTTTTTGTAATCACCGTTATAATCAAATAATCAATATGTTGTAGATAAATTCTAAAACTTATATTGGTTTGCTACAAATACAAGAAACCTTAATCATTTTGATTAATATATAGGAAAGTTATAGCATCTCAAAGTTGAAAATGGGTGAAAAATCACCCGAACGACGGATTAGGGTTATTATTTATTATTTTTTTATTATTTATTATTTTTTTATTATTTATTATTTATCATTTGTTGTATTTTCTAAGGATATACAACATTTAGAGATGATTTTTGATAGAAAGAAAATCAACTGAAATACTTTTAAAGACCTTGAAATCACATCTCATTATATTCCTGTGATTCTTTGGTTTCTTTATGTATTGTTTGTTTTTTTTTATAGCCGCTATTTTATGTTCTTAGCATTAGGTGCATGTTCTTCTTCTTCTTCTAATGGTACAAGAACCATGTGTTGCCTTCCCATCGAAAATACCAATCTTCCTTCTAGGGTTAAATCATTCTCACACATGCCTTTTTGTGTTGGTTTTGTATTATACTGCAGTTGCTGCTGTGATTGTTGTTGTTGCACTTTGTTACTTTTACTCTTTCTCGCTCGTTTTGTAAAATGTTGCAATAATTGCAAACTTTAATTAAAAAACTTTATGAATATACATATTTATGTCGGCACATGAAACGTGTGGAAAATTTTGACAAAGCTTTAAGCATTTCGCTTTAAGTAAAAAGTTGAAAACAACTGCAAATCATAATTCAGTCAAGCAAAGTATTTAATTCTTGTTTGCTGTGGTGAAAGTAAATTAAATTTGGCTCTAGCAAAAGTCACCAAATACAAACACACACGCACACACAACCGCACATGAGTAAAAAGCAACGAAAATTGCTGCAAATTTTCCGCCGCACACACAAGTTAACAAAAGTCAGCACACACGCGCCACAACCACAACAAAGCCACCGGAAAAAGCGACCTTGTCGCGCAACGGCGCATACAGCGTCCCATTCATTGGCCTATTGACAACTTCAAGGCAACCCCTTGAAAGCCATTACAACGCTTTTATTACTATCTATAAATTTTATTTACAATGTTTTCCCGCTCCAGCCATTACACACGCGCCCGACCAACTCCCCTCCCTCCCACCTAAATGGCAGCATTGTGTGTTTCGTATTTCTGTATACACGAATGTGTCTTTGTATGTATGTGTTTTTATGTACTTATGTGTGTTTGTGTATATTTATTTATTAACTTTTCCACGTAACTTTAAGCTTTTCGCTTGGGCTCATGTTTGTCGTTTATCTGCGCCCACTGACCGGAAATGCGTTCGGGCTGCTTTGTCGGCATCTTAAGGCAATTTTCCCTGCCTTCATCATATTTATTTATTTTCTCCGTTTCAGTGCGTTGTTTCGCATTTGTTTCGCTGGTCGTCGCAGCTACATTGTACTCAATAACGACTGCAATATTGTTGACGCTCGTAAAAAAAATGCTCTGCCTGTCGTCCAGTTGTTTTACTATTTTTGCCGTTTGCCGACATTGTTGTTGTTCGGTTGGCTTCAGTGATTTTTGCTGCTGTTGTCGTCGTCATAGGCAAAAATTGTTGATTAATGTTTTAAAATTGTTTATGTCATCTTTTTAGTGTAGTGAAGTGCTGTGGTAATTTTAGCGCAGCGATACTTGAAAACGTTGTGAGGATTTAGAGCGGAAATGGTATAATAATTGATTATGTGTGATGGACTGGTTGGAATTATGAAAATATCAAAAATGCATCGCGCGTGAAAATTGCCACTTAATGTTTGTAATAATTGCAACAAAGTTGCCGCATCATTTTGAGAGTCAATTGTCCATTAGGTCGTGAAATAGTTTAAAAATTGCTTCAACTTATGAAATAGTCACAAGATTTATTTCTCAATGATTTTGTTCAAGTTTTATTCATACAACTATTTTAAGAAAAACCACTGCTAAGCATCTATGACATCCATAAGCTGTGTTTGTGTTTTTATTTCTTTGTTCACTCCATCTAAGAGCAGGAAGCCGCGACAAGGTGGTTGGTTTTATTGCCTAAGTTAGGCAATTTAATAATTTATCGCTAACAGTCCTAAAACACGGGGCTGCCATCTATTGTGTCTTAGAAAACGCCTTCTTACGCTTTTCAGACAAAGTTACATAAGTGCCCTCTGCGCATTCTTTGTTGATGGGTGGTAGGAGTTGATATTAGAAGATTGGAGTCTTCGATGAGAGCTGTGTCATACTACATGGGCTGAAAAGTCTTTGGCCTGACATAGAGATGGCGCCAAGAATTATTGTGTTGTGCATGGAAAACCATCCTTAACTTAGATTCTGTCAAAGTTTCATGACATTTGGTTGACTCGTTTTCAAGTTATTGCTTTCGAAGTGACGCTACCTCTGAATTTTTGTAAACAATGGAAAAAAGTGAATTTCGTATTTTGATAAAACATTGCTATTTGATGGGCAAAAATACAGATGTATTATAACATTTATCAAGCCATGCTTTTGTTTCCACTGTATATATATGTATGAGTATACTTTTGTATTTTTATGACTGACTGGCAGTCCGGTGACAGGCGCATTTCTGTTAAGGTAACAGACGATTTCCCTATCAGAGATTGTCCATCTCTGGTTATGAATTAAATGTTTTATAAGAAGAAATTTCAAGACACCAACTCGGAAGTCAAAGTTCTTTGGTATTACTGGGTTTTCATGCTTTCTGAAAGGTTTATGTTGTATTTACGTTTCGGTCTACTTTGAATTCAATCCCTTCTCTTCTTTTCCTTATATTAACAGCGTTAGATACTAGAAAAATCACAGACGAGTGACTCAGACGCAAAGATCTAAACATTGATCGATTTTTTTTTAACAATTTGAAAATACAATTTGAATTTAAATTTAGAGTTTGAATTAAAATGTACAATTTGAATTTATTTCAATTATTTCAACTTTGGATAGAAGTTAAATACAACATATTTTTATAAAACTATAGAAATGTCAAATCAGGCAGTCAGATTGAAAGATTTTTCCATAACAATTTACTCATACCACTCTCTAAGCTATGATGGCCATGAGAAAACCCAATGAGAAATTACTCATACGACCCCCTGAGCCATGGTGGCAATCAAAAACTACTCATATGACACTCTGAGCCATGTTGATGACAAGGAAACCAATGAGAAAATACTTATGAGAATTTAACCTTCGCCTTACCAAAGAATTTTTTGTACGTCGTTTACCAATACCCACCCGGGTGACCTTAGTGTGTTTTGTATAGGTATATGGCAAATGAAAGTCGGAATCCTCACATTTCTGTATTACGCCTTCTCTTTTTTGTTGCTACTTACAATTCAAATTTGAATTTTGGAAAACAAATTTGAATTGTATGGAAAAAATTGGAATTTTTGGAAAAAAATTTGAAAATTTGGAAGAAAAAATTCAGAAATCAAGATTCATCTGGTGCTGTTGACTTGAGAATTCCAGTGTGAAACGGACTAATAACAATGATTAGTCTAAACGAATTTCGATATTTGTCTGCATCCAGGGACGGACGCAGAAAAAAATTTTGGGGGGGGTCCGATCGAAAAATTTGGATAATTAAACAGTTGTGTTTGACAAACTTAATATTTATAACTTATGATTGTTCATTGAATCGCGTGTTGATTGGCGGTTTGCGAGTTTTATTTTCCAAAAAATAAACACAAGACAAAATCAATTTTTGGGTAAAAGTAACACTTCGTTCAATAATGTGTGTGACTGACACATAGATGGCGGCACTAATACTAAATCAATATTTTTTTCGAAATTGTGAACCTTTTTAGGCTTAATGTCAAAATTATATGTCAATCCGACCATTAGTTTACAAGTTACAGTGCTTTAAGTGACACTACTTTTGAGTTTTAAAAAAAAATGAATTCAAAGCAATTCCGTGTGCTGATTTATCATTGTTTTTTAATGAAAAAAAATACTGTTCAATGCCAGGAATGGCTTGAAAAACATTATTCGGACTCTGCTCCATCAAAAAGAACCATTTGTTATTGGTATGCCGAATTCAAACGTGGTCGTACAGACACCGATGACATTCCATCTGCTGGACGGCCAAATGACGCTGTTATTCCGGAAAACGTTGAAAAAACACTGAAAATCATTATGTCCGACCGTAAAGTGAAAGTGGGGGAGATTGCTGACATTCTAAAGATATCAGCAGGCAGTGTACACACCATAATACAAGAACATTTGGTTATGAAAAAGGTGTTTTCGAAATGCGTGCCGCGTTTGCTCACACCGGAGCAAAAACAACAACGAATCGATGATTCAAAGAGCTGTTTGGACATGTTTACGCGCAACAAGTCGGAGTTTTTGCGTCGGTACATCACAATGGATGAAACATGGATCCACCATTTCACTCCAGAGTCAAATCGGCAGTCTGCTGAGTGGCATGCAACCGGTGAAAGCCGCCCAAAGCGTCCAAAGGCACAAACATCGGCTGGCAAGGTTATGGCGTCAGTATTTTGGGATGTGCACGAAATAATATTCATCGACTATCTTGAGAAAGGGAAAACAATCAATAGCGACAATTATATAGCGTTGTTGGAACGTTTGAAAGAAGAAATCGCGATTAAGCGGCCCCATATGAAGAAGAAAAAAGTGTTGTTTCACCAAGACAATGCACCGTGTCACAAGTCGATGAAAACGATGGCAAAAATGCATGAATTGGGCTTCGAATTGCTTCCTCATCCCCCGTATTCTCCAGATTTGGCCCCCAGCGACTACTGGCTCTTCGCAGACCTCAAAAAGATGCTCCGTGGTAAGAGATTTGGCTCAAATGATGAAGTAATCGCCGAAACTAACGCCTATTTTGAAGGCAAAGAAAAATCGTTCTACAAAGGCGGTATCGAAAGATTGGAAAAGCGTTGGAATGATTGTATCTCCCTAAAAGGGGACTATGTTGATGAATAAAAACGAATTTTGGCAAAAAAATGTGTTTTAATTAGTTAGTCACACACATTATTGAACGAAGTGTTAGCTAAAAATAGTGATCATAATTAAAAAAAAATTTATTTTCAGTCAATTGGAATTTCATTTAACGTTATAATATTTTATAATACCAGGTATGCGCCTATGAAACCGGTAACGACATCTAGCGGTAAATAGCCGAATATTTATAAACTTCGGAACCGTACCAAATGTCATGTTTAGTTCTTCTGTCATATGTCAACAATATTCAGTTCACAATTTGTCAAGTTTCATCCAACAACGCATTGTTTGACGCTCCGGAAAATGTCGGATTACGTGCCTACAAATTACGATTTGCGGACACAGTTAATTTTGTGTTACCATTTGAAGAAAAACACCTTCTAAAACCTGGTGAAACGGTTAACGGTGAACGTTACCAACAACAATTGGCCGATTTGAACCGTGCTGTACGCCAAAAACGCCCAGAATATGAAGCCAGGCAACACAAAGTGATTTTCCTCGATGACAACGCACCACCACACCGCACTAGAGCCACCAAAGAATTGGTTGCATCGTACAACTGGGAAGCTATTGCTCATGCGGCTTACTCACCAGACTTGGCGCCTTCGGATTATCACATGTTCGCATCGATGGGCCACGCATTAACGGAACAGCGCTTCAATTCTCACGCAGAAGCCAAAAAATGGATCGATGATTGGTTTCAGGCAAAAGACGAAACATTTTTTTGGCGAGGCATCCATAAATTGCCTGAGAGATGGGAAAAATGTGTAGCTAGCGATGGCCATTACTTTGAAGAATAAAATTGTAATCATTTCCTCACAATAAACGTGTTTTTTCAAAAATAATTACCGGTTTCATAGGCGCATACTGGTATAAGAAGCATTAATTGACAGTACACGAATCAAAGGATGAAATTGCAATACATATGATTTACTGCCTTTAATATTAGGCAGAGTATTTACAGAGTGATGTCAATTCTTCTTGTTCTTTTTGCGAGAATATCCAGAATTTGATCACTGGTAACATTCACATCTCTGTGAAAGTTACGAAGCGCCAGTCCATTCAGTCGTTCCTCTCCATTCCGGTTGCGCAAGTAAGTTTTTAACCTTCGCAAAGTGGAGAAGGACCGTTCACTAGAGGCAACTGTGACCGGTAGTGTCCCACAAATTTGAAAAAGCCTGTATATCTGGCTGTAAAATCTTCTATTGCAAACGTTTTGTGACTTTTTCTGTCAAACTGTCAAAAAATAAACAAACGAAAAATGCATCTTTCTCGCACTACAGTAGGTTGCGAGTCGTCTAACGATAGTACTATTAATACATGTGGCATGATAATAACACTCAATTACTACTGTGATCTTGACCAGAAAAGTTGTGAAAATAAACTGAAAATTACGAAATAAAGTGGAATGAATCATATTTGTAATGTACCAACTTGTGATGTGGATTTAGTTTATGCGGTTGAAAGACCGTGTGCTGTAAGGGGTTTTGAAAAAGTCTGAGATTTCGGGGGGGGTCCGGACCCCCCGGACCACCCCCCTGCGTCCGTCCCTGTCTGCATCCATTACAGCAGCTGTTTGGGTATAGGGGCCGTACTCGGTTCACCCAATATATGCCGTCTACGCCTGCCAAGAATGGCATTAAAATCTAGTGGACATGTGATTCAGCCACCTACTATCCACTGCATGGACATTCGAGACGTTAACCAAGGTGAGCGTATTGTGAATGATTTGGTCGGTATATATAGAGAGTCAGGAAGAAACGTTACCATTGATAAATTCTTCACAACATTGCCATTGGCCAAACAGCTAGTAAATTGGAACATGTCGATTGTAGGCACAGTTAAAAAACTAAAAGGTATGTTCCCAACGAGTTCAAACCTTTACGAACCAGAGAAGTCACGTCAAGCTTATTTGGATTTACTGAAAATGTGACGTCCCAGCTAAAAATAAGTCCGTGGGTTTGTTTTCTACAATGCACAGAAATGATGCTGTGTCTGGACCAGACAAAAACCCAGAAATAATATTATTTTATAGTCAGACTAAAGGTGGACAATGGATAAAATGCTGTCCCAATTTTCCACCAAAAGAGCAACATTGTGCAGGCGTATGACAATGTTTTACTATATTTTGGATACCGCTGCGCTCGCAGATTTTTTTATATACAGGGCAGTCTATGAAGGGATTACAAAGGCGGTAGGTCCTTGAGCAGATCCAATAATTATAAGATGGTTGGAAGATTTCAAATCAGAACAGCTATTGAGTCCATATTAGATATGTATTTTTACAGTTTGTTTTCCCAATATAATGTGTTCCCCCAAATACAACCCGTTACCGGAACTTGCGCAGATGAGCACTTTGAGGCAGATGTTAATCTTGAACGGGACGCAACTGGTCGCATAAAGCTCAAGGATAAATCTGTGGCCGTAAGGAATAACAGCCAAAGTCGAGTTAGGACAAAACTGAGTTATTACCACCATTGCATTCGTCGTATTCAAGTGTACTACTACACAAAATTCTATGGCTTTTGCTCATAAAATCAATGTTTTACGCCCAAAAATCTAAAATTTATCTAGTGTAATCTAAAGCAAATTCAAAAATTAAAAGTGCTCTCCTGCAAACTTCATAAAATCGACTTTGGCTGTTATTCCTTACGGCCACAGAAATGCTACATTTGTCATACAGCTAGGCTAAAGAGAAATACACGCCAAATTTGCATGAAATGCAAGAAGGCCACTCAATCGCCATCTCAATCCGTCCACAACATTATACCAATAATATTTTTGTATTAAAACAAAAATGAAATAAAACAATAATTTCAAGTTAAATGCGTACAAACTTTTTAAAACCACTTTTCCCCCTTTTACAAGGCAAGGTAATAAGAATATTTGACTAGGGTCACCCGGGTGGGTATTGGTAAACGATGAATACAAAATGACAATTTTCATGTTTAATCATGAAAAATATTTCCAAAAAATTATTTGTTTATATTATTGAAAACTACTTTAAAATTTGTTCAGTGAGTCGAAATCATAACTGGATTGGATTCATACTCGGGCAGATATCAAACAATAAATATCAAAAAGGTCACCCGGGTGGGTATTGGTAAGGCGAAGGTTAAAACTAAATAATTACTCATACGACCCCCTGAGCCAAGCTGTGCAATTATTATAAATTACTCATACGACACTGTAAGCCATTGTGGCAATGAGAAATTGCTCATACGATTCTCTGAGAGGTCTTGGCAAGAATTAAAAATTACTCATACGACCCTCTGAGCCATGTTGGTACTAATTATAAATTACTCATACGACTTAAGCCATCGTGGCGATGAGAAATTACTCATACGACCCTCTGAGAGGGTTTGGCAAGAATTAGAAATTGCTCATAAGACCATCCAAGCCATTTTGGTACTAATTATAAATAACTTATACGACTCTCTAAGCCATTTTGCGATGGGAAATTACTCATACGACCTTCTAAGAGGTTTTGGCAAGAATTAAAAATTACTCAAACGACCCTCGGAGCCATGGTGGCAATAAGAAACTACTCATACATACACTCCGAGCCATGCTGATGACGAGGAAACCAATAAGGAAATTACTTATAAGACCCTCTGAGCTATATTGACAACGAGGAAACCCAATGAGAAATTACTCATACGACCCTCTGAGCCATGTTGGTACTAATTATAAATTACTCATACGACTTAAGCCATCGTGGCGATGAGAAATTACTCATACGACCCTCTGAGAGGTTTTGGCAAGAATTCGAAATTCCTGATAAGACCCTCCAAGCCATGTTGGTACTAATTATAAATTACTCACACGACTCTTTAAGCCATTGTGGCAATGAGAAATTGCTCATACGATTCTCTGAGAGGTCTTGGCAAGAATTCAAAATTACTCATACGACCCTCTGAGCCATGGTGGCAATAAGAAACTACTCATACATACACTCCGAGCCATGCTGATGACGAGCAAACCAATAAGAAATTACCTATTCGACCCTCTGAGCCATTGTGGCGATGAGAAAACCACGGTTGACAACTTTTCATTCTCAGAAAGCACTAAAAACCGTGTTTTTCCACTGAAAGAACAGTGATGAGTAAAAAAAAACAAATGGTGGTAGTTGTCCTAATGTTACCTGTAACATACTGGGAAATATTTTGCAGATCAGAGGCAATCGTGACCTAAGTAGCAATTCAACCAAGGAGGATCACTTCAGTTGTCATTTAATACCCAAACAATGATTTTTTTAGCCCAACATTCCAGTGTTATATAGTTTTTAAATGATTTATAGTGTTGTGTAAGACTACAGTTAAAAAAAAACCTAAATTTTTTTGGAGGAAGAATTAGTCTTGGTGTCTTTAAAATTAAATAAAAGCACTAAAAAACGCACCAAGCACCAAATTCAATGTTGTTCATGGTTTGATCACTAAATTAAGTGGAACAGTTGAGAAAAGCCAAGGAAAAATTACTCATACGACCCTCTGAGCCATGTTGGCAAGAGTTAGAAATTACTCATACGACACTCTGAGCGGTTTTGGCAATAAACAGAAATTACTCATACGACCCTCTGAGCTATGTTTGCAAGAGGTAGAAATTACTCATACGATACTTTAAGCCATGCTGCTTATGAGGATACAAATGAGAAATTACGTATACGACCCTCTGAGCCATGTTGGCAGTGAGAAATTCTAATGAGAAATCCCATTGAGAAATTACTCATACGACCCTCTGAGCCATGGTAGCAATGAAACATTACTCATACGGCCATGGTGGCGATGAGAAAATCCAATGAGATGAGAAATATGGTTAACTGATATCACAATGGGTTTCTATGAACTCATTTAAGCTCAGCTTTGAGCAGCCACTTCTAACAACCTACAGCTACCTGTTGTACGATTACTATGAAGTAATATAGCGATTTATTGCTTCAAGGAGAAAGGCGAGGAAATATGTTTCAGCTTACAACAGTTCAAATCTACTTTTGATAAGCAATAAATTGCTTTACTGTTTCCAATCTAAAACCTCTGTATATTTTCTGTTGTTCGTTCATAAACCTTAAAGTTTGAAAGCAGAAGGATCATCCTATGTTATGGGTCAGCTATATCATTATAGGTTTTGTTTTTTTTCTTGTTTGCAAACCGATTGAAAAGCTCTGTAAGAAACAGACATTGAAACAATTTTTCAGCATAGAGATTAGATGAAGACATGACCATGAAAACAATTAATGAAAACACCTCAGCCTCTTCTTACTCAGCTTACTCTTATTTGCACTGTGCTGTCTTCACACCACATTTTCTATATGTTGAAAATTTGTTCTTGCTTGTGTCTATGGTGAACAAATCCCTACAAATCACAACCACAACTACACCATTTCAGCATTTAATTTGCATCTGTATAACTGTACATTTACCTTCGAGTGTATTAATACTCACAGTGCATATTTACATCAAGATTCAAAGCTATAAGTGAATGGAAATTTCACATAATTACAACGTACTTTTGATTGTTTTGCAGAGCCTTTTGGGGGCGTTTGCTTCAGTGCCTGACAAGCGCTGAAGTTAACATAATCAAAATTCACACAGGCGCACAAGTAGATGCTTTACTTACCCATACACACACACACACCCACACACACATAGAGACATATGTACATGAATATGTTTTGTATGCAACGCAAATGCGCAATTATGAATGTCGAACATAACCTAATTGCATTGTACGCATTGTGCCGACCGGTTGACGTACTTCATTCAATATAGACCGAACACAGAGTGAAGCCAAGTCAATGAGAGTGCGTTGTGTGTGTGTGTGTGTTAGTTTGTCTGACATTGAGTGCTCGAGCGTCAGGTGTGTTGTCGCCATGTTGCCATTTATACGCACACATTGATTGTGTTCATAGCTGTGACTGGCCTATAAATTTGTGCGTGTGTGCATGTGTGCGTGTGGGTTTACCCTCGAGCGCAATTCCCATTTAATAATTTAATACCCCGAACAGTGCAACGTTGGGCAAACTAAACTGACACATTTTCGTGCGCGTTTGGCTTCCACACAATATCCGAGTTCGATGTATATATTTGTCAAGCAAGCTTACCGATTTCTTCTGTGCAAATTATGCTCGAGGACACGTTATTGATTTGATTTACCAAATTTGCAGACATCTAACATGTATGCGCCATGTGAGTGGTGAGCAGTTGAGTGAGTGCGTCAGTCTTATTCATGGTTGTGTTTTGTCAACTCACCATGTGGATTCACTTGCTCGCTTGTTGCCACTTCCAGGAGCTGGTTTAGTGTGGCCCCAGTAGGAAATGCAACACGGAGGAGCAACAGTTGTGAACATTTGTGGACTTTGTGGACATAAAGGCTTACTGGAAGGTCTCATCAATGCTGGGAAACTAAGCAAATTTTCATTAGAATTGTCAACATTCAGAAGCATGTTTGAACAGCTCAAGGAGATTTTGAGTTTTAACACCCTTACTTTAAAAAAAAATTCTATATAAATTTTCAAGGATATTTTCAAAGGATCTTTTTCATATCCTTTTTTTGCAAATAGATGAAAAAAAAATAATATTTAAATTCTTGAGCCTTTTTTCTTTTATTTGATATGCATATCGCCATATTCTAACGGGATTAAGTATTGAAAATTTTTAATTTATTTTGTATCCCCTTCAAAATTTTGAAGTCCTTTTAAAAGGACAAAGGATGTAGATATGAAAAACTGAATACTGAGAATTAATTAATTAATCCTTAATTCCTTAATTAATAAAGTTAGAAGGACGAAATTCAAGGATGTGGCGGTGTACATATTAGTCCTTAAGATATATTTTTTTCCAAAAAAACTGTTGAAAATTTTTAAGGATATTCAAGGATAAAGTTTTGAAAAGAAATTTTCAACACCTCTTCGTCCTTTTGCACCAAAACAGTAAATTTTCTAAGATTCTAAGGATTATTCTCTTTCATTTGATGCCCATATTGTTATTCTACAATGCGCTCAATTTTTTTAATAATTGCTTGAAATAAACATGACCTTGAAATTTCAAAGTCCTTTAAAACAAATCTTGACGTCAGAGAGAATAACTAAAAACGCAGTTTTACTACATTTGGCCCCTAGTTTTGCGAGTACATAGATTTTTTCGTGTGTAAAATTTGTTGCCGCACGGTGTATTATTACGAATTGATTTCAAAATTTCTCACACTGAAGTTGTTTTTTTTTTCCTATAGCTTACATGAGAACTCTCTGAATTCCTACAGGGTCATCGCGTTTGTGTACAGCACCTGCAAGACGTGTTGGCAACGCACCGGCAGGACATGTGTTGACAACCCTTTGACTAACAGCTAAAATTTATGTGCTCCACACAAACGGACACACACACACACATATGTTTCTGTGGAGCCATAGAGCCCAAGCAACGCATGTCACGGTGGCGTTAAATTTTAATCAGATTAAATTTGCCCTCTGCAATTGTGACGGTGTGTGTGTGACCAGCAAGTGGCTGGAGAAAAATGTAGTGGCCGCCAGCGTGACAGGGGCAGCATGCCACATAATTCTAGTACGTATGTGTATATGAGCATTCGAAACATATTTACAAAGGTAAAGTTAATTAAAGAGAACACAATATAAAGTACAATAATAAAGTTGTTAAATAACAGAAACTGAGAACATAACAGAAGCAAAGCGAATCGTTGTTTTGCTATAAATGTAGTGAAAGCCACATAGATTTCACTGAATACATATGTACATCAATATTTCTGCATATTTGTATATCATACTTATGTATGTGCAATGGTTTGTATGTAAGTCAATTGGCTTTTAGCTTGATTTTCTTTGCCCCATTAATTCATAAGAAGCAAAATCAGATTAACTTGATAAAGTCTCTGAAGCTTACTTGCATCCTTTCGCATCCTCTTTCAATTTTTTTTTCTATTGGAAAAAAAACATTTTTCCCACAAAAAGAGCATTGCTTCTTTGCCCCAAAGCTGCTTCTAGTAGAAAAAAACAAATATACAAAACCCATATAAAAATACATATTTCTATATTCATTGATAACTGGTAGATTAACCTTGGACTTTTTTGTTACCATAATAAATTACTTTAAAAATTCTACAAAATTATTATTGTCTCTTTGTCTATCTATCTTTCTATCTTGCAGGCGTATTATGTGGACATGTAAAAGTTCAGAAAAGTTGTCAACTTAACGACATTAATTTGGCTTACGTGGATTGGCGCACAACAACACATCGGCAGCCGCAACAAAGCACAATGCGCGCCCACAAGGCCGAACATGCTTTACGACTGTCTTCTGTCTAGACTTACTCGGTGATTATGATGAATCATTGTACGCATTGTCACTCTCGGCTGGGGCATTTATTTGCTCTTCTTTTTTTGTTGTTGTTCAGTTCTGCCCATTTCGCTTTCGCTGTCTTTGACTTATCCATGCAGCATTGGCATTGAGCACGAACGGGTTTACGGCATTTGCGTCTGTATGTGTTGTACGTTTGATGGCTGTGTGAATGTATGTGAGTGTGTGTGTATGTGGCTGCATTTATTCCAAATTAATTGTTACAGCAACGCACAAATCAATGTCTAAGTTGTGCTGCCACTGATAAAAGCTTTTATGTTGATTTGAAATAAATTGAAAGAGACATAGAAAAATTAAAATTTATATTGAAATAAACACCAAATTTTTTATATTAAATAAAGCAATAAAGCTCAAACGTACTTTTGCTTTTATTTATTTTATTTTATTTTATTTTATTTTATTTTATTTTATTTTATTTTATTTTATTTTATTTTATTTTATTTTATTTTATTTTATTTTATTTTATTTTATTTTATTTTATTTTATTTTATTTTATTGTATTTTATTTTATTTTATTTTATTTTATTTTATTTTATTTTATTTTATTTTTTTTGTTTTATTTTATTTTATTTTATTTTATTTTATTTTAGTTTATTTTAGTTTATTTTATTTTATTTTATTTTATTTTATTTTATTTTATTTTATTTTATTTTATTTTATTTTATTTTATTTTATTTTATTTTATTTTATCTTATTTTATCTTACTTTATTTTGTTTTATTTTGTTTTATTTTATTTTATTTTATTTTATTTTATTTTATTTTATTTTATTTTATTTTATTTTATTTTATTTTATTTTATTTTATTTTATTTTATTTTATTTTATTTTATTTTATTTTATTTTATTTTATTTTATTTTATTTTATATTATTTTATATTATTTTATTTTATTTTATTTTATTTTGTTTTATTTTATATGATTTTATTTGATTTTATTTTATTTTATTTTATTTTATTTTATTTTATTTTATTTTATTTTATTTTATTTTATTTTATTTTATTTTATTTTATTTTACTTTAGTTGATTTGATTTGATTTGATTTGATTTGATTTGATTTGATTTGATTTGATTTGATTTGATTTGATTTGATTTGATTTGATGTGATGTGATGTGATGTGATGTGATGTGATGTGATGTGATGTGATGTGATGTGATGTGATGTGATGTGATGTGATGTTATGTGATGTGATTTGATTTGATTTGATTTGATTTGATGTGAATTGATTTCATTTGATTTTTTTTATTTAATGTAATTGTATTTAATTAAATTTCATTTTATTGGGATTTAAGGATTTGAGTCGAATTAGCTATCTCATCCAAATGGATCGTATTGGGCTAAATAATTTCAATCAGTCTTCCCATGTAGCTTTTCCTACTTGCCTATTTCTTCAATCAAAAGCAGATCTATAATCCTTATAACTCTTTCTTTAAAGCGCTTTCTACTGTTATTGTTTATTACACTGTTTCACCAACATTGCTCCATACACATCAAAACTGCATCCTTCAATTAAAAAAATATATAAAAAACTACAGAGTTTATTTTCAGCAATTGCAGCTATTCATTGAAAGTAATCTACGAGTGGCAAAGCGTAATTAGTTGTTAGCTAGAAAGCGGCGAGTAAAGAAAAAACAACAACAAAAACAAATATAAAATCCATATTAAGCCAGCAGCTATTTGGCGAATGTTAGAAATTCTAGTAAAATGTTCAGGTATTAAAAGACGTGGCGTTCGTTGGTGGCATGTGAAAATCTTTAGTGAAAATTAAAAAGTTGTAAAAAAGCAATGCTTGCAAATAAACATAAGAAAATGGCTAATTATTGCCAAATGTGCAACGTTCGCTGCCTTCTCCTCAACAGCTCTCCTCCTCTCAGACGGAACGAATTGGTCGATGGCAGCAGCGCCAAGTAACTGCAAGAAATGAACAAAAATATGATAGCAAAAACAAAAACAACAAAATCAAAGTAATGTACAAAATATTGTACACAATGCAATAATGACAACAACAACAACGTGACGTTGACCTCTGCAGCATAACGGCAAACGGTTGAAAGGAGCAAAAAGTTTGGCTTGAACTATAATGGGGGAGGTGCGGATGGGAGAAGCTTTGACCAAAATCAGCGCAAAGATTTAATAATCTTAATTAATTAACAATGACGGTACGCTAACGATGAAAATAATGAGGCTGCCGTTGTTGTTGCTGCTGCCGCTGTTGCGGATGATGACGATGACGATGAGAATGAAGATGAAGAAGAGCAGAGTGAGCGGGTGCTGAATTCGAACGTGCTTGGTGGAGTGTTGTCGTGTTGGTGAGTGCACAACAGTTTGCCCTGCCGCACCATAATCCTTCGTTAGCCACTAAGTGTCATCGCTGTGGACGGCTGCGGCGCGTGGCAAAGCGAAATATTTGCAAAGACGCAAAGCAGAAGAACGTCGCATTAAGAGTTTACTAAGTTGACCCAAGTTGTTTGCGTGGCTGAATAAATTCATATAGTATTTATCACGAAAAGTTTGAAAACCAAAAATGAAAAAAAATAAGCTCAGTACAGTATGACCTGGTTAGAAGAACTCGATCTGTAAGCAGTCTTTGTTTTTAAGCACCAAATGCTTGAGTTTTAGTTTTGAAATGTACAAAATCTATTTCAATACAAACACTGTTTACTGGGAGCACTGGATATCATTATGTATGTAATTATTAAAAGGACACTTTTATCCAAGGAATACTGTATTTGATGTAGAGAGACGCCAACAAAGGAATGCAATGTTATTCACAATACAGTGATGCACCAAAGGGTTAAATAGAGGCCAACTAAATTTGGTTAAAACTGATCACTGCGGTCTGAATACTCACGATAAAAGTATAGGCTGTTCCACTAAATTTATGCGATTTAAAGTTTTTTGCATTATTTTGTATGCGCTGCCAATTTTTGGAAATTCATTAACTGTAAAAGAATTCAAAAAAAGGAGACACATCACACGAAATTCCGAGGACAACTGGCCTTCAATTTTGTGTGATTTGGGTTAGGTTAGGTTGGAGTGGCAGTCTTCAATGTGAAGAGCTCACTCAAGCACAACTATTGGCTCATTGTGATACCACAGTGGATGGCGCTACTCCCCAGGAATCATGACAATTCCGTGATGAATCTGGCTATGTCACTGATGTTCAGAGGAGATAGTCCAGTTAAGCTATTGACAAAAGCTGAGCCGAGGAATTTAAATCTTCTTCTGGCTAAAGAAGGACATTGATATAGCAGGTGGAGAACGGTCTCGTCCGTTGTTGGATTGCAGACCCAGTCTTTCAGCGTGCTTAGCCATGACACAGTGTCCCGTAAGCTCCGAGACCGTTGTGCTTATCGAGTGACGACTAAGGTTGAGCAGCTGATTTGTCCGTTTTAGGTTGAAAGTTGGCCAGGTTCGACGGGAGAGGTTGCAGGTCTGTTCTTCAGACCACAAATCGTTTGCTTTTTCATAGTAAAACTGCTTGAGCATAAGTTTAACTAATGCGGGAGGAGCTCCTACAGCGAGGAAGGACAAAGCATCGGAGAGCAACGTACCCGCCCTGACTAATTTTTCCGCCTCGCAGTTGCCTACAATGCCCCTGTGCCCTGGCACCCAGACTAGTGAGACATTGGAGCGTCTGGCTAAGGCATTTAGAGACTCACGGCAGTGCAGGATCAACCTAGATGGGGTGGTCACCCTTGCGAGCGATTCAACTGCAACAACTGCTACAATTTTTGAACTCAAGACCAAGACAACCAAAGCGTTATTGGTGAGTCGGAACCACTTCTTTGTCAAAATGTCATAAACAATTTAATTGAAACAGCAAAAGGCTCGAGATTAGAGCCGCGAAAGTCCCTTGCCGAATATTTTATTCCAAACTAAATCGAAAAATTTCTACTTTAAACTGTAATGAAGACATCACCATTTGCTTAAAAAATATGGGCTGTATTTTGAAATAAAATCATGGATGACCCTTTAGGATACCTTAGACAACTTAGGCCATCTAGTCTAAGCATCTCAAGGTGCTTCAGGGACAATAAAGTAAAAGATTCAATGCTGTAAATTTGCAATCTTTATTTTATTTTATGTTGATATTATGTTTTTTTTATAAAATAAGTTCGGAATCCCGGCAACGGTCATCCTTACCATGATATTAGAGACCCGAACATTCTATGTAAATACTCGCACATAGATAATATGGCGTACCTTCTGGTAAAATTTGACCGAGAATTTTCAATTTAAATGAAGCGCGCACCAAATATTGTCAAATTTCTGATGGCATAAGGTTGGTAGCACTGTTATAGCATTGCATGTCAATTTTTAGCGCGATATGTGCATTAGTATGTTTTTGACAGCTGTGTAAACAAGTCTACCTCGAGTTTGTTCTGCGAATTTTACAATGTCTGAATCTGTTGATCAAAGAATTTGCATTTGCAATTTTGTCTTTCCAACGAAATTTTGTGTGCCGAAACGTTGAGAATGTTGCATAAAGCCTTTGGCGAGTCTGCTATGTCGAAAACACGGGCATATGAATGGTACAAATCGTTCAAAGAGGGTCGTACAGAGGTCGAAAACTTGCCTCATGCCGCTCGTCCATCCACATCAATTAATGACGAAAACATCGAAAAAGTGATGGCGTTAGTGCTTGAAAATTGTCGTGTGACTCAAAGAGAGATAGCTGAAGAGCTTGAAATATCAAAAACATCAGTTCAAACCATTTTACACGATGTTTTGGAAATGAGACGTGTTGCAGCGCGACTTGTTCCGAAAAAGTTGAATTTTTTGCAAAAAGTGCGCGATTATTTGGCCAAAAATAGCGTGAATGTCGTTCCGCAAGCACCGTATTCGCCAGATATGACTCCGTGCGACTTTTTCCTGTTCCCTAGGCTCAAATTACCGCTACGTGTAAAGCGTTTTGATTCGATTGAAACCATCAAAGAGAATTCGCAGAGGGAGCTGAAAGCCATACCGAAAGCGGCCTATGAAAAGTGTATCGAAGAGTGGAAAAAACGTTGGCATATGTGTATTGCATCCGATGGTGATTATTTTGAAGAAGATAAAATAAATATTGAAGAATAAATGAATTTACTGTGTTTTTTTTTACAATTTCCCGGTCAAATTTGACCAGAAGGTAAGTTCTAACCAATCCTTGTGTTGATTTTCATAAGAACATTTTTATTAGACACTTTCACTTTCCCTTTCAACATTAATCAACACTTTCATTAATTTTAAATTTTTATAAAAAACCTAAACGCATGAATAATTTTATGTGATTTCAGTTTTAAACGCAATTTTTTCAATTTATTTTCCCAGCACTTCTTCGTTTAAGAGCCACGTGCCTAATGACTGCAGCACAAAGAAACTCACAGTGTCCGTGCAAAATATTTAACGTGATAACAGCAATGAAATTTTTTTTCAAGAATGCAAATTTTTTTAAATAATTTTTTTTCGTGAGGGTAAAAAATACAGCAGCTAGCAAAGGTGGATTGCATGTTGATTATAATGTTGTATATTGCGCAGAATATTTAACAAAAGACACGCGTCTGGCGAAAATGATTATCGTGTTTTTGTTGTTGTTGCTGTTGTTGTTGCTGCTGTGTGGAAGTAGAGAATGTTTTTGGGCGGGGTGCAGCCATGGCGAAAGTTTTCCAATTATATTCTACTTAATGTGAGTTAGCGCGAATATGCGAAGTTAAACCACAACATTAAACAGTGAGGCATCCCTAAAAGTCTGCAGTGAAAAGTTGGGTGAGAAGTTGTAAGTGAAGAGGCTGAGAGAAGGGAGCAGTGGGAAACTCAGGAAGCAGAGTACAAAGAGGATTAATAGAAATTGCAGTGTGACAGCGCACGGTTGGCTAATTTGGATATGAATGAATGGGTGATGCGCCTAAATGGTTAGGAAGCTAGAGACTGTCGAAAGCAGTCAACTTTAGATCCATAAGAAATATTGAAATTTAGTCTTGATGACGGGTTTTTGGCAGAATATTTGAGAACGAAGGTTTAGATCGGCTTAGAGGTCAGGTTACTTGAGGTATGGTTTAGAAAAAGTTGCTAAAAAAGATAACAAGTTTTTTAAAAAATATTCGCAACCAAGCAAGTTAGCTCGTTTTGATGTCACTGAAGCAGGTTTGAAGTCTGAATAGAATTTACTTCAGTCTAAATGTTGACGGGTTCAAGATCATTGATGTCCTTGAGAATCCCATCACTGCCTTCAGTGACAGAGTAGCCAATGGTCCTCTTGTTCAACCGCGTAACAAGTCATTGAGTTTCACTGAGTCATCAATAAAAATCAGTAAGTGACTTTTATTTGTTTAGTCATCAATAAAAATCAGTCAGTGACTCTTATTTTTTTAGTCATCAATAAAAATCAGTCAGTGACTTTTATTTTCATAGTCATCAAAAAAATCAGTTAGTGACTTTTATTTTTTAGTCATTAATAAAAATTAGTCAGTGACTTTTATTTTATATCAGTTAGTCCCTTTAATTTTTTTAGTCATTAATAAAAATTAGTCAGTTTTTTAGTTATCAATAAAAATCAGTTAGTGACTTTTATTTTTAGTCACCAATAAAAATCAGTTAGTCCCTTTAATTTTTTTAATTAATAAAAATTAGTCAGTTTTTTAGTTATAAATAAAAATCAGTTACTGACTTTTATTTTTAATCATCAATAAAAATCATTTAGTGACTTTTATTTTTTTAGTCATTAAAAATTAAAATAAGTCAGTGACTTTTATTTTCATAGTCATCAATAAAAATTAGTCAGTGACTTTCATTTTTTTTAGTCATAAAAAAAATCAGTAAGTGACTTTTATTTTTTTAGTCACCAATAAAAATCAGACTTTTATTTTTTTAGTCATCAATGAAAACCAGTCAGTGACTTTTATTTTCATAGTCATCAATAAAAATCAGTTAGTGACTTTTATTTTTTAGTCATTAATCAAAATTAGTCAGTGACTTTTATTTTTTTAGTCACCAATAAAAATCAGTCAGTGACTTTTATTTTTTAGTCACCACTAAAAATCAGTTAGTCACTTTTATTTCTTTAGTCATCCATAAAAATTAGTCAGTGACTTTTATTTTTATAGTCATCAATGAAAATTATTCAGTGACTTTTTTTTAGTCATCAATGAAAACCAGTCAGTGACTTTTATTTTCATAGTCATCAATAAAAATCAGTTAGTGACTTTAATTTTTTAGTCATTAATCAAAATTAGTCAGTGACTTTTATTTTTTTAGTCACCAATAAAAATCAGTCAGTGACTTTTATTTTTTAGTCACCACTAAAAATCAGTTAGTCACTTTTATTTTTTTAGTCATCAATAAAAATTAGGCAGTGACTTTTATTTTTATAGTCATCAATGAAAATTAGTCAGTGACTTTTTTTTTAGTCACCAAGAAAGATCACTCTGTGACTTTTATTTTTTAGTCATCAATAAAGTGACTTTTTTTTATAAAATTACCAACAAAAAACAGTCAGTGACTTTTATTATTTTAGTCATCAATAAAAATCAGTTAGTGACTTTTATTTTTTTAGTCATCAATAAAAATCAGTCAGTGACTTTTATTTCTTAGTCATCAATAAAAACCTGTTAGTGACTTTTATTTTTTGACTGACTGATTTTGATTTATAATTTTTTAAAAAAAAGTCACCAATATTTGTCATATTACATAAGTCTCATACTTTACCAATAGAAAACAATATAAACATTCTAAAGAAAATTGTCTCCAGTGTCCTTTTCACATGTCGATCTCTGCTGTTGTCCAATTGAAATTAAAACCATTGCGAATTCCTCTTTCTTTCTCACCGTTGTAAATTAAATTTTTCACCTTGTGTAACTTTCATCCAAGTGTACTTGGATAACGGTCTAAAATGCACTGAATTAACGCATTTTTGTTCATTCCCCTCCACTGTGCAGTACCAAGAATGCCATAAAAGCCATCGTTGCTGCCGCTGTTGCTTTGGTCAGCGCCAAGCAATGCGGCCAAGGTGCAAGCGAGGAGAGATCGAGAATGGCAGCGAGTGGGCGAGGTTAATGTTTTGCTCCTTTCATATAGTTAAGCTAAAAGTTTTCGGAATGAGTTAAATGGCTGGTTGTTTTGATTTGGCTCTTGCCAAGCGTTGCGGCAGCGTTCGGTGAATGCAATAACCCTGAACCTTTAAGCGGTTTTGTGGCTACAAATTGCACATTTTCCTCCTTCCGGCAAGTGACCACAATAACAAACTGTATAAAGAAATATAAAAAGCATTGCTGCGCTCCTTGCTCTCCTCCCACACACAGCGCACATCTTCGTTATTGAAACGCGCGCTAATTTCTGTTGCTTTTCAGGGTCTTTCGCAAAAATAATTTGATCGCATTCCATGCGAAATTCCTGCAGCCAGTTTAAGGTCTGCCTGGCTGACATGAAGGTGTGGGCTAATCTTTTAATTTTCATTAAATAAACTTCTTCAATTAATTTCACCGCAATTACTGTGGCAAATCAATTTACGTTAATTCGCCTATAAATAAAACACCTTTTCCGAAGCGGCGTAACGTCATGCTCCATCCACACGCACATACAACTCACACACCTAAACACACAGCACTGTGGACAAGTGTTGGCACAAAAGTTCCGCATTGGTCCAGGTGCTGCCGCCATTCTAATGCTGATTGGTATTAATGAAAGCAACAACACAACCACACAAAAACAACAAGTCATAGAAAAAATAAATTCGAAATGAAAAATATTGCTTTGACACTTTGACAAATTGTTGTCCTTAGTCAGGATTTTGTTTAGTGGTTATGGTTAAAGCGTATAGCAGTCGATGTGTTGTTGCTGTTGTTGGAAATTTAATTACCTTAAATTTGTTGGCAATAAATGAAAGCGCCGCAATGAAAATTTGTATGTTAATATTTGAAGCATTATGCATTGTGGTTGTTCTTGTTAAATGCGATTAATGAGAACAAATTCATGTTTAGCGGAAAGCTTTGCGCAATTCTAAGTAGAATACATAGTGCTTTTTTTTATTGAAGGGGAAATGCACTGCGACCTGAAGATCTATTGTGTCCCGTTTTTGACTTCAAAGACTGTCAGTGAGTCCAGTCTCCAAGAGGAATTTTAGTATGTTTCCTATGCCTTTGGATACCCACATGTGCCTAATTAAATTGCCTCGAAGTATTTCCAATCAATCAATCAATCAATCAATCAATCAATCAATCAATCAATCAATCAATCAATCAATCAATCAATCAATCAATCAATCAATCAATCAATCAATCAATCAATCAATCAATCAATCAATCAATCAATCAATCAATCAATCAATCAATCAATCAATCAATCAATCAATCAAGTCATCAATCAAGTAATCAATCAATCAAACAATCAATCAATCAATCAATCAATCAATCAATCAATCAATCAATCAATCAATCAATCAATCAATCAATCAATCAATCAATCAATCAATCAATCAATCAATCAATCAATCAATCAATCAATCAATCAATCAATCAATCAATCAATCAATCAATCAATCAATCAATCAATCAATCAATCAATCAATCAATCAATCAATCAATCAATCAATCAATCAATCAATCAATCAATCAATCAATCCAATCAATCCAATCAATCTAATCAATCTAATCAATCCAATCAATCCAATCAATCCAATCAATCCAATCAATACAATCAATACAATCAATTCAATCAATCCAATCAATCCAATCAATCCAATCAACCCAATCAATCCAATCAATCCAATCAATCCAATCAATCCAATTAATCCAATCAATCCAATCAATCCAATCAATCCAATCAATCCACTCAGTCCAATCAATCCACTCAGTCCAATCAATCCAATCAATCCAATCCAATCAATTAATCAATCAATCAATCAATCATTCAATCAGTCCAATCAATCCAATCAATCCAATCAATCCAATCAATCCAATCAATCCAATCAATCCAATCAATCCAATCAATCCAATCAATTAACCCATTAAGCCCTGAGCGTTGCGTTTGCGCAACGTTTGGGAATTTCGCTACATTAAGTAATTCATAAAGATATAAGACTTGAAAATGGGTAGAATTGGATTCGAATTGATCGTTTTAGATTCTGCCATACCGAAATTTCAAAATTTTTTAAATATTCATATCTTTTTTTCGATCCAAAGTCAAAGGTTTTTTTTGGGGAATTTTTTAAATTCAATTAAAAATACTTATTCTTCAAACCTATCAAAATCCCTTTGTGGGCTGCATTTTGTAATGCTAAACTATTTAAAAATAAGTTTAAAAAAATTTTTTTTTTTTTTAATTTTATGTTTTGTATGTGACTAAGGCCCAAATTGCGTTTGCGCAACGTACCCTCCTGGTTCAGGGGGTGGGGGTATGAATTATTTTCTTGATTTTTTTTCTTGATTAGGTCAATTACTAAGATTGTGCAAAATTTTATGGAAATCGCACAAGCCCTTCTGGGGTCAGGTTTTAATGGGTTAAGCAAATCAGCTAGTCAGGACAAACAATCAAAGTAATAAAAAATGGAGGCGTACCATGCCCCCTTGTCTAATGCTCACAACTTTCTTCTAGTTGAATTGTGCTACTAAGTAGAAAGTTCGTAGCAAGTTTCATTGATGTGAACTTACAGTACTGCGTAAATGTTGAGTCATAAAAAATATGCCACGCCCCTTATTCCACGCCCATAAAATGTTAACAGTAGAATGACATATCTATGAGACGACGATACACCATCTTTCAATGCTTTGCGGCTAACGATTCCAAAGCTATTCTATATAAAAGTTTTGAGTTGTTTTCGAAGCAGAAGTTCATTGCTTCGAGTGTATCAATTATTACACTAACAATTTCAGTATCGATTATGCTATTTGTGTATGTGTGCAATTGTTTGCACTTTTATTGTTCCCATTTGTCACGAGTAGACAAAATCATTGACAGGCAGACATGAAAAAGCCGCACAGCACAATTTTCAAAATCGCGGGCGTTGACATTGAATTTGCGCCACGTCGATTGCTCATCATTCTTTATTTCGTTTTACGTCAACTGAGGATTAATGTGATTTTATAGCATTTGCAGAGCGGTATTGAATTTCAAATTAAATTAATTTTATATGTGTTCGATGCGTTCGTTGCGTACTTTGTGATGCAAGGAGAGCGATGGCTATTGGGTTTGGTTGTAAGAGCGTTTAGCTGTACGTGTGTGTGTATGTGTGTGTTTGTGTGTAACTGTGCGAGTGTACGAATGTGTGTGTGTGTGACAAAAGCCAGAAAGGGTTTGTTGACTCCAGCAGACAGGTAGACGTAAATCGGTTTATGAGCAGCGCGTCGCCAACAAATGGACAATAAAAGTTTCTCGCTTTTTTAAGGATTCTATTTGTATTTGCTGCTGCTGTTTTTTTTTTTTTGGTTGCTAAGGTTGTTTTTAATTTTTGTTGCTTTCTTGGTAGACATTTTATGTTTTGCAGGCATTGTGCCATGGAATTTTTTGCAACTAAACGAATAAATGGTGAAATAAAATTGCAGGTTTCGGGTGGTTAAAAAAACGAGCAAATGATTAAACCCATTATTTTTATGCGCCAATAAAAGCTGCAAAGAAAATGGCCAAAATGCACGACAAGTGCCAACGTTTCGGCGAGAGAACCGACCCGCTGCAGGAGTCAGTAAAAGAAATTAGTCTACCGCACACAAGGTGCTCGTAAAAATATTTTCACATGCACACACACACACATATATACAAATACAAAAAACACTCTCTCACTCTCTCACATACACACAATTACAAAAACACGCAGACCATCAACAATTGAATTTATCTGCGCGTGGAGGCTATCGGCAACGTTGTCTAATAAATCGTAAATTGTCATTTTTATCGCCGTAAAGTATGCTTCAAGTTTATTTAGAAGCAACATTGTCGCTGGTTTCGATTATTGCGACGCTACGTTTTATAGGCCCACACAACTGAAGTTTGAGTGCTTAAAAATTCTAAAAACACACAGCTACAGCTGAGCTAATACGACGCTCGTACGACATGAATTTGCGCCGGCGGCGCTGGCTGTGCTATTTTTTACACGGCGGCAGTGGCTTTATAGCTGCGCTGCGTCTGCGCCTAATCTGCCTAAACTGTCGCGATAAAGTTTGGGGCTGCGTTTATCTTGAAAAATCGCACACAAGCGCACCAATACACCAATGTACGAACACATTTAAGACTCACACACACACACTAACACACACACACACACGAACGAATATAAATGTTTTGCTTTTCGTTTGCATTTTACATTTGGTGCTGTGGGGGTTTTTTGTTTTTTTTCGTTTGTTTGTTGCACTTCTTTTTTTGTGGTCGCGACGATTTAGTCTTGAATCGGTGTATTAACCCTGCAGTAGCGAAAAATCTTAAAGTTATGTATGAGAAACAAACCTTTTTATATGGGAAGATGTTGTCAGTGTTAGTTTGTTCTCTAATTAAGCTCACTGTGAGTTTTTAGTATACGTTCTTTAAATCAAGTTTGACTTCTTATTGTATTTGGTCTTTTTATTTTTTTTATATTTTTTTAACATTTCAGCAGAAATTTAGTCAATTCTCGATGTGCCCTTCTTACACTCTCTGGAACGATTTTTCTTCAATTTTCAGCCACTTTTTTCCAATCGTAATTGCTTTTACACCTCACCATCATGTCCAATAATTCATTGGAAAAAATAAAATAAAAATTGCTCACCACAGGGTGACTAACACTAGAATGCCTGAGGCAGTCATATTGACTACATTGAGGTCATTTAACACTTCGTTCAATAATGTGTGTGACTAACTAATTAAAACACATTTTTTTGCCAAAATTCGTTTTTATTCATCAACATAGTCCCCTTTTAGGGAGATACAATCATTCCAACGCTTTTCCAATCTTTCGATACCGCCTTTGTAGAACGATTTTTCTTTGCCTTCAAAATAGGCGTTAGTTTCGGCGATTACTTCATCATTTGAGCCAAATCTCTTACCACGGAGCATCTTTTTGAGGTCTGCGAAGAGCCAGTAGTCGCTGGGGGCCAGATCTGGAGAATACGGGGGATGAGGAAGCAATTCGAAGCCCAATTCATGCATTTTTGCCATCGTTTTCATCGACTTGTGACACGGTGCATTGTCTTGGTGAAACAACACTTTTTTCTTCTTTTCCCTTTCTCAAGATAGTCGATGAATATTATTCCGTGCACATCCCAAAATACTGACGCCATAACCTTGCCAGCCGATGTTTGTGCCTTTGGACGCTTTGGGCGGCTTTCACCGGTTGCATGCCACTCAGCAGACTGCCGATTTGACTCTGGAGTGAAATGGTGGATCCATGTTTCATCCATTGTGATGTACCGACGCAAAAACTCCGACTTGTTGCGCGTAAACATGTCCAAACAGCTCTTTGAATCATCGATTCGTTGTTGTTTTTGCTCCGGTGTAAGCAAACGCGGCACCCATTTCGAAAACACCTTTTTCATAACCAAATGTTCGTGTATTATGGTGTGTACACTGCCTGCTGATATCTTTAGAATGTCAGCAATCTCCCCCACTTTCACTTTACGGTCGGACATAATGATTTTCAGTGTTTTTTCAACGTTTTCCGGAATAACAGCGTCATTTGGCCGTCCAGTAGATGGAATGTCATCGGTGTCTGTACGACCACGTTTGAATTCGGTAAACCAATAACAAATGGTTCTTTTTAATGGAGCAGAGTCCGAATAATGTTTTTCAAGCCATTCCTGGCATTGAACAGTATTTTTTTTCATTAAAAAACAATGATAAATCAGCACACGGAATTGCTTTGAATTCATTTTTTTTGAAAACTCAAAAGTAGTGTCACTTAAAGCACTGTAACTTGTAAACTAATGGTCGGATTGACATATAATTTTGACATTAAGCCTAAAAAGGTTCACAATTTCGAAAAAAAATATTGATTTAGTATTAGTGCCGCCATCTATGTGTCAGTCACACACATTATTGAACGAAGTGTTAATGTAAATAACTTTTATTGCATCGGTTCCTACACAAATATCTTACTTGACTTTTACTAATTTTTAAGCTAAATGGAATAAATAAATTAAAAAAATTTTAACAACTTTGTTTACCCCAATTTTGCAACATTTAGCTTAAATTCCCAAAAGGAGTCATTTTGACTAAATATATCAAATTTTCAGAAACAAGAAATTTCTGATAAATAGGAAAAATAAAATAAAATAAATAAAATAAATATAAATATAATAAAATTAAAAAAAATTAAAAATGAAATAAAATTAAATTAAATAAAATAAAATAAGAAAAAAATTAAAAAAAATAAAATAAAATAAAATAAAATAAAATAAAATAAAATAAAATAAAATAAAATAAAAAAAATAAAATAAATAAAATAAAATAAAATAAAATAAAATAAAATACAATAAAATACAATAAAATAAAATAAAATAAAATAAAATAAAATAAAATAAAATAAAATAAAATAAAATAAAATAAAATAAAATAAAATAAAATAAAATAAAATAAAACAAAATAAAATAAAAAAACATAAAATAAAATAAAATAAAATAAAATAAAATAAAATAAAATAAAATAAAATAAAATAAAATAAAAGAAAAGAAAATAAATAATAACAAAAAAGTAAGTAAACAAAGTCAGTAAACAATATTGAACTCAAAATTACTACTTATGGGCATTTTAGGTAGTACAGATTGTCGAGCATTCTAGTGTTAAGCTTCTCCTTAGGTTACTTATGGGCGCCACCGTTTTTGTGCCGCGTCTTCTGTTGCTGTCGCTTCTTTGGTCTTTTCTACTTTTGCTACTTTTAAATCTTCGACTTTTTCGTTCTGTTTGCGCGCTTTTGTTTTCGCTTTTTTTTTTTGTTCTTGTTCTTTTCTGCTTTTCTGTTGTTGCCGGATTGTTGGCGCTGCTCATGCTCGCGTGTAATACTACGGGGATATATTTTTGAGTCTCATGTGACAAATTGCTTAAGCACGTGCGTGGCATTATGATGCCGCTTACCCACGTGCGTTTTTGTCTGTCTTTTTCGCTTTTTTTCGACTTGACTTTTTTATTTTCCACCTTTTTTTCCTTTGTTTTTGTTGTTTTTTGAATTCCTGCCACTGATTTAGTTTAGTTTTCGCCGAAAATCCATTTCAACTTTTCTTTCTTTCATACGTGCGTGCATGAAATGATGGATTAAGCATGTCATTACTCACATCTCATGCTGCTGGTTGTTCTTGTACAAGAAGCTGTTGTTGTTGTTGTTGTTTTTACCTACGCTATAGCATAAAGTGGTAGTGTTGTTGTTGTTGTTGTTTTTATTGTAGGGCTTGTGCGTCTGAAATTTGCTCGTTAGCGTGCACAGCTTTCGTATAGTTCAACTTGCTAAATGTCGAACAAAACGCGCACATGATTTGCTTTTCCCTAAAGCATTCGAAAGAGAGATTTTGGGCTTTTAAAGCCTAGTCAGATGAAGGATAGTAACAAGTATATAAAGAAGTTGTTCTTGAATTGGAAATTATGAAAATTCCAAGTGGAACAGTAGAGTCTTGTGACAGTTGATAAGTTGATAACTAAATTGACAATGGTTGCTGAGTAAGATGGCTTACTTTTTGTTGTATTGAATCTGGTGGTGCAAGCAAAGGGGGTGTTTTTGGTTAATAGCGCCCCAAATCTATAATTGTTACAAACAAAAATGATTTCACTTGCTTCAAAGAATTTCAAATGGTTCAAAAATTATTTCACACGTTTCAAAGAATTTAAAAAGTGATGTGTAAGATGGGCCGAAAATGAAATCTAATCTAATTGTTACAAACATTTTGGGTCACAAATATGATTTCACATGGTTCAAAATATTTAAAAAGTGATGTGTAAGATGGGCCCAAAATGAAATCATTGGTGCATCACTGATTGTGTTACACAGTTCAACACAGAAAAAAAGGCACAAATCGCATTCGATAGAGGAACCCAGTACATGAACACTAACTTTCTTTGAGCAATGTGAGTTGAACTAGAAAACTTGGGACTTGTTTGAATTAAGAGGAAGAAGAGACTTTAACCCTTCTGTCAATACGAAAAATTTCCACCTATTATCAATACGAAGGTATCCAGGTACCTTCATACAATTTGTATGAGAAAAGTAAAAATAATGGCGCACAAATTAAAAAAATCGTTGTTGGCTTATAGAATAAAGCGTTATTTATTGATAATTCAAGTTAAAAATATTAAATACATATTAATAGAGCAATCATTTTAGCATTTTGGTGTTTTATGTTATTGATTACGTTGATCGGAACAATATATATATATATATATATATATATATATATATATATATATATATATATAAGGGTTTCTTTGCTCCGCAAATTGTTTGAAAACCGTTTTTAGTGTAAAATTTGTGATAACAAGGGTATTGTTTTGTCTATTCTGAGTTTTTCGGCATCAGCGGCGCACACAGGATTTCATTTAAGGAGGCGTTCTGCATACATTTTTTTACCCCCATACCATTTGAAATTAAAGCGTCACACATAATTTTTGTAGCTACCAAATATTTGAGGAGTTTTAACCTCCAATACCCCCTCAAGATATTCTCCGCGGTCTCTGACTTTTTTGTGGTATCTTTTTTATGTATGCTGCGAGTAATATACGCAGCCAAGGTGCAAATATTGAGCATGCCAACACTTACCACTTTTTCGGACCACTTTTAGTAATGAAATGGATCAACATTTGAGCCATAACGTCAAGTGACCTTTGTACTATGCGAAAGATTTTTGGTCTCGGGTTGTCCGCTGGCATTGCTTTGTCGTGGTGCATAGTTGAAAGAACCACCCAGCTTCATTGCTCTTCGGAAAGTTTTTCTCGCCGAATATCGATGACTTTAGGTGTCGAGGAGTGCCTCAGAGGTAAAAACGTTATCCGCTGCAGCATGGTGGACGTAAAGTTTAGAGCTTTGAATAAAAATTTGTAATATTTTTGCGCCTACTTGAGTCTTACATACGTTGAATATTGCTTAATTAGTTTTTCAGAGTAAACTTCTCCTTTCAAAGGGTAAAACATCTTGAAGTAACACGCATCTGAAGTCGATGACTTCGATCGGATGTCCTAAGTTTAACTTATCTTTGAAGACAACTTTGATTTCAAATTTAAAATTTGGTCCACTTGAATATGAACGAGTAATTTCACGTTGAAACTGTATTGTTTTACTGTATTTTGTATGAAGGTACCCGGGTACCTTCGTATAGAACAAAGGGGTAGTGTTCAAAAATTGGTTCTAAAAGTTATACAGAAAAAGTTTTCTTTCTATATAAGTTATCTAATAGGTAGTAAATTGATTTTTCGGAAGATACTAAAAATATCAGCATAACGTTCCTTGGCCGAAAGTAGAATATTTTTACTTAAAAAATGTAAAAGGTACCCAGGTACCTTCGTATTGACAGAAGGGTTAAGCTAACTCCTCTGCCACTGCCACGCGTCAAGATGGAAATTCTTAGGCTCTTCCATGTTTGAAAACTTAAATATCCTTAAGACTTGCAAGGGTTTATTCGCAATTCAAACTTCCCTATATAGGCTCTCTGAATTGCTGTACGACTAAGACAGATAATTTTCTCCTTGTGGTATCACAACGGGTCCATTTGGTGGCCTCAGTGTGTCTTCTGGCACGTCCCATGCCCCGACAGCCACTAAACCTTCGGATGGTTGCAAACGATAATCCGTGGCTATAAAAATTTGGTCAGTGAACATAAGAAATACTGAAAAATAGAATTGAATTGAACTACTAAAAGGACCAAAGGTTACCTCGGTGAAAATCACAGAACATGTTCGCGGACGATCTTGTGGCATTTGGAACCAAAACACTAACCTATTATTTTTTTTTTTAATTTAATTTAATTTTATTTCATTTGATTTCATTTTATTTTATTTTATTTTATTTTGTTTTATTTTATTTTATTTTTTATTTTTATTTTATTTTACTTTATTTTATTTTATTTTATTTTATTTTATTTTATTTTATTTTATTTTATTTTATTTTATTTTATTTTATTTTATTTTATTTTATTTTATTTTATTTTATTTTATTTTATTTTATTTTTTTACCAAGTTACCACAGTGCAACCTTCTTTGAAATGACCTTCGAAACTTGTTCCCCGTTGACCAAACGACATTCTTTACCGAATAATAAATAATAGTACAAAGGTTTGCAAAGTCCTTAGATCACAAAAGAGATGATATCCTTGAGATACAATTTTTTCTATATGATGTTGATAGCATTGTTGTTGCTTGCTGGCTGGTTCTATTCAACCGTTCAATCATATTGTTATAGACCATTTAACCTCCGACCAACATTATATTACCGGATGGAAACACTCATTCCTACCAACTTCAATCATCTTCTGGTACGAATGTCCAAAAACACTCCAATCTTGAAAAGCTTTCTACTGGACAGTGAAAACCTCTTTTCAATGAAACTGTCTAAAGAATTCAGAACATAAAAGTGGTCAGGAATCACGATTCACTATTTGGGGAACAGAATATACTCGCACGTACAAAGCACATATGTACAATACAGTATAGGTGTATGTGTGTGTGTGTAGTCAAATAACGTGCAAACGCCTTCACAGCAGGTGAAAGCTCAAAGGTTCCAGCAGCATCGCATTGAAAGAAACGTTTGATGTGTGTGTGTGTGTGCAGCAGGCAGCGTGATGACCTCTGCTTGATGGTTCGTTTCTAACATCTAACATCGAGTCGCCTTTTGCTGCTATTAACCCGGAACGATCCAACGTTGTTGCAGCAGTCGAGTTTGTGTTGCCAACATGCCGTCGCCTGTGCCGACAAACAGAGCTGCTGCGGCGCTTAATTGCCAAACGGCTGCGGGCTGCGTTGTTGCGTCGTGCTGCACGTCCGTTATGATTGTCAAACACGTTGTTGAATGCGAGGCGGGTGCATGACTGAGTGAGTGAGTGATTGAATGACACACACACACCTCATGTGCGCGTCGGCACAAAGTGTTGCAATAATTGGCGCCGGTATAGGGTTGCGAATCGACCAGCCGACACATTGCAAGCAGCCAAAAGTTTGTAATTGGTTCGATGGGTAGATGTGAAAATGCGGCAACGGAAAGGTCCGACTGCATCCGGTGTGGACGCATGAAAGTGCTTGCAATTCGCTGTTGTTGTTGTTGTTGTTGTCGATAAAATGTTTGCTCGTATGTGTGCATGTGTGTGTGATCTGCATTGGGTGCACACACGCGTTGCTGCACGAAGGATGTGCGCTTGATTGCACTTTATCGATGCTGTTGTATGTTGCAACACACTAACAACAAAAATAACAACAATAACAACGCGTACGTTTATACTGAAAGGCCAACAACCAAAAGCAACAACAACAGCAACAAAAAAGAAATCACATAAATCCTCAAATGCGCGCCGCATATTTCATGTTTTCACCGACCTGTCACACGACAGACGGGCATTACGCTTGTTAGCGTTTTTGACGGTTACAGCGTCCAACGCCAATTGACATTTTTGCGTAATTCGCGGAATTTTTTCGATAAAGAAAACATTTTTTTTAAGGTTACGTATTCAACTTTTGAAGGGAATGTAGAATACTTTGATTGACTAACTCAGCTATGAATGAAAAACCAGGATTTGCAGATTGTAGTTTTATGTAATCGTACTGGTTTTAGTTTGGGTTAGTACAGGTCATCTATATCAAATAAACAGGTTAGGCCGGGTTACTGAAGGGTTGGGTGCATCTTCAGTATCTGTTGCGTTCCCTGTAGATTCTGATGCGATCTTTTGGGTAACATTTGGTATTGTCTAGAAAATTTTAAAGATGTGTGCATCAACTATGTATTTTCGCAAGTCCATCGAAGAACCTGGCCCCAGCAGTTCGGAGCCCTTGTTCCTGCAGTCCTCCTCCTGTAGTGTATCTTCATCACCGCACATTCTGCATAACTAAATCGTAGGTTGCCAGTCTCCATTTCCATAAATCTGTACTATATAACTGAAGAACCTTTTGTGTTTTTATATTTTTTAAATTTTGAAGTAATTTTTATGCTAACAATAGAATCAGTTTAAGTCGTTTTATGATTTGGTTCGCATGAGATCCACGTTTTATTTGCATCCACCCAAACATCAAAAAAGGTGCGACTTGGCCAGATCTCGTGACTGATAATGAGTGGAAAACCTTTGTTGTGTCAATCGTTGTAAATTACTTTTTTTTTTGTTTTAAAAAACACAGCTTTATCTGAGATTCATTATATAAATATATACATATTTATTAGTACGTAAATGTGTCAGGAATGGGTGACATCTGAACCGAAGAAGTAACACAAGAGTTTTTTAACTTTCATCTATTGTCTCCGAATGAATGAATGAATTAAAAAAATAATAAAAATTTTCTGTGACAACATCAATGATTAAAGAGATGGAAATATTCATAACTGATTTTTAGATTTTAGATTTTTGTGACCTAGGGTCTAGTTTTTTACGAGTGATTGTAACTATGATACAAAAAACAAGGTGAGCTTAGGTTAGGTAGGGAAGAGTGTGTATGTTCCACTTGGAGTCCCAAATGACTCATTGTGAATCTTTTCTTGTTTTTCTCTGGAGCCACGCAGTCTCCATCCGAGGGAAATACAATTGAACCTTTAATGTAGGAAAGTTGATCTGAAATTTCGAAGCCATGCTGGCGAGGTCCGTTTAGAACCTTGGCTCCAGGGTATGCAGTTCTCTTTTCACCAGAGCCGGTCAGTGGCACTAAAAGTGTTGTATTATTTGTATCTCTCACTCATCTTCGCATCTTCTGTAGACCTAAAAAAAGGCAGGCAAAAAAATTGTTTACATGTACCAAATTTTTTGCGTTCCATGTTGTTTATAAACAATTCCAAACATTGATGCCCAATGAGTGAATTGAACATTTTAGAGTCTAAATGTTTTTTTTTATGTTCCTTGTTCACTCCTCTCTGGAGCATAGGGCCTTCACAAGACTATGCCTTGTGTTGGTTCAGTTAATCGGTTGTGTTTTTCTGCCAGGGTAAGCGATTGGCCTGCCCACAGGTAGTTTTAAGTGATGGGGCTGCCATCTAACGCCGCTTAGCAACGTCGCCTTCGTTATTTCGAGCTACCGCTCGTAGCGCCATCTGTTGTGTGAGGAGGTTACAGCACAACGGTTGCGGACCGCGCTAGATCAATTTGGTGCGCTGTTTTTGCAGTTGTCCGCTTTCCCTTGCAGATGTCGCTAGTGCACCGTGTGACTGTTTTTTGTTGTCTTTTATCATTTATCACTAATGCGTGGAAGTTAGTGGGATTGGAGTAACTTGGGTTGGAAATTAATAAACTTGGGTATGTTGCAGGGTTTTTATTTTAGGACAATTTAGAGAACAGGAAAAATCGGAAAAACTGGTTGAATAAGTCAGGGACCGTTCACACGGCGGGAGTTGAACAAACAACCTCTGGGATGACAGTCTAGTGCACTCAAGCTAGGCTATCGAGGCTGCAAAACCTAAACTCTGCTAGACCGGATTTTTTGAAATTCGGGGTCTAAAAGGGAAACACATGGGTTAAGGAGTTGTATGAAGAAACTAGATTTAGTGGACCTATTGATTTCAATTTGAATGAAAACACTCCCAATCAAAAATAACTCGACATTTTCTCTTGTAATTTTTTCGAAAATCAAAATTTTAATAATGGGTTAAGGTGCGAATAGGGGAAACATGAACCCATGGGCCTATTGATTTGAAAATTGTTGAAAGCACTTGAAATACAAAAATTGACACGTTTTTTCAATCTTATTGAAAATCGAAAATTTACTGGATGAACCAAAGTGAAAGTTGTGAAAATGCATCAAATAAAAATTAAACCGATACGTGCTTTTAATTTTTTTTAAATCAAAATCGGATATTTGAAATTTTTTTTTTATTTTTCGAAAATCAAAATTTTAACAATGGGTTAAGGAAAATTGCGAAATTTTGTAATTTTTTTCGCAAATCAAAATTTTAACAATGGATGAACCAAGGTGAAAGTTGTTAAAGTGCAACAAATAAAAAATTAAACCGATACGTGCTTTTTATTTTTGTTTAAATCAAAATTTGATATTTGAAATTTTTTTTTTTTTCGAAAATCAAAATTTTAACAATGGGTTAAGGAAAATTACGAAATTTTTTTTTTTTTTTTTTGAAAATCAAAATTTTAACAATGGGTTAAGGAAAATTACGAAATTTTTTTTATTTTTTCGAAAATCAAAATTTTAACAATGGGTTAAAGAAAATTGCGAAAACACATTAACTAATAGGCCTATTGACTTGAAAGATGTTGAAAGCTTGAAATACAAAAATAGACACGTGTTTTCCATTTTTTTGAAAATCGAATATTAAGGATGAAAGTTGTGAATGTGCTCCAAATGAAAAAATACGTGTTTTTAATTTTTTCAAAAATCGAAATCTGACGGGATCAACGATGGGTTTAGACTTTGTATGGGGAAATATGATTTAAGGGGTCGAATGACTTAAAATATGGTAAACGCATTTCAAATGAGAAATAATAAGAAGCGTAAATTTTTATAAGAATCTGTCGGGATCAATAAAGGGTTAAGGGAAACTTGACACGCTTGTTTTCCACATTTATCCCTTTCGAAACATTGTTCAACAAAGTTTTTTAATATCCTTCCTACTCACCTAAAATGGCACTTATACAAAACAGGAGTAAAGATGTGAAAAACCAATTCAAGGTCTGTTTTCAAGTAAAATCAGTAAGTTTTATGACAACAAATATTACCTTGAATACCAAAATGAGAGGAGAGAATGATGGAAAGTAGAAAAATACTTCAATAATACATTTTTTCTTACAAATTTCAACCATTGGCATTGATGTTGAATTCGACTCGTCAGAAAAAGTTTTAATCTCAGGAAAAAAATTCTAATAATAATGTAACTCAGCATTTCCCCATTTTTCTATCCTTCCACCCATTGGACATTTTTTTTCAAATTGTTTTCATTCTTTTCATCTAACGACAAGCTGACAGAAATAGTTTCAGTTTGAAGAAAAAACCAAAAACTATGCTGCACAACTATTCAGCGTTGTCAATATGGAATTATGGTAAATAGTTATTTACTTTTGCATAGCTGCTGAGGAACGCAAGCCTTGTTTACCTGCTTGTACATATTTTAAAAAAGTTGTGCGTCCGGTGGCAGCAGGAAAATTGTACACAAAACTTTAGCAAATCCAATAAAACTTTACCACTTCTTAGACACGCTTCGGGCTTGTGTGCAAACACTTGAATAAAAAAAAAGAAGGAGCGCCCGAAAGCGGCCACACGGTGCTGCGTTGTCCTTCAAAGTTCAAGCGCCCTTCGACAGCATGTGGACCGTGTGGGCGTGGGCGTGGAATCAGGCAGCGGGCGCTGGCAAAAAACCATCACATGTATGCAAATAATTGAATTAAACCAATTCACATGCAAACATCAAGAGTGATAAATTTCGCATGAACGTACGTGCCCGATGGCGTAGCACTTGGAAAAATTGAAAAACGTAGAGCGGAAAATTTAGTGGAGTTGCAGCCAAAGCGCGCCAGAAACAAATCAAAAGTGAAGCAAAGCAAATGGCTGTCGAAGGTCGAGCGGGTCGGCGCATTGGCAGCTTGGACGTATTGCCGTGCTTGAACCGCGCCATAAATTCATTTTCGACCAACTTAAATGACACTTTAATTTAAAATTTTCCTCCTCTCACCAACGACACAGCGCAGCGTCCAAATGGCAGTGCACGGCCAATGCTCAGCTGGCAATCACATTGCAAATCGGTGAGCAATGAGAAAAAAGGCGGTGAAAGAAAAAAACATTGAAAGCTGCGGATTTGATTTTTGAGAAAATTCTTGGGCAGCAAAATGAAATTGCAAAATGGTCGCAATCGAATTAGGTTGCAAGCATTTGTTGACTAATTTGAGTGGCACAACTGTGTCGTAGTGGACAGTGAAACGTTGCACTACGCACTATGCTGCGCGAACAGTGGCGGCGGTGTTCACATTGTTACGAAAATGTCTTTTCTAAGTTCGTATTTGGATTGTGCTTGAAAAATAAAACCACTTCAATCATTCAGCGCAAACGCAGTCAGAAACCAACAATCACTTTATTTACAGATTTACACTTTGCTTGTATCTACACTTGTTACCACTTTGCTTATTCAACTAAGACTCCTCCCTCTGCGCTGCACACTGCTGCTTTTTATACTTGTTTTCTTATAGCGCCGATGTTTCTTGCACATTCTAGTTGCACTCTCTATCTCGATTGTTCTAGCACAGCTCATCACCTTGGCGAACCATCCTTGCCATATCGGAGTTATAGCCAACCGGCCGTACTCCAAAGTACATGCCTAAAAGTATGCTTGAAAAAGCATTCGTGCATAGCACAGCGCAAAGTGCCTCATCGATACAATATGAATGAAGCAGAGACAGCAAATTGAAGACCACCGCTGACCTTTCAATCTAATGCTCCAACAACATAAAAACTAGAATAGGTCATGTCATCAAATATGACATGAGACCCTTTCAAAGGCATCGCACTAAATTAACAATAAAAAAGCGGCATTTTAATAGGTTTTCTTAAAATCAGCTCAACGTCTTTGGAGTGCACCAAATACTAAATTTTGGGGGCAAATATGTTGTACGATGTGTGTTGTTGTTGCTTAGGGGAAAATATTTCTTCGTCAGGCCAATTGCCATGCATTGTGAATACCGCCAGTGATTAATTTGTTTGCAACTTTGGTATAAATTATATGGCAATGTTGAGCTGTTTGAAGCATTTCAACACTCAAAGATATTGAGGCAACTACAGAGGTTTCAGATGATTTAGTATGCCAAGAGCGCTCTGAACTGTATCTATGCAAATAGATGTTTGATGATATGACTTGCTAGTGTTTTTATGTTCTTAGTTTTATGTCCTGGAAGGTCAATAGACGGTGAATAGTAAAAAACTTCAAAGTGTCATGCCTTTTCATTAGCAGTTTCCTGGCCTCGTCAAGGCTTTGTTTAAAAAAGGCAATATTGCAACAATTCGTTATTTGCTCAACAACTTTGAGAACTTTGAAATAAAAACAAATTTTGATGTATGAATCTACAGACTGAGACCCAAAACATGTATGTTTTCCTTACCTGAAATATTTTGGTCCTGAAAGTTCAAATTAGAAAATTTAATTAAAATGAGACAGTTTTCCTCTTTCATTTGATATGCGTAAACATTGCGCAACCGCAAATATTACCAAAAAAAATATTTGCAATTTGTATGTTCTTAGCATTTTAAGGTCCTTTAAAAGAAAACAAATACACAGTTACACGGCGCACTAGCGACATCTGCAAAGGGAAGCGGACAACTGCAAAAACAGCGCACCAAATTGGTCTAGCGAGGTCCCCAACAATTCCGCTGTAGCCTTCTCACACAACAGATGGCGCTGCGAGCACTAGCTCGAAATAACGGAGCCTACGCGGCGTTAGATGGCAGCCCATCTCTTAGGACGATTAACGTAACCAACACAAGGCAATAGTCTTCTGGAAGCCCTATGCTCTAGAGAGGAGTGAACAAGGAACAAAAAAAAAGACTTTTGTTCAGGAAATAAGATAAATGAGCTCTAGTTTCACGTATATATTAATCTTTGGATGGGTCTCGGCAAAAACAAAAAAAAAGCTAAGGTATTATCTTCTGGCCGACGGACACTCTCGTTTGCTCATAACTGAAACAACAGGAAAAAAACTGTTAGTTAAGATTTTTTCCCATCTTGCAAGCAACAAATGGATTCCATGTTAAGAAAATGTATCGTTTTTTAAAGCGATTCGAGAATCGATCCAATTTTTGAATCTTTTTCTTCTTAAGAAGTGAAGCGTTGCTCGGCCAGGTCATAAGTTATCGATCGGAACAAGTGTAAGTCGAAAAAAGCAATGTCTGATGAATACGGCAGGTGATGTATAGAACCAACAAGTTTTGGCTGGATATTTGATATCTGCTTTGAACCTATCACTATCAAACTTTCTGCTGAATATTTGGAATCTACTTCGAACCTATCGCTACCGAAGCGGTCGAAGCGTGTGTGGGAGAGGTAGACATGTATGTCTTAAAGAGCGGCGCAAACAGCATAAAAATGACTTGCAAGCCATCGCTGTGCTTTCAAATACTGTCGCTCTTTTTCCCTTTCACTACAAAACAAGTACGGCAGTGAAGAAAGCATTCGATATTCATACGAATACTGCACGAAACGATAATAGAACTTCAAGCACCTTGAAGTATGGAACAACACTGAAGTAGAATAACATTGAAGTAGAACAACACTGAAGTAGAGCAACACTGAAGTAGAACAACACTGACGTAGAACAATACTGCACTGGAACAACACGGAAGTAGAACAAGACTGAAGTGAAGCACTGAAGTAGAACATTTTCAAGCATACGGTCTTTTGTTTTGCACGATCGGAGTAGCTGATGTTTGTTTTGGGTATTTTGTATGGAATTTGGGCTGCGTTTCGTTTGTTTTTTTTGTTTGATACTCATCATTCCAGTATATTTTGCATTATCAAGCATTACAACAAAACATATTAAGCATTACAACTATATTAATGTAAAAAAACGCAGGTTCAAAACATGTTTTTTCGATATTTATTTAAGTCTCACTCGGTGTGAAGTAGAAATTCTGTTCCACTCGGTGTGAAGTAGAAGTTCTGCTTCACTCGGTGTGCTTGCTGTGATTTACCGTAACTTAACCTCATTATAGCTTTTTGTTTTGATGTTTTTCTTCACAACAGAACACAAGCACTGTCGCTGCTGTAGCGAAAAGGTTTTCGAATGATGCAGTGCTTGCTTTGTTGCAGAATAGAACTATTAACCATTTGAATTCGCTGTCAACGCAACAATGAAGTACAGTACTTGACAGTACTGTGCAGTAGTGAAGTGTGCCCAATAGAACATTTTGTGCAGCTCTTTAGTATGTATGAATTATTCACCTTCGTAGCTATTTTTTGCATGTTCTGAGAGATTCTCTCTTTTGTCTTTAGCTACTGAAATTTCATAAACAGCTTCAAATGGTTCAACCAAGTATCTTCAGAAACTGGGCCTAAAGTTTTCAACTATAGCATCACAAAAGTATGGGCCCAGTGAAACTTACTGTTGAACTGAGTGACATGTAATCGTAATATGTAAGCAGAAATATCAATTATATTTAAGTGTGTGTGTGTCCTCTGTACGCTGAGAGCATTGGCGGAGACAGGATTTCATTTTTGGGGGTTTTCCATACAACTTTTGATTTGCTTACATTCGATTCCATTTGAAACCATAATTTGCATCAGTAATTTATGTTCTTGGGGGGTTTGAACCAACAACATGCTGAGACTATCTAATCTTACTTTTTACCAACCTTTAACAATTCATACTGTAAATCATAAACCTTAAAAGAGTTGACTTGTTACTAACTTATCATTCACTCAGTACAACAAAATTTTTAAACTGACTTACTAGTAAATTTTCTTAGCCAAACCTTAAACAATAAATATTAATTTGTACCACTGCTGTACGCAATTAAGCAAGTTACATCAACACTGCCAACTTTCAACCATAAAGTAAAGCGAAAACATAAACAAAAATAGCCCAAAGTCTAACAAAGAAATAAAAAAATCGGAACTTTAACATTAAATGTTGGAAAGTGAAATTTGGAAGTTAAACCAATGTAGCAATACTTCGCATTAAACCATTCCACAACCAAACGAATGCGGTTTAAGACAACCAACTGACCGCAAAAGCGGTCGACGAAGGTGTCATTTTGCGAGAGGACGGGGGGCAGGGCGGGCGTGCGGCATATTATGCTCGCTCACAAGTGTGAGCTGTGCGGTTCAAGTTGACTATTTAATAAATCCCTGTTATGTGGTCAGAATAGCAAATTAATACAATTTACCGAATGCTTGACGCTGCCGCAGACACAGCGGGAACTGCACGAAGTATGCCTGGAGCCACAGCGTGGGCGATTCAGCAGCACGTAAGCGATACGCAGACATTACTGCGCTGTCAAAGATTTTGCAATGCAGGCCGCAAAGCCGGGCAGAGCAGGTCGGACAATGGTGTTGGACAGCATTTCAAAGTTGTGCTGGCCGAGAGCGTAAAGAAGCCAGGACACTGCTGCTGCCTGGAGTCAAGTTTTTGTGTGTGTGTGTGTGTGTGTTTGTTTTGGAAAAAGTTGAGTTCATCTTAGTGAATGTTGTGTATATTTGTAAATCTAATACAGTGAGTGGTGAACCCAGAGTTAGTCCTTACATAAGTTCATAAAAATATTTGCTACTGCGTCAGGTGGCGGAAATGGCAAACTTTTCATTTATATTTTAGCTTTTTATATTTTTATTCTAATTTTGTTGGACATCGTTTCTTTAGTGTAACTAATTCATAGAGCTATTTACAAGCAAGCGCACATATGTATATGTGTGTGTGTATGTGTTGTTGTGCCTTTGAGTGACGGCAAGACAGCGCCTGCACGATTTCTGCTGCAATGCAGCTGGCTGCGCTGTTTGCTTGTTTGCCTGGTTGTTGCATTTAAGTTTACTCTGCTCATAACATAAATATATACAAATATATGATCATGTATATATATACGTACATTGTTACATATGTACATGTGATGTGTGTCTACCTTGTGTTGACCTTCATTTAAACTTTTGCGCTTGTCAGTGATTTTAGTCGAAGCTATATTCTGTTATGTTCAAACAGCAGGAATGAATAAATAAAATGAAAACGAGATGGAAAACTTACTTAACTTCAACACACGTGCACTCGCACAGATATTCTGTATTTGTTGTGTGTGTGTGTGTGTGTGGGTTTTGCAAACTTTTCATTTGGCATGCGTTCAACGTCTGCTTGGTGTCGCCTCCTGCCAAAAAGGCTCCTTCAGTCTGATGAGTGCTAACTTTAGCTTAAGTGCATTCCCACTTTTTATTAGCAAATTTAATTTTTGAAAAGTATGTTTTTGTTGCTTTTGTTGCAGTTTGAAGATTCTAGGAAAGAAATAACGCAGTATTGACCTTGTGAAAATATTGTATAACATCAAAGTGCGCACTTGCCAAACAAATCGAGGATGAATAGCTGCAATTAGGAAAGGTCGTACTAGTATTTTTAGAATTGCTTATAAAATTATGTAACTAAATAGTTAAATCTTAAATTTAAGTTTCTTAATTTTACACACGAACAAGTTCTTTCTTCAATATTTTTGTTTAGTTCATATGCGACTGGACAGTCTCTGGAAACACAAAAAAATGTTCAGCAAGGTTTGCTATTTCGTCATAAGAAGTTATGCGATTCAACAATGAATCGAAATATAAACACTACTATAACAATTGAATTTTGTTTATATTGGGACACTTCGACTTCGCTAGGTGTCAGACGCAAGAATTAATTAATAACACTGTGCAAGTCGAAAATTCAGACATGGGAGGGACTTACAGAGCGAGTTGTCATAGGTATACTGAGTTGAGATCCACCAGCCGTTTGGCTGGGTTGGCTCTAGTTTAAGAGAAATCTGACTTTGAAGTTTGCTCATTAAAGTCGAGTTCGTCGCTTAAGTCTTCGAACGTTTAAATGCTAATAGGTCCTAAATTGTTCCGAATATCGCTTTACTGTCTTCGGCAAGTTTGTAGATATTTTAACGACCAACAAATTTGCTTAAGACACCAATGCAAAAAAAATACATTCAAACTGTGTAATTGCGATATGTGCATATTTTTGCGCAGCGCAACGTGGCGTATGAGTGTCATTTAATTGTAATATTAATATAAATAAATGACACTCATACGCCACGTTGCACTGCGCCAAAAAATGCACATATCGCAATTAAACAGTTTGAATGTATTTTTTTTGGATTGGTGTCTTAAGCAAATTTGTTGGTCGTTAAAATATCTACAAACTTGCCGAAGACAGTAAAGCGATATTCGGAACGATTTAGGAGCTATTAGCCTTTGGAAATGAGCAAACTTCAAAGTCGGACTTCTCTTTATTTAGAGCCAATTCAGCCAAACGGCTGGTGGATCTCAACTCAGTATACCTATGTAAACTCGCTCTGTAAGTCCCCCTCATGTCTGAATTTTCGACTTGCACAGTGTAATTATTCATTAATGGTGGTGTCTCTAAAAATGCAATGGAAATAAACGGAATACCACTTATACCTAAAGAGATTTAAAAACTTATTATAGCGAAGCAACGCTTAAGAATCTCTGAAATCTTTGCACTTAATCAAGTGCCGCGACTACTGCCACCAACTACGGAAATTATGTGTGTGCTTGCGTCTCTATTCTATATAATTCTACATTCTATATTCTATATTCAATTCGCTTACGAATCTCTGAAATAATTTGCACTTAATCAATGCTTCTAGGTATCTCGAGTACTGCCACCAACTACGAAAATATATGTATGATTGTGTCTCTATAAAGATTTAATGCTCCTACCCAATAATTTTGCTTGTGCATGTGTTAGTGTTTCTACGAAATTATCTAAGCACGAAATGACACACATTAAAATCTATAATTAATGGAATTTTCAAGTGCTTAACATAAGTCAAAGACAATAGACAGCAACAATAACAACAACAAAACTATAGAAATCAAATTATGCACAAAAACGGCACAACTTAAATAATTCATTAAATAAAGTGCCGGCAACAATCAATCAAACGGAATTTAGCAACAAAACAACAATAACAAAAAAGCATAATAATAATAATGGAAAACAAGAAAACTCAACTAGAAAATTAAAAAGAACAACGCTGCAGCATAGTTGGCGAAACTGCCAGCACAGTTCCAATACAACTTGGTTAATGTTGAGACATAATTCCTCCACAAGTTTCCATAGAGGAATTAACTGCGACACAGCGGGAATGCAGCGGCCGCCGCACACACGGCCCAAATACTTTCGAGGCAATATTGAAGTGATGTATGCGGCTTATGTCAACCGACTGAGCGGCGTGGAATATAAATGATCATAGCTGAATTACATTGAGCTTAGTAAAGCGTGAGGCGGCGCGACAGCTACACAACAACACAAGTGAAGTGACACCGTCAGCTTAAGCGCTTCAAATGCGCCGTCAACGAAAGTTATATATTTCAACACTTGCATGTGCGCGAGAACGCGCTTTCACGGCGACTGTTTTAATATTAATTAAGGAAGTTGCGCCTGCCAGCGAGTGGCTTAATCGCAGCGTAAACAACAACACCCTCATACATAGACATGTAGGTATATATGTAGATATTAAATATTATCACCGTAATTAACATATATTAAATATTTAAAAGCCAACGGCAGACAGCCAAGATTATGTTTTACCACACACAGTTTAAACACCTAAACGGGCCGCTTACAGTATATCACAGCTACGAGCATTATCTGGTGTGAAACAAACAAAAAGCGTGAAATGAAAATTTGTGATTTTAATTTAAAGAAAATAGATCAACACTTTCAAGTGTTTTGTTCCAATTTGAGTAAAAAATAAACATTAAATGAAATATTCCATCAAAAACCAGAATTAAATCACTCAAAAGGTATCTTTTCAATTATAAGTTTTAGCTGCCAACTCTTCGAAAGTCAAACCGCAGTAATTTACCAATTATTCTGCCATTATTGCAACTTTCAAACCAGGTCATTCAACTTCTTTGTTGTACTTGATAATTTTTTTTACTTTCATCAATTTTAAGCAGACAAGTCCCATACATATTTTATACCCAATAAATAGTTTAAGCTGCCAACTCTTAAAAAATCCATGCCATTAGTTAAACTGCAGTAATAATGTCGATTGAGCACTCATTAATGGATTTTCCAAACCGAGTGAATCAATTTCTTTGACTAAGACTAAGTACCAACTGGTCGCTTTACGAAAATCCATACCATTTGTCAAACTGCAGTAAATTACCTTTTGAGCTCCAATGAATGGAATATTCGAACCATCATCATCAATTTCTTTGTTATCCTTGACATTTTTTATGGCCAGGTACCCACATTAATGTTACTACACTACATCTGTCTAGCTCTCTCAGTTTGCAAATTGCTTTCAATAAAATCTTGAAACGAGTTCGCATTGTTGAACATATGACAACCTTGAAACAAATTACAGTATACATTTATTTTTTTTGTCTTTAAAGACTTATTGGTTCGAATGCTGCTTCAATGTTGAGCTGTATAAACAGATTTTTCATTATTTTCATAACCTATAAGAGCTGTTCAGCTGTTCACGAAACTTGTTTTCAACACCAACTTGGTTTTAGTCGTGTGGAAACTTGTTTTTTTACGAGCAAACGCTCAGGACAAGTGCGCGCTTGGCAGGCAATGGTAAAACCTCCAAGTGTGAAAAACTTCCAATCGCCTTTCGGATTTGGCGTTAAACTCTAGGTCCCCTGCCTCCCTTTTCCCCACCGTTTCAAATGTGTGTTGTATCACATGGTGGAATAAACAGTGTTGCATACACATTTCAAACGAGTGGAACGGGCCAATAGGCCTAAGTGTGACTCATACAGAGTCAGCCACTACAACCAACCAACCATCCAACCAAACGCTTAGGAGATGAATCCTATTAATGTGAGATATTGCATTGGTTCAGGAAGGATCTAGAGGTTAGAAGGTATTATTCAAGCTTCACCAAACTTAGGATAACAAGTAATCAAACAAAACGTTATGCATACAAAATGTCACTCATACGTCATGTTGTACTACACACTTTACTAATATTTAGCACTGGGCTAGATGTGTATATACTTGAATATGTGGTTTGTTTAACCCATTGCTGCCCAATGGGTAAAATTTTACCCATAAAAATTGATTTTTTTTGAAATCACAAAAAAGTCAATGTTTGAGATCTCTCAAAACCATTGATAGGGATAGTTAGAGTAAAGATGAAACTACCTTAACCTAGTGAAGGTCACCCTAAAATTTCGGCAACTAGCTAGAGTTACCAGACTCCAAATATTGTGAATTTTTCGAAGGTGGAAAATGTGGCGAAACGTAGTGGCCTTAAAACTTAACAAAAATCTGCCTCCTAACTCACCTGTAAAAAATACAACTTTCGTTCACGTGTTTAGCTGATCACTTCACAAAGTATAGAAAAAAGTTACTATTGCTGCGTAATAGGTACAAAATACCTAATGAATATCTCAGCAACGTGCAGAGATATAAAGCTGAAATTTTGTTTCTGATCATTTTGGGTCACTTTTAGGTCGTGTATGAAATTTTATCAAAATCGTATGAGCGGAACTGGTACCGGGCAGCAATGGGTTAACCCTAAAGGGGGTAAAAAAGGTAGAAGAAAATATTCCAGAGCACTAATTTATTTATTACATATTTTCTGGTCATCTGTCTGCGCGTCAACCGAGTCGTATACGTAATAACTTTAGACTAAATGGCGCTTTAGATACAAAATTTTATTTTTTAATGAGACCTCAGCTAAGAAATGGTGCAAAAATTCACTTGATTCGTGCACTTTTTAACAGGGTTGCCATGTATTACTATTTAGTGTTCAATGAAAATGTTTTAATTTTTAAGGGCATATCAAGTTTTACCAAACTAATGAAGTTCTCAATGAATGTTTAAAACTTGCATTGGATATGGTAGATAGATTAACCCTTTAACTGATAACAGTCACTTATTGCAGAACTTGAAATCACTATATAAATACCGCATTTTTTATTTTTGTTTTTATTTACAACAACACTTTCAGTAGATGTAGCAACAGTTTCTAGTTGTGCAGAAGTTTCTAGTTCAGTGAAAAAGTAAAAATGATTGTAAACAGAAATTATGCCTTTTTAATTCAGCTCTTGGTCAGCTAGAGGATTAAACAAAGTTTAATCCGTTTAATCCGATTTTCTGAGGTGATTTTTATTGCTGCACATAAAAAAAGGAAAAAATGTAAATGTAAATGTAAAATGTAAAGGGGCATTTAACTAGAAAAGAGAGGCAGCAATTATCCTCCACTTGCTCTATGGCTGTCCAGCTTTATCGGAAATAAATTGGAATTCTTTGGGTAAGGTTTGTTCACTTCTTGCCTTCAATAAAATCTCATAGCGGCTATAAAGAGCAGATCACCGAAAGGATTAACTAGCGAAAACAATACCAAGAACTGCGTCGAATAACATTGTCCTTTACATTTTTTCCCCTACAGTGCTATTGAAAATTTCAAATAAAAAAATTTTTATCTTAGTAGCTCTGAATTAAATGCCAGAAAATATAATGCGTCCGTTAGAGTCAATAAAAATGTATTTAACGCGAAAATGGCAAACGAAATGGAAGTGTGAGAAAACATCATTACAATTTTTCTAAAGCAACCTCAGTGGTCTTTTTTAACAAAATTGCCAAAGAGGTAGGTTCCAACCCTTAAACCATTTTTCGTGTTATTAAACGCTTTAAGGCGGACCTGCGTATTGATCGGAAGAAAGGTTCTGGTAAAAATAAGGGGCCACATGATCATGAAAAGGCGAAGAACGTTGTGACCATTCTAAAGAAGGATCCAAGCATTTCGAAAAGGAAATTAGCGATCTAAGAAGGAAGCTTGGCTGAAGACGTACAAGGCGCACCAAGTTCCAGACTGAAACGGCGTCAAGAATGACCGCAAAACAACGAGCTTAAAAGATGGCGCAAGATTTTGTAAAGAAATTCGAATGGTGTATAATGGATGACGAAACTTATGTTTTAGCGGACTTTTCCCAGCTACCTGGGCAAGAATTTTATACAGCCGATTCTCGAGGAAATGTTCTTGAAAAATTCAAGTCCCAAAAAGTGCCACAATTCCCAATAAAATTCCTTATTTGACAGGCTACCTGCAGTTGAGACAAAAGGATCGCCCATACGTTGCATCGGGTACAATCAACAGCGAAATACAGTCTGTCCAGTAGAAGCGTGATCGACCAAATTATCACTTAGAGTACCGTTATCAAAAAAATTTGAATGCACCTAAGTAGCCTCATCATTTTTGCAATACGCACTGCAAAAATTGTCAGTCTCGTGAAACAATTACAAAGTACAGGGTGTTTTAACAAGATGAGCTCCGCGTGAGAGAAGCGACTTGAAGCCGTGTTCCTTTGTCTACACCCTAGAGGGCCGTAAATGTCACGTTTAGCTGCAACAAAATATATGAAGAAGTCGAAGACATTCGTAACGAGGTGGACGAATCGGTATATGGAAACAAAAAATGTCGACGATTTGGCTGGGCGGGGCCTTGAAAAAAGACCTCCCCAAAACAGGACAAGAAGATCATTGATTTGTTTGCGACGAAGCCGGGCTTATCGTTGCGTAAAGCTAAAGCAGTTTTAGAGAAAACTGATACTCAAATATCAAAAGAGACGGTTCGAGGACGTTTAAGATCTAACGACGTTAAATACCGGAGCTCTTTGAAAAAACTGTTGCTCTCATCATCACACGTTCAAAAACGGCTTGCCTGGGCTTATGCCAATTCAGATCGGAATTGGAATGATGTAATATTTATGGATGAATTCAAATTTTGGGTAAATAGTAGCATAAATCGATAATGGTGTGCCGTCATCAACTGATTGTTCCAACGAACTGTTAAAGACCCAGTAAAGGTCCATGTTTGGGGCTGCTTATCAGAAAAAAGATTTGGGCGATTTTTCGTTATTACCATCAACTTGAACGCGGTTTTGATGAACAAAATTTATGAAAAAGCTTTATTACCATCAGCTGCGAAGATGTTCGGGAGAAGAGGAATCTCTTGGATTATACAAGAAGACAACGACCACAAACATCGCAGCCGAATGTGTGCTGAGTGGAAACAGCAAAATGAGGTAGAGGTGTTAGATTGGTTCTCATACTCGCCTGATGCCAACCCGATAGAAAATGTGTGGGCAATTGTAAAGCAGAAACTCAGAGGAAATACTATATGGACAGCAAAACAGTTATCGAGGCAAATTCGGTTGAGTGGAAGTCGATTGCCTCGGCAACTTGCCCAAATCTTAGCGCAAAGTATGGGTCGGAGGTTTGAGGCCATAATAGCGAATGGCGGCAACTATACCTGTTATTAAAAATATTGCGTACAATAAATATTATAAACGCATAAAATGCAGTTTGTTTGAAACGAATCGGACAAATAGTTTCCAAGTTACGGCGATCACGCTTCTACTGGACAGACTGTATATGTGAAGGAATGATTGCAAAAGAGATTGTGCGCTTTTTTAAGCCAACATGAAGTGTCCTCGCTTCATGTCACTACAGCAAAATGGCTTTAGAGTGATTCCAACGAAATAAAGTGATTTCGGTACCTAGAGAAGCCAATCCACCTAACTGTCCAGAACTAAGACCGATTGAGAGATACTGGGCTTTAGTAAAAAGGGAGATAAAGGTAACCAAGAAAGTCGCCAAAGACCTTCAAGACTTTAAGAGAAAGTGGTCTTCATCAGCTATGAGTGTGTCAGACACTACTATAAAAACGTTAATGGACGGGGTTCCTGAAAATTAAAACCTATTATTAAAAAAACAGAATATCTGGTTTCTTACTTTGGTTTTAAAATCTGTTAAAAAAAATTTGAACACAAAAACTTTAATTCATAAAAATCGGACTACTGCACAGTGCACAGTGATTCGACTCCATACAACCGCGGGACAAAGTGGTCCGAAGGACGGGAAGGAGTGGTCCGTTCTTCATAAAATTTGGTATACTAGTTAACCGTGGTCTCCTGAATTGAAATCTCTATTTGGTTTTTCTTAGACTGTTGTAGTTTGGCAATGCCTGAGACCTACATTTGCAAATTTCATAATTTTTGGAGAGCTATAGCACCAAGTGTGTTGGCTAGATTTTTCAGATTTTACATTTAATCGGTTACATCAACATTGATTATTGCATAGAGTAACAGAAATTGTCTCGGGACCCTTTAGTTTTGCAATAAAAACGATAATAATAGATGTATGTTTTGCATTTTTGCAGATTTTATCATTTTCATGCTGGTTGCATAGTTTTAGGGATAAATAAAATAAATTTTGCCGAAAAATACGTGTTAGGACCACTTTTAAAATTGAATTATTTTCTGAGATCGGAAGATATCGGAGGATGTAATTACATTATCCGACAAAGAAAGAATGCTTCTTAAAATAAAAAAAAATCCAGGAACATACTTTCACATACTTTTTAGATATTTTCCTCTAAGTTTTGCCGATTTTAAGATTTTTAATTTAGAAAACTATTTTGAATTAAATGTGAAGTAAAAGCCTACGCTTTGCAAATTTTGAGAAAACATTAAAAGCGAAAATGTCCACATCATTTCTTACTCTATATGGAAAGATTAAACAAATTCTTGGTAACCATGTATTTTTGAAATTTTTTTTACTCAATAGACTAAAAAACAGAAAATATGAGTTTCAATTTTTTTTAGAAAAAAGTTTCAACTTTGAGTCGCTTTTGCACAGAAACTAATTGATTTTTTAGGGTTTTCTTAGTTGGGGTTTTTTCTTTCAAATGACATCAAAATCGTTAAATTCTAAGACTATACATTTTTTTAATTTTGTCTATGGAACGAATCACTGTGTACTGGTTTAAAATATTTTATAATTTTTGTAACGGAAAATTTTATTCGTCGCACTCCTTAAGTGAGAATATAACAATACAGACATTGCCGGAGCATTGCCACTCCCACCAACTAAACGACCAACGGCAGAGTGGACAGAAAGGGTCGATCATCATGTTGCAGCTGCGATAAAGCAAAAGTGATTTTGGATGTATAAACCATCAACTTAAATTTGTATCCTATTAAATATTGTTTAATTTTAAATTAAGACCAAATTCAGTAATTCAACAAAATTAAAAGTGCAATAGTCTCCATTGCAAAAATTCTTCAACTCCTTCCATCACCAACATGTTTTGGCTTTCAACTGTCACACAGCAATTTTCACTACGATTTTTTATAATAAGCTCAAACCAATAAATGCAAAATCTACCAAAGCAGAAATTTGCCAACTCTCATACTGTCGTTCATCGAATAAACAACACATAAAAAATCATAGCAGAATGCACCAAAAGAAGCGAAGAAACATGAAAAACCTGGCTGCACTGCGCCGAGTGCCGCAATCACTGGGCCTGAGGCCATAAGTTCAACGACATGTGCTACACGTCCGGTCAGCCGCTGTTTCATTTCATTTCAATTTATTTCAGCTGGATTTTTCTACACTCCAGCTGCAGCCTCGACTTCTGCGTGAAGGGGTAATTGGTGGTTTTTCAATGTGCGCGCATACAAAACAAAACAAAAAAAGGCATAAAAGTAAGAGAAAACAAGCCACGCTGACGGACAGGTCATAAGTCAAATAATGAATTGCGTTGCCAGCACAAGTTTTCATTACCGCTCAACCGCAAATGCCAAATAGGAGGAGGCGAAGGCAAAGCGGCGAGCACTGAACACTGAACGAAGCGGCCAACACAAAAAACTGCGCCAAAGAGCACACAAACAAGTCAACAAGCGCCAAGTGCACGTGCAAAAAAAAACGTGGCCAACCGAAAAATGTGCATAATAATAAAAGTATGAAAAAGCTGCAATACAACGTCGCAAAATACCAAATATAAAAAAATTGCAAATAAAATAAAAAAAATAAATAAAAATATATAAAAATCTAAAAAGAATGCATGCGGTTTTTATGCAAAACCATTATTTTTTTGCCCTCCCGGTTAGAAACGAAAAATGCTGAGCATGTTGAAAAAAGTGAACAATCAAGCAAAGCGCAAATAGCAAAGTAGTTGCGGGCGCTGAAATTGAGCAAATTAAAAATATTGCTTTGCGCCACAAAAAAACACACAAGTTGCAAATTTTAAAAACGATTTGTCACCGTCGCGTGATGAGTTGAGGCTTTAAGTTGAAGCGCCAAATTGAAATTTGTGAACTTAAAAATATATACTAAATTGAAAGAAATGAATGCATGGAAAATTTAAATAATTACAACGCATTGAAAGCTATCAAGTTGCTGTTCTTTGAAACAGATTTTCGTATTTCTTTGCACTAAAAAAAGGGGGTTTACTCAATTCAAAGTAGCTGCCGCTGAAAGCATTCAAAAAACCAGCAAAATTTTGGCGCAACCGACCAACAAGCCAACCGAGCAAAACCCTCATATATCCATTCGACGGTAGAGCGCTAATATGCCACTTGATAGCCGCCACTACCACAACGATGGGCTGTGTATGTGTGTGTGTGTGTGTGTAAGGTTGCAGCCAACAGCTCAAAAGCTGCCGCTGCCAGAGCCAATTTAATTTGCCAGATTTCGTGCTCCGTACTTCGGGTGCTGCTCGTACAAAATGTTGTAATGAATACAGTTAATAAAAGCAAAAAAAAAAATTAATAAAGCAAACAGAATCCAAAAGGGCTTATTCAGTCGAAGGCTTAAATGCTACGCACATATAAACGAGACGTAGGAGTTGTGTGCGCTTTTGAAGCCAGTTTTCAGTGTAAATTTGAAAGATGTACAAAACATACAAAGGGGTTGGAATGAAATGGAATATGTATTTTTTATATAGTCAAAAGTTGTGCTAAAAGTTGTGTTAAATGGATTTGCCTCAGAGTCTTCTTAAGGCGTTGCAATACAATCAATGAAACATGCATTCCAAGCTATAAATTTCAGGAACCCATGAAATTAACAAATTTCTTCATGGCTCATATGGCCTAAACTTTTGCTCAGGAGTTCGAAAATTTACAGATATCGATCATTTATTGATATTTCTAATTTGATAAAATTAGGTAAACGCGCCTAAATCTTTCTCGGTCACTTATTCCATGCTATCCTCGACGGTAAAATTTAACGTGAAAAAAAAAAAATTGTTTTCCAAAAAATCATTTACATTTTCTAAATTATTCCATTCATACTTTGGTCAATGGTTGGTAGCATTTATTAAAAAAAAAAAATTATTTACTACTTCTTTACATTTTCCGCCACTGGTTAGTCGCTGTAAATTTACAAAGAAACTGTTTACCAATGCTTACAAATTTCGGCATTGGTTGATATTATTAATTTGACCAAAAACAAGATTTACTACCAGGTATATCAGTAAGAAGTGAGCCTCAAGATACAAATGTCTCGATAGGGAATATTTGTTGTGAACGAGCCTTAATTTTTGTTGTTTTGTTGCTATGACATCTGTCAAGCATATTTAGTATACATCAAGTCATTGAACAAACAACATCATATTTTTTCATCGTATTAAAAATGTCGAGTTTTGTACCAACAAGTGATGATTTGCGGAAAGCATTAATTTTTTGTTTTCATCTGAAGAAAAGTGCTGCAGAGTCGCATCGAATGCTTGTCGAGGCATGTGGTGATCATGCTCAATCAGGCGAAACATGCAAAAGATGGTTTCCACGGTTCAGAAATAATGATTTTCATGTGAGAAATGAAGAACGTGGAAGACCAACAAAAAAGTTTGAAAACGCCGAATTACAAACGATATTGGATAAAGATGACACTTTGAGTCAAAAGCAAATGGCAGAAATGTTAAATGTTGCACAAGCAACAATTTCTGTCCATTTAAAAGCTATGGGACAGATGCAAAAGTGTGGAAAATGGGTGCCACATGAATTGAATGAAAGGCAGATGGAAAACCGAAAAAACACTTGTGAAAGTTTGCTTCAAAGACACGAAAGAAAATCAATTTTGCATTGAATTGGTACTGGCGATGAAAAATTGATCTATTTTAAGAATCCTAAACGGCAAAAATCATGGGTTAATCCGGGACAACCTTCAACATCGATTGCAAAACCAGATCGATTCGGCAAGAAGACAATGCTGTGTCTTTGGTGGGACCAGAGTCACGTGGTGTATTCCGAGTTGTTAAAACCTGGCGAAACCGTTAATACTGATTGCTACCGACATCAAATGATCAATTTGAACCATGCATTGATCGAAAAGGACCAGTATGGGCCAGAAGACACGGCAAGGTAATTTCGCTCCATGACAATGCACCTGCACACAAAGCAGGACCGATTCAGGATACAATCAAAGCACTTGGCTGGGAGCTGCTACCCCACCCGCCGCATTCCCCAGACTTGGCTCCTTCTGACTACCATTTGTTTTCATCGATGGGACACGCACTGACAGAGCAGCACTTCGATTCCTACGAGGACGTCGAAAATTGGGTGTCTAATTGGTTTGCTTCAAAAGACAACAAAATCGATTGGCGCGGTGTCCACAAATTGCCTGAAAGATGCGCAAAATGTGTGGCTAGTAATGGCTAATACTTTAAATAACATGTTTTTTACTATCCCATTAAAAATTAGTGTTTATTTTCGCAAAAAAAGGCTTACTTCATACTGATATATCTAGTACTTCTTTAAATTTTCTTCAACGAATGGACGCTCCTTCAAATTTCTGTCTTTGTTTGATCGCATTAATATAACAAAAAATTGTTTACTTATTAACCGCTTCTATTAGTTTGTTCAAAAACAAAAAATTACTTTTACTTAGACTTCTATCAGTTTTACCCCTTTTTTTATTTTTATTAAATTCTTGCATGCTTTTCGCTTTCATTTTTGTTTGCTTCCATACTACAAAAATATTAACCGAAAATGGTTTACTTAATAACCAGTTCTACTAGTTTGCAATAAAAAAACTTTACTTCTATTTATAAGGGAGAGGGCTGGGTTGTGAACCAGGCTGGGGTGTGAACCATTACCGTTTTTTCTTTCCCTAATTGACATATCGCCAATCTTTCAACTGTCAATTTTGTCTTATGATATGACTCTGCTTTTGTGGTTACACCGAAGTACAAACACGTATTGCTTGTGGCAGTAATCGAGTTTGAAAGACATCGTGTTTGAAAATCGACTGCGAAAATTTGTTGGCTTTTTTTTAAAGTGCTATCTTAGTGACTGAGCTTATTGCAAAAAGGTCAGTGTAATACATGTTTATTTAGTGTTTTGATTCTATTTTACGATGCAATATTTGTTTATGTCGAATTATGATTGGAAGTGTCGTTTATTTTAAAGTTTCCAAAATGGCATCGTGGTTGGGCTGTGAACCAGTGAGGTGGCTGGGTTATGAACCACCTGTTTTTCGTACTACATTTGTTCTAACACTGTCAAATATGGACGGATGTATAAAAATAAAGTCATTTTATATAATTTCACTCGATTTCGTTTTGTTCACTTGAAGTGAGCCAATACGAGAACACGTTCGTATTTCACATGCAAACATTCCGACACAGATTAGGATGAAAATTTAAAAAATTGAGCAGTTTCATTCATTGCGATTTTTTGGCCTAAGAGGCGTCATTATAACTTTTTTTCACCTCTTGAGGCTTCCTGATTAAATAAATTCTCAATGTACTTAGAAATTATGGGTGTTTTCTTCGTATTTTCCGACTTTAATAGGGATTTTCCAGATGGTTCACAACCCAGCCACTTTTTTGAAAAAGCGAAAAATCACGTTCTTAGAAAATTGGACGTAGAGAGTTAAATTTCAATCAAAACGGTAATCTGTCTTCATAACAAAGTTGCGTTATATATTCACCTTTCCAACGGTATCTTTGATTTTTCGATATCTTTATTTTGTGAAAAGTTAGAGCCAAAAAACAAAACCCCTGTTCACAACCCAGCCCTCTCCCTTACTTTTTTCAGTTTTCCCTTCTTCTTCTATTTTGATTAAATTCTTGCATGCTGCTCTTCTTTTCCTTCCATTCTACAAATGTAAATAAAATCAGCTGTCAGGTTACGACTTTTGTATGACATACTTCAGTGTAGTTCAATTTAACAACGTTTCGTATTTTCGATTTTATGCACAACAGCAACAAAGAACGACAGTGTAAAATTTTGTCAAGAGTGAAACTCGGTACACTAACAATGGCAAGCGGAACAAAATTACGTTTTTATGTGTAATAATTTTTAAAACCAAAAATCGATCACAGTCTTTGAAATGGTTTAATGAAATTGTTAAGAAATTTTATGGGAATCAACAAGGAAAGAAAACCTGGTTAGATCATTTAATTGACTCATATACTAATTAACATATAACACTGATAGATGAGTTTTAAAAAGAAGTTCAAAACTGTTGTAGAACTGTAATTAATAGATAAAAACTTTTACTGAACATTTGGGGTACACAAGGTGACTGACGATCAAGAATTACTCACTTTTAATCGATTATTTGACTCAAATATGCATTTCAGCCATCAACCGCTTCTTTTGTTCGCCTTATTTGTCATTATGCATGTTTTACCTATTTAGAAAAAATCATTTTTCTATGGAAGAAAAGTGTTTTGAGAATATAGAAACAACCAAACTTCTTGTACTAACATTCTGAAGGACATCCTGGCCGACAATCTAGAACACGAAATGCTTTTAGAACATAAAAATCGCTACAATGAGTTCAAGTGACACTAGTTTAAAAAAAAATTGGTTTTGCCAAACAAATTTGTTGTGATTAGTTTAAATAAAGTCCTGTTTACTTTGGAACGCATCTTGTAGTAGAGTCACGTGAACCCATCTAACCATTTGTACTCTTTTTTTAAGAAACAAATTATAAAAATATCCATAATTTTTATGAAAAATTTTTAATGTCATTATAGTCAGTTAGAGCAGATTAGCAACATTCTCAGCAAGCAATTTCTCAGCTGTGGCCACAACGTCAGTGCGCGCTGATCAATAAGCGATTACAAATAATGCAACGTTGGTGTTGATGGCAGCAACGGCCAACGAAAGTGTTCGTAATAACTCATGCGGCAAATTTTGCAATCATTTTCTTTCTGCGTCTTTTGAGGGAAAGAGACACAGTACATAAGATGCACTTAAACAAGCATACACACACAAACACACACACAAACACACACAAGCAGACACAGTGCACGGGTTGGCGTTAGCATTACTATACATTGGCAGCGGTTAGTTACCGCATAGCTGAAGTGTGAAGTCATAAAAGTGTTATATATATAAGTGTGGCAAAATGTCGACAAAACTATACAGTTGCATGCACACAGACACAGACATACTCATACTTATCTTAGCCAAACTACTCACGAAATAGTTCAAAATGCTGGCGGGGCCATTTCACAGTCCGATTGTCTGTCAGTTGCCAGTACATTGCACTGTCATCGTGGGTGCAATTGCAATTTCGGTTCATGGCACAATTTGCCGCCAATGTCCGACAACGGTTCATGGCGTCTTTAATGACCGCATACAAGCGCTGACAGCAGCTAACAGCAATTTGCGTTGGCTGCCACAGTCATATTGAACTCATTTGAGTGGGGTGAATTGGATAATGATTGGATAAGTTAGGTTGCTTAATGTTGGCTAACGAACTTAAATGGATGGATATGCGAGGAATTTAGTGTATGAAATTATAAATGGTAAGTAAATGTGTAGTAAGATGCACTAATGGCTCTTCGTAGGGTAGAAAATGTGTAGGGAGATGTATAGAAGGTTTCATGTGCTTTAGCGTGAAACCAAATTGAAAGCCATTTATTTCATGATCAACTGAAATTTGTGTCAATCAAAACTTATTGGACCTAGAAGTGCGTTAGACTGAAGGTGCAATTACTAAGATTGACGGTTACAAGAGTGTACTGCAAAATTTTTACTATACACAGCACATACAAAATTTACATACCATACATTTATAAGACAGAAAGAAAATAAATTGCAGTAACAGAAATCAATAAAAAATTAATCAATCAATCAATCAATCAATCAATCAATCAATCAATCAATCAATCAATCAATCAATCAATCAATCAATCAATCAATCAATCAATCAATCAATAAATCAATCAATCAATCAGTCAATCAATCAATCAGTCAATCAATCAATCAATCAATCAATCAATCAATCAATCAATTTTATGTTCTCACCCTGTATTTTCTAGAAAAAGGAAGATTCACTTGCGTGAGCTTTTTTTACACAACTTGATTGATCTAACAGATCTAGTCACAGTCTACATAGCTCTGACTGGTTCCATGGCAGGAATTTGAATCCAGCATAACGTGGTAGCACAATGGGCCTCTCCGGCCTATGAGTGATTCCCTTAAAGAAGTCATGACTACTATTTGACTGACTGACTATTTATATCGTTACTTAGCTTTGACTGAAACGACAGTTTAATGACACAAAAAGGCGAAACTTTCCACCATCAATCGAATAGCCAATTTAATGCTAATTTTGAAAAGCAGCATGATAGCTTTTAAATATGTTTACTCCCGGAGATTGCATGAAAACTGAAGTCTAATAATTGTAATGGAGAAATCGCATTTAACTATTAATTCTTCCGACCCCAAAGATGCCTGAGAGCAACTTCACCTTTTTTGCGATTTTATGGCAAAAGCTACTAAGACATATAGTTACAAAATTTATGTAACCCGTTTAAATACCAAAAAGTAATATCGAGACACAGGATAAAATTCGGGATCGAAAGGTCTAACAAAACATTTTAAAAATCAGTATTTTTAAACCGATTCAAATATCAATACAAATTTAACCCGCGAAAAGTATTCTAGACGTCCATAAATGAAACCTTATTTATCAAAACAGGAAAGTAATTACCTCCTAAGAAAATGAAGTGTGTAGTTTTTTTAAGTGAAGGGGATGGTAAGTCTTAATAAAATCTGATAGACTCATGTTTGCCAGCCTGCCGGATTCTTATCTACAAAAAACCAACCTCGTTTTTGGATTTGAAAAAGAAAGCAGACAAGAAATTCGGGCACTTTTCGTCCTCATCTCATTATCGACTAGTCCGGAGGTTTGCTATTATAATTGATCTCTCTTCTATTCACTACGACATATATAATATCATGTAGATTTCTGATAAATGGTTCATAACACTATTTGTTTTATAAACAGTTTTGTAAGAATACACATCCTTCTACTACGAAAAGCTAAAGCTAAAGGACACATGTATGGTATAGTAATTATTGAATTTCTTAAAGTGTTCGTCTATCCTTGAACCACCAACAGCGGCAATAAAGATGACAAAAAGAAAACTAAACAAGGCCCACTGTAATCAAAAAATTCTTTATGGTCTCAATATCCATCTTCTCTATTAGCCAACAAAAACTAATAGAGAAGATGGAAGTCTCAATATCCAAAGACCTCTTTGAATTATCTGGTGTGAGGTCGTTCACGACACATTGTCATTATTCATTGTGTCTTCACAGGAAGAATTGATAAGAAAACTAAACACTTTCCAGTAATCACTTTCTACTTCCAGATTGAATTGGCAACGATGATCGTCCCTTGCTGAATTATGTGCTTTATAAGCTCTCTGTGGCCAAATCATTCGTAAGGACAATAAGGCAACAACACGAAAATTCTTCGTAAGAGTCAATTGGGGAAGGAAATGGGGTAAGTAATGCAATTGTTTAGAAAGCCAGCTGGAAGAAAACCTGTTATGGTTGGGTTTGGTTTGAAGAGTTATATCAAGTGGAGACGTATGAGGACAAATTTTAGGTAGCGAAGAAATTTCAGGTAAAGGTAGGGTTCGGTCATAGTGGCAGCGTTCTTCTCAAAGACTTGTTTGAGAATAGAACGATACAATAACTACTTATGTACTTGTGATACAACAATAAAATGGTGTAAAGTTATTTTAGAGAAAACACCTTAAATTAGACTGATATCCAAAGATTTTCTAATGACGATCCAAGTAAGTAATTATGACTCAAGTACCATATTTTTTGTTTGTTAACACTTCTATGGACAACCCAATGGGCCTTAGAGGCTTCAAGTATACTAACTGAACTATCGGCCATCAGTCTGTCTTACCTAACCCCTCTTCAAATTTCATTTGACATGCTCAAAAATTGACTCATGAAATTTTGTAAGTCTACGTTATCCAAAGCATTATTGAGATTCTAATGTAGACAAAAGCCTTATGAAGGATATAAAAAATATGGTTCAATATGAACAGAAACTAACGACTACTTTTTGTGGTCTAGTTGGCGGTTGTTGTTGTTTAGCGCAAGTACCAAGTTTTCTTTTGTTGGGCATTCAATGCTTTAAGTGTGTTGCTGCATTCAGCTAAGGTTTTATTTTTTTTGTGTGAACAATTTTTCTTTTCGTAGCACGCCTGCTGCATGAATTGTAGTTGCTGAATACAACAACATGCAGATATTGGTTTTATTTTTTATATATACTCGTACAAGTCTGCAACTACATCGGTGATGTATGTACGTCTTGCAGGCAACTCGCCTGTGTCCTGTAACAATGCAACGTGGTGCTTACCAACCAAGCACACACACACACACACACATATATATTTAAAATTGTGTTTGTATTTGATTGTGGCTAACATAAGGTAATTTTCAAGAAAATTGTAGTAATAGCCTTTGGCTTCGCCAGGTAGCGACCAGCGAAGAGGAATGAATAAAAATTAAATAAAGCGAGTTGGTTCGACATGTCTGCTTTGGCTCTTTGGCTCTGGCGTCGTGGAAATCTCCGTGTACACTCCATTATGCGATGGTATATTGAATGATTAGTGCTTGTATGCGGCACGTGCATGTACCATACGTGCGCACACACATACGCCCAAACGCGTGTATCTGCGTACGTATGTGTGTTGCATGCTAATGCAATGTTATTCTGCCCAACCCTTTTTGCTTCGCTTGTTCGCTTTTACCTTGTAACAAGATTGATTTTCAGCATTTTCTTTAGCAACAACGAAAATTGCCAGCTGAAAGCGTACACAACAAACTCGAGCACAAACACAAACGCAAACTCAGCTGGTTTGCTTCATTGTTGTTCGGTTGGCTGTTTGGCTGGTTGTATGTATGTAAGCTTGGGCCTGGGGGGACGGGGGGGCTGGAAGTAAATTTAAAATATTCCTTTGTATCTAATAAAATCAGCTTCGCCGGTTCTTGTACTTTTGTTAATTGAACGCAAATTGTGGACGAAACAGTTATGCAGTGCAACATATTTGGTTAGAAAAGATACTAAAGCAAAACAAGGAAACTGGAACGAGAAACGCAAGTAAATAGTTCTCCAAAACTTAGGATACAAACGAAAATCGTTTAAGATGATTCTTGAAACAAGATTTGGTTGATTCTGTAAGGAAATCCCAAATTTAACCCAAAATTTATTCACAGTGAACACAAAAGCCTGTTTTCGGAGACGAGTCTCTCAAGAGTAATCACAAACAAAATCATTTCTTAGACTCAAATGATTCAGTACTAATAACCAATAGTAATTTGAAAGAATTTTAGGTTTTTCGTGAGCCCACTTAAGCCGTTTATGATGATTTAAAGTACCCGAAGTAACCACTGTCTCTTGGAATTATATTATAGTTATTTGTCAAACTAAGTTCGGTTGAAAAAAGTTTTCTGTTATATCATTTGAACTTTCAGATTTGTTTGCTAAAGTACTTAAACGTTTTCTAACAAAATGAATTATATTTACAAATGTCAAACAGTTAAACACAACAAATGTATTTAATTTTATCGAACCTAACCTTCAGAAATATATTTTCGATAGTCATTAAAAAAAAAATGTGGAATATTTGTTTTAAATTTATTTGTTAGTTTCCTTGGCAGTATTTGATTTTACTAAACTTGGTTCCTGTAGATGCGTATTTTCCACTTAAAAATCTATTATACAGGCTGGTCCATCTAGCGTTTGGAATTTGAACTACACTTTATTTCGAGAATGGCAGCCCAAATGTTATTCAATTTATGTCCGTAATTTAGTTAAAAGTTTGACATTTACGAAATGCGATGCAATACGCTTGAACAAAATTGGAAAATATTGAAAACTTACTTCCGAAGTCTTCAACCCAAACTGTAAGAAACTAAAAACAAAAATTAAAAAAAAAGATTGACCTTCAACTCAGTTTGTGGATAAATTTTATGAAGCGAGCTCGTGAAATTGGATCATTAATGGATCATAAAACCCGTTCCCGTTTTTGTACAGAGCGCACAGCAGAAAACATTGCTTTTGTAGCCGAAAATGTGCGTGAACATCCATCAACGTCAACTTGTCATCGCTCTCAGGAATTGAACATTTCCCGCATTTCTTTGATGAGAATTTTGCATAAAGGTCTCGGTATGAAGGCTTAAAAATTCAATTGGTCCAAGAACTGAAGGCTCATGACCATCCGGCATGTAAAAATCGAACTTTTTGGCACTGTTTTCCAAAATCGAATAATCAGCTGACATTCTGAAGTCAATTGGCCGCCTCGTGCTGAGATTTAAGTCCGTTGAACTTTTTTTTGTGTGGAGCAGTAAAGGACAAGTGTTACGATAACGATCCAGAGACGATTGAAGCTTTGAAACATGAAATCAAAGTTGCCATTCAGGAAATTCTACCCGGAACAATCGAAAAAGTACTTGAAAATTGGGTTGACCGAATGGAGTATTGTAAGGCCAGTAATGGTAGTCATATGAGCGATATCGTTTTTAGTTCCTCAATAACAAAGTCCAATCTTTGTAATAAAACAGGAATTTTCCAAAAATATTCATTAGTTTTTTTTTATAACAGATTTAAGTTCCAAATCTTAAATGGTCCACTCTGTACATAAACATATAAATCTTCCATATAAATCTTGCGCATCCATATTTTTAGATTACATAGGTTAGGTTTCAATGACCGGATGGATCCTATGCTACTCTTAAGTGAAGATACTGATGCATTATGGTGGCATAGGGAAACCATTTGGATGATGTTATGAGCCTGAGCAGGTCTTTAACATCGGTTAAGGGTATCTTCCCGAGGTTTTGTAAAAATTGTTGTCCTTGTATGTGTTTTCTTCAGGGACCGGAAAAAACAGTTATTTATGAAAACTATATTCGAAAAAAATACTATGAAGGAAAGGTCATAAAAATAAATAAAAAATACCAATACACTTCTTTTCGCAGGGAGAATCAAACTTGGCAATTAATTTTTTTTGGAAAAATTAAAAAATTAGAATAGTTTTGTATTTTTATTTTTATTATTATTTTAATTTATTTAGTTTTTTAATTTATTTTTTAATTTAAAAAATTTTTAATAGCACAGTGCAACAAATTAAAAAAAAATTTCGAGGGACAAGGTCAAACCCGTCTCATTCGATAGATATATAAATAGATCATTAGCTTTCATTTGACGTAAAAATTATTCCTTTCTGACATTTGAGTCAAGAGATATGCATCGGGAAGGGGCACTAAGCCGCCATCTTTAAACTGCATTTAAAACAAAACTCGAGCATCCCGGGAAAAATCCCTTGGCACCTTTTCATCTACTGAGGTCCTCTATCGAATGAGATGGGTTTGACCTTGTCCCTTTTTTCAGTGTTGCACTGTGTAACAATTATTTTTGATTTTTTCATATTTGTCCACAAAAACAGTTTATTTTTTTTGAAAAGTCACTCCATGATTTTTATTGATGACTTAAAAATAAAGTGACTGACTGATTTTTATTGATGACTTAACAAATAAAAATCACTAATAATTGTTATCATAGGACAATTAAAATAAAAATTGAACAAAATTGGTATTTGTGGACTAATAAGTAAAAAATCGAAATCAATTGTTATTATAGGATTTTTTAATATAAAAACACATAACTATTATTTGTTGAGACATTAAAAAAGTAAAAAGTAAAATAAAAACCTCTTAATCATTGATTTTTTTCATACAACTCATAACTGTTCCGGTGCCTAGTTTTCTTCTTCAACTTAATGTCAGACAGTGAATGGGTTTCTTCCTCTCAGTATGATAGCTACTTAGGTTCAAATTGGAGTTCTCCAGGTTTTCAGTGCTGCAATGGAATCATTTGTTTATGCTTAAGTAAGCTTTCTCAAGAAAATTCTGCCAATCCAACCTAATCTAATTGAAAATTCTCTTATTGAGGCGTTAAGGATTTTCACTGCAAAGTCTTATTCAATCTCTTGTGAGCACTCAATTCGAAAGGGTTATCAGATTAATATCCAAGCACTTTTTCCAAGATTAATAGAAATCTGTAATTCAATGGTGATTTGGACACATCAAGAGTGATAAGGAATTTGCTAGTCGCTCTAACCCTTTCTAACTCCACGAGTACCACATGAAACACATAAGTCCTGACAGAAAACATTTAGTATCAACTCTCAGTCAGTTTTAAATTTATCATTAAATACAATATTCCTCTAATTCTGATAATTTTCTTTACTAAATGATTGCAATTTTTCAACCACACATCTCAAGTAGTCACAAAAAATTAAAGCTTGCCATACACATTGTATTAAAAATGAAATTTTCAAATATTTGACAACATTTGTTTGCTCTTCGGCGAATAGTTAAGCCAGCTGGCTGCCAAGACAGTTGCACAAAACGAAAGCAATTTTAAGAGGTTTGCACTTTATGGACACAGACCGGCAAGTCGAGTGGATACGAGTTGGGTCCACAAAGTCCAGCGAAAGTGTTGAGTGTCGTATTTGAAGCGACTAAAATGTTTACGCTTGCACGCATGTCACACAAAAACACACAGCGAAACACCAATAACAACACAGCACCACACACACGCAGACACACTGATCGGTACAGCAGTGACAGCAACAGTGCGGCAGATGGCAACGCACTCGCCCAGTCAGCTGCCGGCCGCAGGCACGAAATATCCACACAAGTTGCATAAAGTATGTCCTACTGCTGCCATGGCTGCAACTCAGGCAACATAGACATGTAGGTATGTATGTGTGTATGTCTACACATACAGTAGCAGCGTATGTTTGTGCGTAGTTACAAGTGCGATATGACTAAACAATGTTGCCAGCAGCTTAAAATGTTTCGGCGGAAATTGCCAGGGGAAATTTACGCCAATAACTTGCAACTGGTTATGATCTCTTACAACTTTCGAGAGCACCAAACAACAAAAAAAAGCTTTAAGAAATGAAAAAAAAATTGCCAAAAATATGAGCAAGAAAAATGTGAAAAACTAGACGGAAAAAAATTAAAGAAAAAAATATTTAGAAAATATTTTTTCCTGCTACTTTGGCACTGACAAAAATAAGAATTACGTTAGTGCATTCCCCCTGTTGCTGTACGGCCCCCTTTAACCCGTCAACTTTCGTTCGCTGCTTTCTGAGGGTTTCTGCTTGTTCGCTGCGTGGCAGTGGGACATGCGAAGTTGTTCCCTTGTGTGTGTGTGTGTGTGCTTGCGCCTTGGTGTCAATGTGTTTATGTGACTGTGTGTGTTCATGTTCATTGCAATATGGTCGAAACTTAATGGTATCGCTAGTTTTGCGGAAATTTTTCGCAAGAAAAAAAAAAATACGTTATTTACGGAAACTGCAAGGGGCCACACACTCAATACGCTGTTCGCTAGTTTGTGTATTTTTTTATTTGCTATGTTGTAGTTATTGTTGTTTCGTTTTCTATTGCTTCTACTAGTTTCAGTGGTGAAAATTTCGCTGCATTGCATTAAAGTGCAGTCACACTGACAGTGAAATGGTTCAAGTGTAGATGTGTGTGATTTTCTTGTTGTTGCTGGATTTGCTGTACATGTTTATTTTAAGTGCTAAAAGTACATTGAATGCTTTAAGAAACTTTTATTTTTTAAGTGTAATGAATTAAATGACTTTAGCGCTTTTAATTGATGGTGAATTGATTTGTTGTTGGAGTCAAATGAGAATAAGAATCATCAGTTAGTGAGCCTTTTTATTGCTATTAGACTATATTGCAGAACGCTTTTGTGCATGGATCAGTAAGACCCATATGTGTTAGAAGTGAATTCCAGTAAACAGTGTTGTACGTAGCTATTCATTTTGAGCGTTTTTCTACAAACCTTTTGGGATTCAACAATTTTTATCTTTTGAATTCTTGTCTTTTTTTTATAATCTTTTCGAGTTTGTAACGAATTGTTGTCGAATGCTCGCTTTATAAAAGATTCTCAATTATTTTTGTTCCTTTTTCCATCTCTTACACCTCAAGATCCAATTAACAGAATGATTTCCATTTCCATTCAACCATATCGCTATTTTGTTGCCAAATGGCAATATGCTACTTTGTGGGCGTCTGAACGCTTTATGGAATAAGAAATAATACAAAATTATTTAACTTAATATTTAAGTTTAAAGAAGAGAAATATACAAGTTTTATGAACGTAATATCTTTACATAGTAAAGGAAGAAGAAGCAGAAAAAATAAGAGAAATTTTGATTTGGAGTTTTTAATTCAATTCTGAAATATTTTTTTAAATTATTTTGGTTGAAGTTAATGAAAAAATATTCGGTTTTTAGTTATGCGTAAACAATTTTATATTTAAGTGATGATTTTTAGAGCCATACCGATATTTTTTTTTTCTATAGAGATGGAAAGCATCCAGTCAGTGTCGGACTTCAACCGCACTAAAACCATCTCTCTCAAGTCCGAATTATCCCCCTGGTACGACCGTCGTTTCCGGCATTTCGTCAGGAGGCGAGATTGAGCATATAGCTCGAACTCTGTAAACGTTTGTTTGTCCACTTTTTATTTGTCATGGTCCATTTTCCTGGCTTCCGGCAGCTGGCCTCTGCGCCTGTGAAAGCTGCTCCCGCTCACGTCTTCATCTGGTTTGCTCGTGGATGCGGAGTTCGTTTACAATCTCAGCGGCCATACAGCATACCTAGTTCCATCTTTCGTCGCTCGCGATCATGAGGGCAACCAGGTTCTCTGTGGTGGTAGGTCCACCTGCCATTAGCTGCATTGCCCCAGCGCGTTTGCCACTTTGATATACTGTCGTCTCTCAATATGGCTGCGCTCATGCGCCAGTAGGTTCAGTGGTGGGAGTCCCGCGATGACCAGAGCTGCATCTTCCGATACTGTTCGGAAAGCCGAGCAGACTCTGAGCGCGCACCGGAGGTATGTTGCGTTGATACCTCGGACTTAAGAAGGTTTTACGAATGCGTCGCTCCAGACAGACGAGCAGTACAGCAGGATTGATGTGACGACGCCAACCAGAAGTTTCCTGCATTGCTGCTTGGGGTCGGACACATTTGCCATTATTATGGACAGCGCGGTCGCTGCTGCTGCGGCCTTGTTGTTTGCATGTTGCAGGTGGTCGCGGAAGCACAGCCGATGGTCGAGTAAGACCCCGAGGTACTTTATATACGGCTTCGAGACAATGATGCTACTGCCGATGGTAATCGTCACTTTCTCAACTTTCTTTCGGTAACTGACAAGGACTGCCTCCGTTTTGTGAGCAGCTAGAACCAACGATTTAGCGTTCAGCCACTCCTGTGCTGCTATAATAGCCTTCTCTGCGATAAGCGTCACCTCTGCCAATGTTTTGGTCACCGCCACGATTGACACATCGTCAGCGAAGCCGACGAATGTCTCCCCTTCAGGGACTTTGAGGCGGCGGATGTCGTCATACATGACGTTCCATAGCAAGGGCCCTTTTTATGGAATGGTGTTAATATAATCACACAAAAACCTAAATCAATAAAATCCAGACTTTTACTTTCCCCAGTAAAAACCTGTAGTGAAAGGGTTAAATTACCAGAAAGGATCTAATGTGCCCACTTCAGAGTAGATCATCATCAGACCTAACCTTAGTCAACCACACCGAAATTCTACACATCGAATTTTACGCTTTGACAAAACTCAATTTTCGTCTAGTATTTTATTTTTGGGGTTTCCATTAAATATTTAATTAAAAATATTTAATATTTATTAACAAAATGATGATGAAGCTTTTAGCGCTGCCATTACAGCTCGTTGGTGCAACTTTTCGGTTGATTTCATTTGCCATCTCAAACTCAAATACAAGTAGATAGCAGCCAACAGTAACAACAAAAACAACAACAACAAAAGCACAAATTCAATCGCACTCAGCCACTTAGTTGTGTGACAATATTTGCCTTTTGTTGCCATGTTTGATTTACTATCGACGTACTTAAAATTGCGCTGGGAATAAACTTCAGACAATAAAATAGAGAGAAAAAAAGAGAATGAGAAAAACAAACAAAAACACCAAAACAAGTATGAGAGACAAGGCACAAAAGAGCCCAGTGACAAACAAGGCAACATCAACAACAACAATAACAACGAGAACAATAACAACGAGTACAAAACCCCCTTCAGAAAAAGTGCTGAGAGTAGGAAGCCGAGTCGCAGCAGTTCTTTTGTCATGTCGTGCGCCTAGAAACCATCGAGTACACAGCAAATATTCGTAACAGAGGGGCGCCTCAAGTGCGACTGCGGCAGCAGTGCAAGAAGCAAACATTATTACCAACACCCGACACAATCTCCAACCCAAACTGACAACTTACAACGCGGCCCAAATACAAATTCAGCCACCAATGACGCTGGTCGCCCATGTTGATACAGTGGCGGTCTTTGGAAAGGCATGGGCCAAGGGGGTAAAGAGCTGAGAGAGAGGCGGGCGCACGTATCGAGCAGTGCTAATCCTCAGTGGCCTAATGTTCAAATGATGGAAAATTAAGCCGGCGGCACTTTTTCCAAAACTTTGAATGACGCTCGGCGTGCGATAACTGTGCACACTTTTCAAATACAAACACACACACACACAATGCACACTCACGTTCACATCCACCTCAGCCCGTTGAGCCACTTGTATATTTAGTAAACGACGCGCAGCCAGCCAGTCAGCCAAGCAGCCAATATGGCGGCGAGGCGCGCCGCGCAAACTTTGCCCGCTCATCTGGTGGCAATTATAATGAGTGACGGGGGCGGCAGCGGCGGAGGCGGTGGCCCTAGACACGACAGGCAGCAATCGTTGTCGCAACAAGGCTGATGTTGAGGCTGAAGCTGGAGCTGGAGCTGGAGTCGAAGTGCACAAGCAGACAATGACAGCAGCGGTGGCGGTTAGCGTTGCGTTGCGTTGCGTCGCATCGCGTTGCCTGGGGCGCTGATTGAACAGCAAATGAGCAAATAAATGCGCACATTATAGGCGGCGGCGGCGTACAGCGACATCAAAGCCAAAAACAACAAAAACAACAATAACAACATTTCTCTCTCCCCCCATTACCATCGCCATTATCATTAACAACAGAGGCGGTCGTGGCTGTGCGCCGATTGGGTTCGTTCACTGGCCACCCGCGCCCCCGCGCACTCGTTCACCACACGTTGCTGTCGCATGATAAACTTCTCTAATTGTCAGTTTCGGAAAGTGACAGCCAAGCGACAGACGGCAAAAATTATGTTATCTTAATAAAGTTTTCGCATTTTTTTTGCTGTGCACATTTTTCTTTCTCTCTCTCTCAAGATTTTTCCGCCTTTTTTTTGTATATTTTATTTGTTCTCTTTTTCTTGTTGTTGTGCTTTTTGTGATCGTTTTGCTATGCAGAAATTCAAGGACCAACGACAGCAGCGTGAAATGAGAGAACAATTTTTATTTTAAGGTATCACAAGGACATATGTGACACCTTAAAAGTAAGTTTTGAGTATGGAATTTTTTTAGGACTTATTGAAAAAAACATTGAAGAGCAATTAAAAACACGTTATTCATTGTTTCTTGAAAGGTAGCCAAATAAAAAATAGCTACAAAAAATTTTGTTTGAACAAAAAGTTCTAAAACTTTGATGACTCCAAGGATGTAAGGAAGGAGAGCCTTTTCTTGCTCAGCATCAAAACATGCTTAAAAGGGAAAGGATGGGGAAGAAAGCTAACTGAGATTACAATAATGTTATTTTCCCAGTTTTCTTCTTCTTCTTCTTCTTCAGAGATATAGATTTGAACTTTCAATCCAAGCCCATAATATTGAAGTACAGAATCAATGTAGCATCGTATCAATGGCTTCGTTTCAGTCAGCTGTGATCCGTTTTCTTCTAGTTCGTTACTGAACTAAAGTTCCAATAGTTAATTTTAGTTAATGAAGTTCCTTTTAGTTACTTAGCCACTTGTTTAAAGAGTTGAAGATCCAGTAGTTACTTTTAATTCTGAAGATTTTTTTACTAAATAAGTAAGCAATTAATTAATGTGTGCAATGAAGTATTTAATTACAGAGTTGAAGATCTATTAGTCACTTTTAGGTAATGAAGTTCGTTTTAGTTACTTAGTCAATTGTTTATAGAGTTGAAGTAGTTAGTTAGTAGTAGTTAGTTAGTTAGTAGAGTCCAGCAGTTACTTCTCAGTCTGAAAATTTTTTGGTTACTAAGTAATGAAGTAATTACTTCATGTGTTGTAATTAAGTAATTGATTACAGAGTTAAAGATGTATTAAGTAGTTACTTTAAGTTACTGAAGTTTCTTTAAGTTATTTAGTAAATTGATTATAGAGTTTAAGAGTCAGTAGCTAATTTTAGTTGAATTTCTTTATACAATACTTAGTTACTTTACTGATTAAGCATTAGCTTAAATAATAATTTAGAATACGTAGTAATTAATTTCATTGATCAATTAGTTAATTTATTAAGAAGTTAGTTATTTAGTGAATTCTGAATCAAGTAGTAAATTGATTAATTAAGTTTTAGTAGAGCAGTGAGTGATTACTTAAAACTTTTAATGACCTAATCAATTGATTAATTAGGTAATTAGTTTAACTAATTCCTAACATTAGTCTTAGCCAATAATAACTAATAAATTGGTTGACTAGACTATATATTATTATATAATAGTCAGAAAGTGAGAGAGTTGATTAATGATTAAATAATTATGATTTTTATCAACGATTGTTATACATTTTCATGGTTTTATTAACTAAATTAGCATTGATTGATTACATACGTTATTACTGACTGATTAATTAAGGCATTTTAGTTACCTAGTCAGTTGATTAATTAACAAATTAGTTAAATTATCAGGTGTACAACTTTGCTTCCGCCGTTTTCCGATAGGTGGCTGTACCGGCTGAGGCTGGTTGAAATACATAGATGGTAATGCCTTTAAAGTGAGTGTGGACAGTGCCTAACGAATTGTCATCGCCGTTTCAGTGACAGTTGTTCTTGTTTTCGTATTATTCACGCTCGAAAATGTCCGTTTATGTGCCCAATTCTCGCCATTTGCGGGAAGTTTTACTTTTCTGTTACAATTCGAAAAAAAATGCAGCTGAAGCGCATCGAATGCTCTCAGAAACTTACGGTGATGCTGCTCTGAGTGAAAGAACGTGTCGGGAGTGGTTTCAACGTTTTAAAAATGGTGATTTCGACATGACAAAGTCATCCTCCAACACGACAATGCTCGGCCTCACGTCGCAAAAGTGGTCAAAAAGTACCTGGAAACGCTGAAATGGGAAGTCTTGCCCCACCCGCCGTATTCCCCAGATGTCGCCCCTTCTGACTTCCACCTATTCCGTTCGATGGCACACGGCCTGGCAGATCAACATTTTCAATCCTTTGAAGAATTGGAAAAATGGATTGCTTCATGGATAGCGTCAAAAGAGGACTCCTTTTTTCGAGCCGGGATCCGAAAATTGCCGGAAAGATGGGAGAAAGTTGTCGCTAGCGACGGACAATACTTTGAATAATACATCTGTAAGCACTTTTTCGCAATAAAGCTTTTAATTTTGGAAAAAAAACGGCGGAAGCAAAGTTGTACACCTGATAACAAAAACTTATTAGTTATCATGTTAGGAGTACTCAACTAAAATTATCAAGTAATTAATTGTTATTCATTAGTTTATTCTAATTTACAGTCAAATTGTTCTCAAAACATTTTTAGCCTACATTCATAGCCTACAAAAACTACTAGAATCCTCTGAGCTTGGTGAAAGTTTTTAGGTAAAATTAACTTTATTATATCAATTACAATGGATTCATTTATTGATTTTAATTTATTCATCAATTTACGATCAGTTTAGTAACATTTCGTAAGTCTTTAGTGACTGCAGATATTTTCAATTTTCTGTCAAAGATTATTGTAAACACAATCAAATCAACTACCACAAACTTTGAGATGCTTAATAAAAATTCAATTAAAAATACAATTAATTTAAACCTCAAAAAATCGAATGAAATTAATTTAAACGTAAATTGTGTTTGCTCCCGCACGTGACTGCATGGGCGCACACGAACGATGTGAACCGCTACCAGTGCACATGTCCAAGGTAAACATTCGCTAGTCACGCTCACGGTTGGTGATTTTGTGCAGCTTACTTTACTTTTCTGGGTTTAATACGATTTAAATAAATTTCATAATATTTTGCTACCATAATGGATCCTGCCATAAACCACTACTCCAGCGAAGATTACGATGGCATACCCAACACACATATACACACACATACACACGAATGCATACATGGCATCAGGGCTAAGGTTTGCTGCTGCTGCTGCTGCCATATGCACTTTTGCAACTAACCTAATTAACGCTGAAGTGTAAAACACTGATAACAGCCGGAAGCCGGTTGCGGATGCCATAAAATGGCCACCAGGTAAACGGCAGCGGCCATAATTGTTAAGCCAACATTCATGATAGTCTAATAAAAATGCCAAATGCCTTTCCAAACCGTTCCCACCACACCGTCCACACCCACGTCGCGACGTTAGAGCCAAAAATAACAGTCGGCTGGTGCGAGCAAGCGAGCGCCTGCAGCGGTCGCATATCCTGCGTAATCAACTTAATTGCATTAGGGTGCATCGTTATGGCGCATTGTAGCGTGCCGCATCGCACACCTTGGCCGGACAGACGTGGCTCGCTTGGGTCGATTCAGCCGTTTGGCGCTGCAACAGAGAAGTTGCCGCAAGCCAGAGCGCAGCCCGGACAAGAGCTCAAGTACTGAGGACATTTACGGCGACTGCCATTGTCATTGCCACTGCAACGACAACTGCGACTGCGACTGTCACTGCCACATTGGCTGCCGTCGATGCCAGCCGAACGCAACCAGCTGCACATCACAATGCGCACCGGTCTTCAAAAATAGTATTCCAATGAAAATCAACACAGATCGCCGTGGAAACGTCGACGTCGTTGAAATGTCCAATGAAGCGGCGCTTTACTGCTTCACAGAGCTTGGTGAGTGTGAGAAAAACAGGGGGTGGCAGCAGTAGGATGGGTGCACCACAGAATGTCGCCCACTAATTCTATAAATATTGATGGCATTTAAAGCAGCCGCGGGCGCCGCGAGATTGAACTGCGGCATAGAGAGAAAAGGGGCGAAAAGAATGCTCTATGTGTTAGAAGCGGCAGCTGAAGGAATCCACTCGTGCTGCATTCGTTCGCTTCGCCATAGTGAGAGTTGATTTGATTTGACTGCACATCATCAATGCAACATCAATTCCATTGACTTTTCTCATCGTTACACCCGATTGAGTGCACAATTTCATTAAGCACGTCGTCCCACCCACAATTGGTGCCAGTTGCAATGCCGCCACCGCCTCGCAGCCAAAGCATTTCACAACTTTGCGCGCGCATCCCTTCGCAACCGCACCGCATGACCCTCGCGCTGCTGCGTTGGCGTTTTGGCAGCCGCAATCTGGCTGTCGAAATATTGTCTACCATTCAGCACCAGCGACGCACCGATGTGCAGAATTTTGCATATGCGCTACGGCTGCCGGCTGTTGGCTGTCGGTTGCCGCATCCGCAACGGTTTGCACATTGCTTCGTCCTGTGAGCATTGATTTGGATGTTGCGTTTTTCTTCGTTTCGTCAAATATTTCATTTTCATTGTTGCATTAGAATGCACTGATTGCGGTCGCCAGATATATTTGAAATATTTGAAAATTGTCTGTGCGAATATAATATTCCATAACAATTTCATAAAATTCGTAGACTTTATACTTGAATACCAATTAAATTAGCCTTAAGTGCCAAAATGCAATTTAATAAAAATTAATTGTATCAAACGACCTCAATGGAGTAATTTTACATCCTTATGCATTCTTAATAGTGTCAGCTGTGGTATATAAAAAATTTACATATCTATTTACATATATATTGAAAGAAAACAAGGGATATAAATATTGCGTCTTGGGTCGTTCAAGATGATCTAAAGTAGCTGTCAGTGAAGTTTCGAACAAACAATTTCATTAGCTGACATGAATTCAGTAATGTGCAGAATCTCCCTTGACCGATGAAGTTGTTATAGATAGAAAATATTTATATATAGGTACTTAGTGTTTATATACATACACTGCAATTTGCGGCATTCAATATGATCTAAAGTGCCTGTCAGTGAAGTTTCGAACCAACAATTTGATTAGCTGACAGGAGTTTATTAATTGTTGGCCTCTCTCTTGGATATTCCAATGTTAATTGTTATATGATATATACAAATATTTACATATACTCTTGTCAAGGTATAAATATTCTGACTTAAGTTATTCAATATGATCTGAAGTGCATGCAATTTAAGTTGTGAACCGACCTACATGGTCAGCTAACAGTTTGTACCAAAGAAACTACAAAAAGGCTCACCGCACTTTAACCTTTCTGACCTACATCCCCTAATGCTTGTGAAGAAGTAACCTAAACTTTCTTAACTTAACTTTAATCTTAATTATAATTCTAACTACAGTGATGGACACGTGTGACGCTGCTGATCCATCTATCTCAGGAACGAATGAAATGTTTCTCTATACTTCCGTGTCATCAAAAAGTTGAGGACAAATACTGAAGTTTGCACTGAACCTTTAGTCTCTATGAGACAATCCAATACCCCCTCATACCATTTCGTTCAAGTGTTTGTTAACTCACATTTCACAGTGTTCTTTAACTCAACAAGGAGCTACTCAGTTATGTGGAGCCTATAGTGATGTTCTATGATAATTGCCTTCAGTGCCTTTAGAAACATTTTGTTCACACAAAGGCTGACTGCTCACTTAACAGTCACTCAGGAATATCAGCGCAATTGCGTTCTAAATGGCTCTGATCTCTGTCAGCAAAATTCCACTTTTTATTAGAGGCAAGTTAACTGTCGTCAGGTCATAGTAGAAAGAATGGTTCGACAAAAGTCTCAAAGAAAATACAGGAAGAGTACCTCTGGAGGAAATAAACAAGAAGCTGCAAATTGTAACGAGATAAACGAAAAGAAGATGCTTTTTCGTTTCTAAAAATAACATGAGGTCCACTTACCTCAAGATGACTGGACCATAGACGCTTTCCAAAGGGTCCAACTCTTCATTAAAGATTTGAGTAGCACAGATCTTTCTTAACTGACAAAGCCATCTCCTACAGATGCAGAGTTTATTTGTGCTCCTTAATGGCATAGAAGTAAAAATTAAGCGCCTCGGATTGTTAGAGTAAAGGGTATTTTGCAAGATCCACGAAGAAGGTACACCGCCACTGCGTTGGAGCGATCATGTTATGAAACAAACAAAATACATAATTTTTTTTGGCCAACTGTATAAAGCGCATTCAAAGCAGAGCTGCCTGAAGAGAAATTTCGCTGCTAGCAGGTCGTAACTTAAGTAAAATCAAAATAACAATTTGTTTTTATATTTGTTGTTACATTTTGTAGTGTCAGTTATTAGTTCTGAAATCATGCTCTGAAGCCATACACCGTTGTATTGGTTACGTAAAGTATTCTAGGCACTTCTACTTTGCGTGCGCTTTCTTCTGTTGGTCACACCAAGTGACGATAGGACCTCGTCAACTTGGTCCTTCCACCGGAGACACGGCCTTCGTCGTCGACCTCCAACTATCCAATCGAACACCTTTTTTGCTGGAGCTTCATCAACCATATGAATGACATGGCTAATCCAGCATAGCCGCTGGATGTTACATCGTTGTGCTATGTCTATGTGAAAGTATCTTTTTAATGTTGTTCGATTTTCTTACACTAACTTTCGTAATAATTGTTGTTATTATTGATGGGAAAAGTGCACTGTGAGCTAGAAGATCTATTGTGCCCCCTCCATAGACTTAAAGTATGTGTGTAAGTAAATCCTTCGAGATGAATTTCAGTAAATGGGAATTCATTTAACTAAATGGGAATTCATTTGGCATCTGTACTCAGATCAACAGCCAGATGCTTCTTGGACCACATACAAGTACAGGTTGTATTGCAGCTTGAGTTTTCTGGTAACATATCCTGCAACATTTCGTGCACATTTTTCTAGTTTCGTCAGGTGACAATTTAAACTGCAATCATCATCATTAACAAAGCAGTTGCCGACTTAAACTGCAATAATAACACTGTGCAAGTCGAAAATTCAGACATGGGGGGACCTACTGAGTACTTTTCTATAGGTATACTGAGTTGTGATCCACCAGGCGTTTGTCTGGATTGGCTCTAGTTTAAGATAAATCCGATTTGGAAGTTTCGCTCATTTTAGTCGAGTTCGTCGCTTAAGTCTTCGAACGTTTAAATGCTAATAGATCCTATATCGTTCCGAATATCGCATTACTCTATTCGGTAAGTTTGTAGATATTTTAACGACCAACAAATTTTCTTAAGCCACCAATCCCCAAAAAAATACATTCAAACTGTGTTTTTGACAAAAATGTCCCAAAAACCCCACTTTCGTCGAGGCATACAAACAGTTTAGCGAACCCTCGTGAAAAAAATAAATGAGTATGCTTTTATATAGAGGGTTGGCTCCTGCATCTAACAAACTAAAAATTTTGCCTGGGAAATGACCATAAAAGGCGTGGCTCAAAGGCGTGGCTCAAAGTTCAAAGTTTTTATCAAAAAAACTCAATTAATCTCCAACTGATTTACACAATATGGGTATCAAACGAAAGGTATTTTTCCTACCTTTCTTTTGATGTGCAACATTAGATAAGTAAGATGTACTAAAAGAAGGTTTAAGCGAAAAAAACATTTTTTTTTTAATTTTTGTTTTTAACGGATTTTTTTCCCGAAAAAAACCATTACTAAGGTACAATAAGTGTGTTACCACATTGTAGCGTGTGGTATTCCCTTTACAATGAAATATAAAAATGTATAATTTTGTTGTTCCTGAATATATTTTGTAAATTTTTTCTAAACCCGTCTACTTCTATCGCTATTCACATGAAGCAGTTGAGAAGTACAAGAAATGCACAAGTGTGCTTTTGGCAGCTAATGGCAAAACTTTCAAGTGTGAAAGAAAAATTGCCATTTGAATTCTATGTTAAATTGTGGGTCCCCTTCCCCTACGGTCATCTGTTTGAAATGTTTGTTGGAAACACATATCAAACGGATGGAATTTGTGATATCACAAGGAACCCATTTCGAGGCCTAACTGAGGCAGCTACTACAACCCACTCTGTCAAAGTTGACTGAAATAATTCTCAGAATATTTTTCTATAGATTTATATACTTAAACATTCTCGGAATCTTTCCTATTGTAGGTAGAACTCAACTATAAATTGTTTCTAATTGGTTGCTTAACTCAAAATGGATTTTTTCTGTTTCTCTAATTATTTTCTGGTGAGAATGAAGATAGCTCCTTCTCCCAAAACTACGAAATTCTTCTTAAAAAATCTCATTCCACCATTGTCATTACAAAAATTACTCATAAGTGCAGCAAGCTTGCTCGGCTATTACATTTCTACGTGGCTACTCAGTCTGCTCGTCTTACGCCCAACCATCACACACGTTTCATGGTTATTACAACAATTTGTCATTCTTCATACAATTTTGATGTTTTACTTTTGTCATTATTTTTGACACCTTTCTCCGAAGTGTCTGCGCCCCTATAAGCAAGTAACTGGCAGTGAGTTGTGAGTATAGGCAGACACTAAATCACATGCGGCGGCATTCAAATGACTGCAATACATTACAAATTTAAATCAGCTCCTGCCATTTGCCACTCCGTGTGATTGCGTGTGTGAGTGTTTGAGTTATTTTTGTATATTTTATTTTTTTTTATTTTTTATTTTTTGGTTGCAATGATAAATGGTTGTCAGTTGTTCAATTATCGCCTGACAAACTGCTGTTGCTGCACGTTCGCGCGCTTGCTGGGCCACATTTGTCGCCACACTATGGCTGACGTCGCGACGGCCAATCCCACGTTCGCCGTGTCGTGCTCGCGTTTCGCTTTGTCGCGCGTTACATTCACACTTTAACGGTACACCAGTGTGGCATAAAAGCGTAAATAAAATTGTAACGCGACAGGTTATCACAGAAATAATTAAGAGACGAAACATTTTTGCTGATTTCATGCTGTGCGTGTCGCGTCAGCGCCAATAACACAACATGGCGAGTGTGTTATGAAGGCTATATATTCATTTGTGTGTGTGTCTGCAGATGCCAACAATATTATTAATATTTTTTCGCACGACAAAACATGTAGAACAGCGTCATAGCTTCATATATTTTTTTGCAGTGATTTTGAGCGCAAATTTTTATTTTTGCAGAAATTCAAAAGTGGCGCTCCATGGCCACTCAAAACCCCCACTGATGTGTGCCAACATTTATTTTCATGTATTTTATTTATGAAAATCAATTTATATACACACAAGTGTGTGTAAAAAAAATGGGAACATTAATGAAATAAAAATTGCAAAAAACCAACAACAAACAAAAATGGTTTTTTTTTCGCAAAAACAGAAAACCAACGCAAAAGCCAACAATAAAAAAAATATATTTGACCACATGCACATTTATTGTATATATTGAAGCTTCATATTAATTACCCAGCTGGCAAGTGAAATTTTTAATTAGCGCCATGAAGCGGAAGATAACACTCGCATTAATTGCATATGAATGCACCACTTCGGCCAGTAGTGGTCAAAGCCCCCGCTCGCCCCCTCGTACAGACACAGCTGGCGACAACGCCAAAGCCAATTGTGTTTTTTTACTATTATTAAATGCTGCGCTTGAGTTGGTAGGTTGTATGGACTTTATTATTAAGTTGGGGAGCCGAATAGTCAAATATATCAGTGAGATTACAACGAGTCGGCGGATAAAGAGGCTCTTTATGAAGAGAGAAAGAGAGAGAAGAGGGGAGAATTGTGTGGAAGATCCGAGTGTAGGGCTCTCTTTTTATTTAAAATATGAAGTATCTCTACTAGCTTTGAGACAAAATACATAAAAGCTTTCAAACATTTTACAAATGTTCTAAGAACAAGTTCTCTCTGATCATTAGATACATTTTTCCATGTCCGTTCCATCGGGTGATACATAAAACAGTCCTAAAACCTAATACGTCAGACGTTCTATCACCAAGAAAGCACTAACGTTTATTTCAAAGCGTTCTTCATGAAGTTCGAGCATAGTCATCCGAAGGACTGTGGCAATAATCGTCCTTCCTACTAATCACTATGTCACGCGTTATCTCTAGAAGATTTTTGCGAGTAATGACCCATAATTCCTTCTTTTTTATGAACGCAGAGCCCCGTGGCTTTACGCGCAAGTTTGAAGTCTTCTTCTTCTGACTGGCACGACAGCCCGATTACGAGACTAAGGCCTAGCTACCCGCAACCAACCATGTTGTGCCGCAAAACAAACATGTTGCTTCATAAAAAAATAAAAATTTTAACCCTTGGATCACTTTGTTACATTTTGATTTCTTCATGCAACTAGGTTTTCCAGAATGTACGTACAGTTCGTATTTCTTGTTTATGCGGTTTGGGCTGGGCGATGAAGAATCAATCAGTCAGTCACACAGTCACACACTCAGTCAGGGAAAACAATTATATGTTTTAAGATTGACGAGGAATATACATCATACATCCTTTTGCCAACTAGAGCCGGGCACTCTCTCTCTCTCACACACTGTCTCATCATTTTCAAAGCACAATCTACAGATCACTTCTTTGACAAGATTTATAAGTGCCAGGTGTTTTCTTGACGGGACCAATGCCACGTGTAAGGCCATCTGAAACTATCTACAGTTGGTAATCTCATTCCCAGTGATAGGTCACTCAACTGTTAACCAGTTCCTTGACTCTTGAACTACTTGGTCCAATTTTTGGCTCAGATTCACAGAAGCCTTGTTCTGAAGCCTACTTGGACTAGACCATCTACCTCGTCTCTTCTTCTTCGAATAATCAGATCTATGGGGCAATACATTTGCACTACGGAGACTACGTCTTCTACGCGATCTGACGAGACTAACTTCCCGGCATCTTTCGATTTATTGGTATCCATTTCTATAGACTCTGCGTCATCACGACAGCCTCATCGTCTGATTTATTGGCCACTTGCAGGAACTTGATGTCAAGCGATCTCAGTGTTTTGACCATCAAATGTCCCTAGCCAACTTTGTTTTCTGATCAGACTCCAATGCAATACCACAATTGAGGTAGTTCTGTACCCATGAAACCTGAATGTATCCAGAAATTCCCTACCTTGGGATATAAGTCAGGCCCTCCAACAGTGTTAAACATTGACATTGGCTTAAAAACTCTGAAGCAAATACATGTGACCGACCCTGTGCCCAGCAGAGCCAATTAAATGTTATCAAGGTTTCCCTAACCCGGTTCCTGAGTTAGAGGAGGTCTCCAAGCATGACATCAAATCACTGCTAAGAACACCCGCATTCTCACCGATCACTTTTATGGCGATAAGCAACACTAAGAAGCTCCAACTGGTACCGCTAGGGACCCAATAGAGTCTATGCGTGGCCTACTTGGCCAGCCAGATTACCTAACCTAACCGTTTCTACTCTGGGATGCGTCTGATTGGAGATCAAGCACTTCCCACAGTGCCAACCATCGAAATGGGCTTCGAAAGTTTCAAGCAAATACCTGCACATATATGGAGCTATTGAAAGGAGTAAATCAGGCCAAGGTTTCAGCTGGAAAGCCAACGAAATGACCAACGAGATGAACGGAAAGAAGATGCTTGGATGCGTGGACCTCAGGATCACTGGACCATAGGCGCTTTCAAAAGGTGGCCAACTCTTCATCAAAGGTTTTGATTTGCACAGAACTTTCTTAACTGACAAAGCCATCTCCTAGAGAAGCCTAGTTTATTCTTGCTTGTAGTAGTAGTAGTAATAGAAGCATATACGGAGCCATTGAACAACGCTCTCTGGTCTTCCTTCACACAGTACACAATAAGACAGGAAAAGTTTCAGCTGGAAAGACAATGAGTGATAGTGCTGGTAGTAGGAGTATAAAGAATCTTTTGAATAGAGTTTTCTACTCTTTTTTCACAGAAAGCACTAAAAGGCTGAACAAAATTTCAGATGAACAGCAAAACACTTAGTCACTGTTATTACTTGAAAAATAGTTCCTATCGTTATCTCCTTTTCTCTTTTATTAATGCTCATACTAAGCTCATGGTTTTTTGGAGCAGGATCTTTTACTACAATAATAACAATTGCTCATGGTTCAAACTTTTCTCAGCACGATATAAAATTCTTGTAGTACAGTTGAACCCTTCAAGACTATTTCATCGATGCTTTCGTGGCCTTCGATACTACAATAACTGAGAACTCAGCAAAGCCTGCAAATCGTCGTCTGAGAAAACAAATGTCGTATGTACTACTAAGCTTAATGGAACATACGACATTCGTTTTCTGAGGTGACAAAATATTGGTAATACGATTCCAAATACAAAATATACAAACATACATAAAAAATTATGTATTATTATAAAAGAAGTCCGACCATTCGGCCTCAATAGCCACACGTGTAGCGCACTAACAAGTCGTTCAAGTTTGCCTTCCACACAGTCTCGTACGTGTCTGTGGATTTGTGTTTGCGTGTGTGTGTGTGTGTGTGTGTGTGTGTGTGTGTGTGTGTGTGTGTTTGTGTGCATTGTTGTTTTGCCACGGCTTAATTGCATGCACTCGTGTTGTCTGTGTGAAGTGATTGTTGCTTTTGTTGCATCCATAAATATACCAAACAAAAATTAAAATTAAAATCAATTTTTTGTTTTTAATTAATTCGCTGAAATTTGATTTATTTATTTGCTATAAATTTTTATGCGTGAACAAATTGCTGCGAACAAAAGTATAATAAAAAAAACTTAATCATTCAGAAAACAAAAGAGAAACCAAAAATCCAAAATCCGAGTGGAAAATGATCAGACGATTAATTGAATGTTTATTTAATGAAACAATGCCGATTGTATGTATTTAAGTTTTTAATGCCAATTACGTGAGTTGTTCATGCAATACGCTAATCAGAGAGAACACTATAATAAAAAACAATAATAACAACAACAACAATATAATCAAAAACAAACAAGTCAGCTGTGAACTTTTGGAACAGATTTAGAAATATGCAAAATTAATTGAAAATCAGCGATGAATGAATGTGTGATTGATTGAGTTTTGATTTTTGTCAAAATTATGAATTATTCATTTTGAAAAATCGATTCATGAATTTTGAAAAATTTCGAAATTTTTCTGAGTAGTAATAAATAAAAGATAAACCCATAAATTATCGCTTGAAGTTGCTGACAGTGCTGAAGCTGAAACTGGAAACGTAAGGTGCAAATTTTCAGCAAATTTCAAGCAGTCTCATTATTTTAGTCCTTTCTTATGGCGTCAAAGGACTGTGAGACTTCTAAATTTACTTCCAAATTGTGCCAAATATTCTCATAGATTTTTACTCAATTCAAAATATAATTTCATTAAATTTCACTCAAAGTAAAATCCTTAAGTCTACGGTATGTGTTCACTTCCTGGTGACTGTATTCGATTTGCCACCTTATGTCATACTCACCCGGAAGCAGCAGAAGAAGAAGAAGAAGTCATACTCACCCCACCTTTCCACCATCTATCAGGCAATTCCACTAGGCATTGCAATCGACACGAAGCTCATCGCTCGTCGCAGTTTACATATCAAAGTACAAAATGATCAACGAAATTCGCGGGCGCCGCTTTTATTTTCATTTGATTAAAAGCAAATAACTCATTGAAATGGGTGACTTGCGTCTGGCAATGGGCGCCGTATCCAAATCAATTGCGTCTGAATTCAACAAATTGACAATAACATTGGCGCTTAGCTGAAATGAATCGAACTCAACTCAACTGAATGAATTGAATGGATGGGAATGAAATGGAACAAAATTGAGATGCAGTGAAATATAATAAAATGAAATAAACTAAAACGAATGCATAAATTGTGTAAGCAATAGAAAGGCACAAAATCATATATATACATACATAGGTATCTATGTATGTATGGATGAGTGTGTATGGGTGAGTATGAAAAACAAGTCAAAAGTGAAATTGAAGAAAAGCACAACTGCCAAAATAGCTACGAACGGGGACAGTCGCAGTTGTATCGTTTGTCAGGCGCACACAGCGAGCCAAAATATAGCTTTACTTATGTATGTATATAGAAGATATATGAAAAAAGACAATAACAACAACAACAACTGCAAGTACTATACAGGACACCAACTGTCAGAATGTCTAAGGAAAAATTGTAGAAAAGCTTCAGCGACAGAACAAAAGAAGGAAAAGAAGTCGCGTTACAACAGTGGAACTGATTGTGACGAGGGACGCGAAACGTTCGAATAGTTGCTGGTTGAATGGGAAGTGGGGTGCGTATGTGTGTGTGTGTGTGTCTGTGCTGTAACGAGTGTGAACTACAGCAGGTGTTGGTGAAATGGCATCAATTTACAAAAGCGCATTTGAAGCGTATTGAAGGCGTTTTGTGCTGAGCGCATATTGGCAGTGCGCCTGCATGCCAAGTGGATGCCAATTGAATTCAGTTTATTATAATGTCAATTGAGCGAGCGAGCGAGTGCGCGTTCGTTACACACACACACACACACACACACAAATGTATAGAGGGATCTCTGTACATCAATAAGCAGCCAGAGCCGCACTTGTTGTGTGTGCGTTGCTTCTCTCGCCTTTCGGCTTTCAAGTCAACTGAACACAGCTACACACGAACACACATACACAGCGACACAAAAGCGCACAAATGCGCCGCAATGCAATTGAGCTGCAGCTCGTTGTGAGCGCATGTGTGTGAGTGAATGTGTGTTTGTGTTGCATTGACAACAGCGTGCACCATGTGTAATTGCCAGCATGAAATGGTCTGTGTTGTGCAACACAACAAGAAAATGCCAAACGGGAATTCGTTGACAAAGTTGCAAATGTTTGAAAACCTTAGTTGCAAAAAATTACTTGCAAAATGGACTTTTTTACTAGTAATTTTCAATAAATTGAAGAGTAAATTAGAGAGATAATTGAACTAATTAATTAAGAGACTAACTAACTTACTTACTAACTAACTTACCGACAACTAATTAATTTACTTAATAACTAACTAAATAACTAACTTACCGAAGTTGTTTTTTTTTCAATTAACTTATTTTATTTTATTTTATTTTATTTTATTTTATTTTATTTTATTTTATTTTATTTTATTTTATTTTATTTTATTTTATTTTATTTTATTTTATTTTATTTTAATTCTTTTTTTATTTTATTTTATTTTATGTTATTTTATTTTATTTTATTTTATTTTATTTTATTTTATTTTATTTTATTTTATTTTATTTTATTTTATTTTATTTTATTTTATTTTATTTTATTTTATTTTATTTTATTTTATTTTAATTCTTTTTTTATTTTATTTTATTTTATGTTATTTTATTTTATTTTATTTTATTTTATTTTATTTTATTTTATTTTATTTTATTTTATTTTATTTTATTTTATTTTATTTTATTTTGTTTTATTTTATTTTATTTTATTTTATTTTATTTTATTTTATTTTATTTTATTTTATTTGTATTTTATTTGTATTTTATTTTATTTTATTTTATTTTATTTTATTTTATTTTATTTTATTTTATTTTATTTTATTTTATTTTATTTTATTTTATTTTATTTTAATTCTTTTTTATTTTATTTTAATTATTTTTTTATTAAATTTTTTTTATTTTTTTTTTAATTTTTTCAATTTTATTTTGTTTACAATAGTTCGAATTTCCATAAATCCTCTTAGAGGCTCATTCTTTAAAGTCTTAACTTTGAAAATATAAAATGAAAAAAAATCGTTTTTTCCAATTTCTAGACTAGAAGACTCACTTAAATTGTCAAACAAGATTGCTTTTTATTTTTGTTAATGAATTATTTTTGGTTAACTTATGAAGCAAATAAGGTTTCTAATAACGCTAAGAACCTCTAACACACATCCTTGTTGCCTCTGTTGTTTATATTTTGCAAACAGTTTACTATTTTGAAACACAATGCACACTTTCGTGCGCTCCCATTGAACTCAATATAATCCACTAACATCCAATCACTGCACTGACTCCACCCTCCCCACTTTGGCACTGCAGCCACTTACCACTAATCGTTCATCAACATCGATTTCACTCGACTTAGTCATTTGTGTGTGCCATCGTTGCTGTTCAGTGTCATTTTTCAACAGCTCGGCCTACGCAACCTTGCCCTACTCCTGCTGTCAACGGACCATTTAGACTCGGTTTAAATTTAAATTTATACAACATTACTCCGATTAACCTTTTGACACTTTCATTATAGTCGCACTCGAGCGACTACAGCTTCGCTTTCGCTCTCGTTTATTCCACTTTGGTTTCGCATTTCGCTGGCATTTCGAATGTGTGATTTGTTATTTCGTCTCCCCCAATGTGTTTACCGGCATCCGGTGCGCTGCGTCAGCGCACCTCAACCTTCCCCCTCGACTGATTGGCTGTCCTTCATTACTTTCGGTGCGCTGTCGTTGCCTTTCATCACAATGGCCCAGCATCACTTATCATTTGTTGAATTTTGCGCTGTGCTCGTGTGCGGCGCGCTGACCTTCGGATTCGTTGCCGCTGCTGCTGTCTTTGTCTTTGCCTGTTGTTGTCTGTGCCACGTTGCGCTGCGAGCAGACAGGGAAATGTTCATTGCGAAATGTGTCTCCATTGGCAAATGAAAAATTACTTTGCCAAAGGACGCTTATTAACATGGACAAACATGTTAAATGATTCAATGGAACTCGAGGGATCGACAACAAAAATGTGCGCGCACACGCACACACACACCGACACACAGAGACAATGCTGCGTGACAGTTCGAAAAGCAGCATTAGCGATAATGGTCCGACGACAGGGGAGCAGCTTGGTTCAAATAGAAAATGCTGCGCGCCATTCGAGCTGTCAACATTACAACATGAATTTTATTAATTACACAGTAAAAAAATATGCACACGCGCCCATGCGAGCATATGTATGTAAGCATATATGTGTGTGTGTATGTATGCGAGTGCATAAAGAGGGGTCGCATTAAAAAGGGAAAGCAAATGGCCAAACAAGTGGCCAATTAACAATGTTAGCTAATTTTTATTGGCCCAGAACAACTAAAAAAGTTGCCCTAACCCCCAAAAAAGCGCTTTGAGTGCGCGCCTGCTCGTTCACTACATATACATGTGTAGTATGTTGTAGCTGAACACATACATATATACAATTTTGTGTTGCATAACAGCGGCTATTAACGTGTTTAGCGATTTAACGAATTAGCCAAAGTGTCCCCGAGGTGTAGTTGAAACATTTTGCGTTGGTCGATTTATGAACGAAAAATGTTTACACATTGCCGTCTGCAATAACAAATAACAATAATAAAACGCATTAAACTGGCTGAAGGGTAACGACGACATTGTATTCGATTTGTAGCTGATGAATAGAGCTGAAGTAGAAGAAGAACACTTTAGTGTGGAATGTAAGAAAATTTAAAATTCAAAACGAAAATATCACAGACTTCGTATCTTTGGGTATCTGAGCACAAGGACATAGAGGGAGAATGAAAGCACTGAAGAACTAGCGAAGAGTGGGGCTTGTTTTCGGATGGAACAAACTTTCAACTTACTTAGTTCCTTGTAGGGTTTTCATAGAAACCTGAAAGACAACTAAAAAAGTATTAAGAACAGCGAAAACCATGTTTCATACCCACGAAGTGCGAAGGTAGATACTTACTGTCGCTCATAGAAGGGATTACAGCCTCATTCTGGAATAATTAACAGGTCACTGACTGATAGATCTCCAACCTCTCAAATGGTTATTTTCTATAAAAACATGATTTTCCTTTACACATAAATATTTATGTATCAACACCAACATTCATGAGTTGGGTTCATTAAACTGTGACTCCACTCCGTCTTAATTCCTCATGCGAGTAATACAAACACACACACACACATACCAAACCTTACACACTGTAACCACATTATCTGTTATTTTTTATACAAATGCAAATCTGCATAATTAAGTGCAGCACATACAATGTTCCGTATTCAACTCTATGTGCAAACACTTGTTACAATGCTTTGATGTAGCTTCCAGCCGATGCTAATCATCGATGAGTCAGTGACCTTTGACAGGAACATCAGCAAGGATTACTTGTGCTCTATGAAGGGATACAAATTATGGCACAAGCTGACGTTAACATAATTTCAAGTGGATATTTATGAGAGTTTATTAATGTTTATAGGGAAAAAAGGCAATCAAGTAGACAATGAATATCTACTTTGTCACGCTTCAAATCACGTTTTGCAAATGCTCTTTGTTTAATTTTATCTATTTAGTTTAAGTAGCAGTGAGTAAATCATATATCCTGGAAAAATTTGCACCGGCTAACTTAACTAACCATAGGACAGAGGGCTTCTTAGAGTCCTAAATCAGAGTCTTATTTACAGGAGGAGTCAACATGGATACAAAAAAAGTGAAAAACAAATTAATTAAAATACATACAATCAAAATTATATCTAGTGTACCTATAAAATCTATCAGGTGTACAACTTTGCTTCCGCCGTTTTCCGATAGGTGGCTGTACCGGCTGAGGCTGGTTGAAATACGCCTTTAAAGTGAGTGTGGACAGTGCCTAACGAATTGTCATCGCCGTTTCAGTGACAGTTGTTCTTGTTTTCGTATTATTCACGCTCGAAAATGTCCGTTTATGTGCCCAATTCTCGCCATTTGCGGGAAGTTTTACTTTTCTGTTACAATTCGAAAAAAAAATGCAGCTGAAGCGCATCGAATGCTCTCAGAAACTTACGGTGATGCTGCTCTGAGTGAAAGAACGTGTCGGGAGTGGTTTCAACAGCGGCCACAATATCAAGAGCGACATGACAAAGTCATCCTCCAACACGACAATGCTCGGCCTCACGTCGCAAAAGTGGTCAAAAAGTACCTGGAAACGCTGAAATGGGAAGTCTTGCCCCACCCGCCGTATTCCCCAGATGTCGCCCCTTCTGACTTCCACCTATTCCGTTCGATGGCACACGGCCTGGCAGATCAACATTTTCAATCCTTCGAAGAATTGGAAAAATGGATTGCTTCATGGATAGCGTCAAAAGAGGACTCCTTTTTTCGAGCCGGGATCCGAAAATTGCCGGAAAGATGGGAGAAAGTTGTCGCTAGCGACGGACAATACTTTGAATAATACATCTGTAAGCACTTTTTCGCAATAAAGCTTTTAATTTTGGAAAAAAAAACCGCGGAAGCAAAGTTGTACACCTGATATAATTTGGATCCAATATTTACAACTTACGTAAAAAACTTCCAGCCTCTCAATTATTTCGATTTTTCAGGACACTCAACAGCAACAGAAAACTGATCTCTGAGGAGCGTCAAGCAAATAGCGTCGATTTCTACGCTCGTAAGACCCAGTCTTATATGTTTTCTTACAGATGAATTTCTCAATAACTTCTCGTATGGTGGGCTTGAAATTTAATACCGGGTTTTCCAACAAGCGGTGTTATTTTTGTATTCAAAGAAAAATGCCATTTTTTGAGATAAATGATCGGATGTTTATTTCATAATAAAGAGGAAGGTATGCCGTTAAAAATGAAAAACAACATTAGCAGAATTGGCCACCAAGACCACGCTTACAGGACCATATCCTTTTCATGAAATTGTCCATAACCAAATCGCAAAGTGGCTGCGCTATGTCCTCGATAGCCTCACGAATTCTATCTTTGAGGTCTTGAATCGACGCTGGGCTGTTCACGTGGCCCCAAAGGAAGAAGTCGCAAGGTTTTAAATCACAAGATCTCGGTGGCCAATTGTGATGACCTCTTCCAGAGATAACACGGTCCGGAAACTTTTCCCGTAAAAGAGCAATGGTTTCGTTGCTTCTGTGGCACGTAGCGCCGTCTTGTTGAAAGTAAACGTTGTCCAGATCAATACCATCCAACTTCGACCATAAAAAAATCATTAATCATCTCTCGAGGACGAGGAATCGACAAACCTGGGTTTTCTTCAACACTTTGGGCTACAGCAGCAATATTCTGAGTTGTTCTTGACCGACGTTCACGGGTTTTATTCTTCACATCACTAACTTGTCCCAACAGCTCGAATTTTTCCACCAATTTCTGTATTGCGGTCCGACAAGGTGCTTCACGACGACCCAAAAATGCTTTAGTTTTGCGAACTGTGACTGCAAGATTTTCACCATTTTTGTAGTGAATTTTAATAATTTCAATGCGTTGTCTAAACGTGTGTTGTTCCATTTTAATAGTCGTAGTGGCGTAGTTTCTAAGTGGTAACTTGAGTCGAGGGAATAGGAAAAACTCACAGGGAGCCATGTCCATGAATGTTGTTTTTGGAGAAATAGTCGCGTATAACATGAGATGTGTGGTTATGAAACCACATTGTTTTGGTGAAGAAACCACGAGTTGTTTCTTTACAATTTTGGCATTTTGCGACGAACATTTTCCCTCAAAGGATTTAAGGCTTCTTTATAAATATGAAATTTTTTGTATTTTTTTTTATTGTTTTTGGATTTACACATTTCTATTTTATTATACATTCAAACAACACCTAAAAACTCAAAGTTAACTATACAACTATAAAGTAAAATTTTAATTTTCGGGTTTATGTGTTAATACTGTGCACAATTCATCTATCTACCAATAAGCAAAAGCTCAGTATATTTTGTTGTTGTTAACTGAAGAAGTTTGATGCTATTTGATCGCTGCAGCTCAATGCAAAAGAGTCCTAACTCAAATTGCGACACTTTGAAATAAATTTTTGTTAAAGTTAGTTTTAAGTTGAGTTTTGACAATTTTAATAAATATTTTCAAATAAAACAATTAATTTCAAATTTTTAAAATTTTTCTTTAAACTTTTTAACTATCATTTATAATTATGAAATTCAGCAAAAGTGACATAACTCAAAAACTCAAAGTTTTGAATTTTCTAGTGTATAATAAAAAAATTAATTAAAATGAAAAATTAAAAATGTCGAGTTGTCTCACTTTTGTAGCGGGTGTGCAATATATATATACATGATTTATATATAAATGCATATAACTTTTTTATAAAACCTTACATTTTGCTATACATACAAATATTTGGAATGAATTGTACCTCGTTTTCCATAACATTTCACATACGTAAAAACAGTCCAACTTTTTTTCCAGTTAATATTTTTCAGCAGAATTTTCTAAACAACAAAGCAGCATTGAAAATTTAAGAAAAAATAAAAAATTAAAAAATGTAATAATAATAAAACTATCACAAATAATCCAATTTATTAACATAAATAAATTAATTTTTTTTTAAACAAAAATTCCAAAAATTTCAAAAAAACTATTTGCCAACAAAGTGCGCAGTCTGGCCAAGAATAAACAATTTGCAAGGTTCACAAAAAAACTACACCAACAATATACAAACATATTTACACACATAATTAAGCCATTAATGCGCTGATGTGTTTAGTAGCACTTTGTGTATTTGTTTTTTTTGTTGTTGTTGTGCATTTAAAACAGCGTTTGTGCAACATGATTGTCAGGTGCCACTCATTTTGTTAACTGCGCATTTGCAATTTGGCAAATAAGTGCCGGAGCGCGTGACATGAATTTTTTACAAATCCAAATTTTCTACATATGTACGATAAATTTTCAGGAATTTATGCAGTTAATTGTTAATGCATAAATTATTTGTATATTTAAAATCAATTAGGCTTAATTAACTCAATTGTAGCGCAACCAGTGGCACTGTTACACTTTCATTCGTGTGAATACATTTACATATGTAATTGTTTGTGTGAGTCTGTATGTTTGAGTGTGTGTGCGAGTGTTGAAAGCATTAATGAATCAATGTAATCTTTGACACGATTTATATTAACTTACAGCCTGAAAATGACTGCCGCACAACGATTATCAAAAACAAAAATAAAAACAAACAAAAAGCTTTTGTTGAATAGATTTTGCATTAATTGCTGTGCGGATGATGGTCGTTTCGCTGATTCAACTAGCGTTTTCTCATTAAGCTGCGGCACTAGCTCTAGCGCCATAAAGTGCGCTATAAAATTTTAAGCACGCAGCTAAAGTATTTCCTTTGCCTTCCGTCATAAAAGAATTTAATATAAAAATTCTCACAGATTTACAACGAGTCATTTAAAAGCGACGCACAGTGGGATGAATCAGTAGTCAAAAATAGAAGGAGTGCTCCTAGATTAACATGGTTTTTGATACACATGATTTTTTAATGAAAAAAGATGTCCGGAGAAAAAAAATTTAACAAAATTGGTTTATGGAAACGCCCATAAAATTAATATTCAAATCTTAATACATGTGCCAAACAAAAAGAGAATTTTTTTAAAGTTGAATGTGAAAATAAAGCAAAGACAAAAGAATAAAAATATGTTGGGTATGCCACGCCCATTTTGTCCAGGTATTAATAATGTTTAATCAAGTTTTGTAGGAGAACGAAATAAACACTTAAACACATTTTCAGTTTTGGCTTAATTCTTGCGTTCAATCTAATTTCTGAGCTTTGATATATTCAGAGACCTACAGTAGAATTTTATGGCGAATATTTTCGTGGTACATTTTGTTCTTAAAAAATCCTGTTTTACAGGACATTTTTGGCATCTTAGAAAATAAGGGTCAAATTGATCCATACAAATAGGAGCTACAGGGTTAAAATGTTCCACGAAAATGTTCCCCGTAGTTTTTACATCAAATTGCTAAACACATCATATTCCTAAAATGTGAGTTTACATGGTTTTCATATGCCGATTCACCATAAGCAATGTGCAAAAAGGGGAAAACTTGGACCCCCCAAAAAAAAAATTCAGACATAAACTTTCAAAAAGCCGATACACGTATATTTTTTTTTTACCCCCTCTACCAGAATCCGTTGTTAGAACCTTGTTGTTTAAAAAAAAAATTGATTTTGTTGTGCAGTGTAATTTAATTGTTTTTCATGTTTTTCTATACTTGAGAATTAATTATCATAAAATAAAACCCAATGGATACAATTCGAAAATCCCTTTTCCATACTTTTTACCACATTTGTCCCATTGTTCAACGCGCCCTCCAACGCCAGCGCTCTGTGCTTGTTCTTTGCAATTTATTTTTTTTTGCTGCTAATTAAATAAACGCTGTTAATACCACATTTTAAAATGCAAAAGGTTAATTAACATAAAGCATTAAATACAGTCGAAGCGCCGCCACGACAGCCGCAGCGCATTTGCGGCAGGAAGCGACAACGCTAAACGGCAGCGCTGTATAACGCAATTTCCCTGACATTTTTCACTCAGCTATATGCATCATTGTGTGCGTTGGTGTATGTGTGTGTGTGTGGCATATGAAAAGTTTACGCATCCACTGACGCCCCGTCATTTCGTTGCATTAGACGTGGCAATTTTGGCTTCTTTAAATGATTCAAGCGCTTACTTTGTACGTCGCCACAGTCGCGTCGCCGCCAATAGAACTTCAAATATGCCGCAGCGGCATATTCGACGCACCTTATGGCCTCCCGTGCACACGACTCTTGCGGCAAATACCTAATTTGGCAGCAGCATAATTCACCAGTCAGCAAAAGATGGCAACACAAGTTGCAGGGCAACTTGATCCTGCACTCGCGTACTTAAATTTTAATACACGACAAAGTTGACATATGAGTTGAGAGCATTGCTGCCGTGCTGCTTAGAGTGGCGGCAAGAAATCATGTGGCAGCAGCTTTGCATAAACGATGAGTGCTCGAACCTGTTCCGGATGCAACGCATGCGGGGTTGTGTGCATGCAACGGGCAGACGATGGCTGCAGTTTGAAAATTTATGAAAATCTTTTAATGTGAAAGGAAAACTTTGTCGATTCTGAATTGACTTATTTTGAGAATCTTTGAGATAATTATGTGACTCGTTTGCAGCTCTTGATGAGCATAGAAACATTTTAGCAAGCATCAGGAATTTTGGATGATGGGAAGATGGCTTAGAACTCAAACCATTCATAACTTGTGCCTACATTTTTTGGGACACTTGGACGCTACTCTACTCTCATGCTCTTTAACTCTACTTTAAGGATTCTTTAGGGATCAGTTGATAATAAAAAGGTTGCGTAGAGATGTCAAGCTGTCCAAGCTCCACAGTTATACCAAACGTCCGCTGTTGTACGAAGGAGTTGTAAGCTAAGAAAGAGAACACATTTTTTTTTAAAAAAAGCTGGAACATCGAACTTTATTTAGTTAAGATTACCTTCAAGTCTGATAAGAATGACGCATTCAAAATATCAGATCTGCTAAGCTTCATTATGAATCAGTTGACGGGTTAGGTTTCATTGCATACACAGACCAAAGGACACTTTTAGACCAGTCAGCTCCTTAGCAAAACCAGATAGAGGTACAAAGACTTCTTGGCTGTATGAATACCCGAGGATTATTGGCGAACTTTAGTAAGTACAGGATTGAATATTGTGACATATTCTCCAGCATATTTCTGCTCTGAGTTCTTAGATGTTCCAGCCACTTTCTAACGAACACCAACCAAGAGAAGATAAAGTGCTCTATGGTACATGTTGCCCCTTCCCCTCAAAATGTTGTGTTGCTATCACAAGATAATACAATGAGGATTCTACAGTTTTTCCATCGAAACTATAGCAAGTTATATGCATTATTTGCACCGCAAGTTTGACAAAGAATTTTGGTCACTATGCAAAAACTATCCATTTACAGGTGAATCCAGATAAAAGTCTCTTGGATACTACATAGTTCAAGATTCTAAATAGACTTAGATGTGTCTGATGGAAAATGCTTCATCAGGCGTGTTTCTAAATCAATAGTAAGATACAAGAAAGCCTTTATAAATGACTTTTAACTTCGAATTGAGCTTTGGTTTACAGAGTGTCGCGAAAATCAGTCAAAATTCAGTCAATCAGTCAAAATATTTGCGACTATTCAGTACCGTCTTCAAACTAGGCAGGATATGTAGATTCTAAAAGAAGCTCACGAAACAATGGAACTTTATTAATAACACTTCGGCCATGACATACAGACGAAGAGTGAAGAGGACCTGTTGGAAGTATTACAGAGGAAAATTATTTAATACTTGAACAAATAAAACAGCCAATAATTTTAGATGCACAATATGAAACAAAATGAAATAAAATGAAAATATTGAAAATATAAATCATGTAGATGTGACATATAGATGCGCATAGTTTCTTAATGGTCTCAGTCAAGAGGACCTGATGCAAAGATCGCGAAAGGATCTCATTCAATACTTGAACAAATAATATTTAGATACAAATTAAAGACAAAAACATATATCAGATGATTTTAGGTGCACAATAAATCTTTTATGTTGCAGTGCCTGGGAACCCAGAATCATTACATTACATTATATTTTCGACTATGAAAGCACATCTAACTTTAAAAGTAACCATGAATTAGAACATAAAAAATCCTACAGAACATAAGACAGAGACCTCCAATTATATTATTCTCTTTTGTAAAATTATACCCAACTGCAAATATTGGTCATTTTACGATGATAGACAAAGACGTAACTCACCGCAGTCCATGAAAACAAAGAAGTTTCATTAGGCACTTGTTTAATTGTTCAACTTATTTTGTAGACTACATTAAAAAAAAAAACAATAAAAAGAAAAATAAATAAACAAAAAATAAATAAATAATAAAACAAATACATAAATAAATAAAGAAAAACTTAATAAATGAAATAAATAAATAAATAAATGAATAAATAAATAAATCAAAAATAAATTTAAAAAATCAATCAATAAACGATTAAATAAATAAATTAAAAATAAATGAAAAAATCATTCAATAAATAAAAAAAAATAAATTATAAACTCAATAAAAAAATAAATAAAAAAATGTAAATAAATAAATACAAAAATTTCGTAATTGGGCTGTTCTGCAAGTTCCAGCAGGGACTCTACATTATACAAACTCCATAAGAACTTGAAAGATAGATTTATAAAGATTTTTATAGATTGTGAAATGGTCTTCCTGTAGAAGTTTTTCAGCACCTATGATATTAAAATGCCTCAAAAATGCTATCACCTAACCTTTCGAAACCAATCACTTCTTCACATTGATAAGCTGACTTTCCATCAGAAAAAGATCAATATTTGAGATTTCATTACTGAAAGCCCATTATACGCAGCCAATTCCGTTCAACTCATCTCACAATCCCTGTAAGTGAGGTCCATTGTGGTCCGGAAGTTCAGAAAGTGCCACCTTTTTGAAACACAATCGGTCAGATTGGTCGTCACAAAACCGACCTTGTAGTCAGAAGAATAATAAGAAAAATCGTTATTGGTTTTTAAAACCTCTGAGTGTATTTTCCTGTTGAACATACCTTACATTCTCTTCAAAATCATCATCAAATCTCTCCACTTTCAGGTCCATACAACAATTCTATTACTTCTACCCGCCATCAAACCCTAAGCGGCCATGAGCCAACTCACTCGCCCTACCACTCAGTCAGCTCAGCCCATTCGCTTCGTCATTTTATGTGACAAAGACACTGGCAATAATGAGAGCTTGTCGCACAGTTGTACAACCTAAAGCGTGCGGAAATATAATTTCCTGCTTACATTTATTGCATGTTGTAGTTAAAATTCCAAGTACGCTGTAATTTAGTTGATTTCCAGCACTTCGGCGCGGACACTCACAAAACGCCGCAACACCGGCGCGCTGCCAATAGGCACGAAGCAGTTGGCCACGCACCAAGTCGAGCACGCTGCCAAGTACAAGAAAAGCAGAAATATTAAACAAGTAAAATGCGAAAAACAAACAAAAAAACAGGAGTTGAATGAATGAACGAATGAAATGAATGCAATAAAATGGGCGCAGATAAATTTTATGATAATAGCAAAAAATAACAATTTTTTGCTTGATTTGTTTACGCCACAAAAAGGTGGTACGGCAGCAGGTTTTCGTTGTTGTTTTATTTTTTGTTTCTTTGGATTTGCCATTTGCTTTTTATTACATTTTAGCTGTTTTGGATTTTTGTGTAATGACTTTTGCTAGCACAATGAAAATTAATTTAGTAGAAAATCGAAAAACAAAAGAATTTTCGAATTTATTCAACGATTACGTAGTGTTTTAGCGATTTGTACGTTTATAGATTTTGTTGAAATTATACGAAATTTAATGAAAATATATAAAATGTTGGATTTAAAGTGTAACGGAGAAATTAAAAAAAAAATTATTGATATTAAATGAAGCGAACTGATTGAGAGTAAGTAAAGGAATTTCATACCTCATTGTTTGTGAATTTGTTTGAAAGTCTAACGTGAAAGTAATGCTTAACCCTTCTGTCAATACGAAGGTACCTGGGTACCTTTTGCATTTTTGAAGTAAAAATATCCTACTTTCGAACAAGGCACGCTATGCTGATATTTTCAGTATCTTCCTAAATATCAGTTCACTACCTATTAGATAACTTATATAGAAAAAAATCTTTTTCTAGATAACTTTTAGAACCGATTTTTTAATACTACCCCTTTGTTCTATACGAAGGTACCCGGGTACCTTCATACAAAATACAGTAAAACAAGACAGTTTAAACGTGAAATTACTCGTTGATATTCGAGTGGACCAAATTTTACATTTGAAATCAAAACTGTATTCAAATATAAGTTAAATTTAGGACATCCGATCGAAGTCATCGACTTCACATGCGTGTTACTCCAAAATGTTTTACTCATTGAAAGGAGAAGTTTACTCTGAAAAACTAAGTAGGCAATTGCCAACGTAGGTAAGACCCAAGTAGGCGTAAAAATATTACAAATTTTAATTCAAAGCTCTAAACCTTATCTTGAGAATATAGTATCTTGAGAAGGTAACGTTAGGGGGTATTGGTGGTTCAAACTCCCCAAATATTTCCTAGCTACAAAAATTATGGGTGACGGATTGATTTCAAATGGTATTGGGGTAAAAAAATTAATGCAAAACACCTCCTAAAATGAAATCCTGTGTGCGCCGCTGATGCCGAGAACTCAGAATAGACAAAACAATACCCTTATTATCACAATTTTTACACTAAAAACGGGTTTCAAACAGTTTGCGAAGCACAGAAACCCTTATGTTCGTTTCTGCAAGCATCTGTAGGAACAAAACGAGACTCAGACCACCGGCCAAAAGCCAATGAGTCCTGCTATATCTGTTCCGATCAACGTAAGCAATAAAGTAAAACACGAAAATGCTAAAATTATTGCACTATTAATATGCATTTAATATTTGTAACTTGAATTATCAATAAACAACGCTTTATTTTATAAGCTAACAACGATTTTTTTAATTTGTGCGCTATTTTTTCCACTTTTCCCATACAAATTGTATGAGGGTACCCGGGTACCTTCGTATTGAAAATAGGTGGACATTTTTCGTATTGACAGAAGGGTTAAAGTCTGGTAGTATTTTTAGGGTTTTGACTAAAAAATAATAATTTAAATATTTTTGCGAAATATAGTTCTGCTAGCTGATGCAGTACACACTGAAGTTCCTGACTGCACTTCATAACTAGTAGATACTTTTCTATCGCAAACGTTTACTTAATGCAGTAGTAGTTCGTATCACTGGATTGTGCCAAAATAAAACACACTGAAGTTTCTGAACGCACTTCACCACTAGTAGATACTTTTCTATCCTATACTTTTACTTGATGCAGTAGTAATTCGTATCCCTAGATTGTGTCAAAATAAAACACACTGAAGTTCCTGAATGCACTTCACCACTTTTCTATCGCAAACTTTTACTTCAAATGACCACAATAGCTTAAAAACAAAGTAACATTAATACAATAAATTGAATGCTTTCAACAAGCATTCACATTGCACCAATCAATGAGCCACATTACCATCACAAGCACCTTTCCGGAAAGTGCCCGCAAGCAGCTGATGCTGCTCCAGCTGAATGAATTCAACTCAACTGCCCCTGCAGCTCTGATCGTCCAGCATATCAGCACACTTTAATTAATAACCTTTCAAGGCAACAACAACAACAACAACAAATTTACACTGTAAAACCCCAAAACCAAATCAAATGAACCATCCAGAACATGCCAAACCGAATCAATTTTGTTGCGCGTCGCAACCTTAAGCGCGCATTTCGCATTTTCCCCAGCACGATTTTACCGCTGATGCTGTTGTTGCATTCATGTTCATGGCATTGTTGTTGTTGCTGTTGTTGGTTTGAAAAATATTATAGAATTTCCATCATCACGTTTTGTTTAGAAACTTTTAATTAGTGTTACAGAAACTTTTTCAATTAACACCACCTGCAAACTATTTATTTTCCTTTTAATTTACTACTATGTACGAGCACAACAACAACAATAACAACAAAAACAACAACAGCTAAATCGTCCGCAATAACAACAACATAAGCAGCAGTATCAGCAGCAATAACAGCATCCGCAGTGTTGTGCACGCGCATTGTTCGCGTCGTTTCGACGCTTCGTCTGTCCTTGTGCCGGCGGCGGCAGCGCTTGGCGCTCGACGGACGCCATTGCTGTCAACAGTAAATTACGAAAATGCGGCATTGTTATTGTTTGGCGCTTTGAAATATGTTTTACACCTTAATAACGCAATAAGTTTGCACCGCATCGGTCGTCGTCGCCGTTGCCGTCGATTACTGCTGCTGTGCGCATTTTCTTTAAGCATTTTCTTAATTGCAGCGAAGGAGTTGTGCGGTCTTAGACGCCATGCCGGACGGTTTTTAAATAGTTTACCATTTAATTGCAACTCAATCAGCGCGTTGATTACTTAACTACATACAAACGAAATGAGAGAATGATGTGCGTGAATGTTAGTTTGACTGCGGCTTTGGATGAAAATTCAATTTCGTTGTGGTTAGAAAATTTTGCATTTGTATAGAAAATCGTAAAAAATATATGAAAAAATTAAAAAAAATAAAAAATTACAAAAATTTTATTTGTTTGAGGAATGATGGTGCAGAGTGTAGTGAATGCTGATTTTTTGAAACATCTCAAGCAGAGCTCGGAATTTATGAAAAAAGTATTAAATGAAGGTTTCGTATTTAAGGTTTTTTATTTTGTTGGGGGGAGTTTTGACGACGTTTTGGTATTTGAAGACCCCCCCCCCCGATTTTTTAATGAGGAATATTTTCCCAAAAGTCAATATGGTATTTTTTTCAATATTTTACTCAATACAAGCTTTTTATGAAAAATTTTTCCGAAAATCATGAAAAAGGGCGGTAAGGAAAGGGGAAGGGGGGTTCATGTGTACACAAAAATATTCACACTTTTAATGCAAACAACTTTGTCTTAGACATCAAAGCTATAGCTCTTCAAGTTTTTATACTTTCCGTGTAAAAGTCTATAGGGACCCTTCACCCTTTATGTGCAAATTACAAAAAACTCAGACGTGCTGAATTACTTATTACTTTGTTCGGAAAAATTATCAGTATGACGTCCTCTTTCAGAAATATATGGTCGTTACTCTGTTGCAGAAATGCTGTTGTACAGTGTTATCGTCAAATCAATTGAATCGGCTCAACAATCAAAATTGTCAAATTTAGGGCGTAGAAAGTCCACACGTGATCTATGAGATATCAATGCGTCTACAACGACAGCTATCTGGAGTGGATAGTATAGAGGCGCACCCAAGGGGGCAGGAGTTTTGGTTTGGGGGTTCAAATCCTTCAAAACACTATGGTATTTGGCTCAAAAGTTGCACTTAAAACCCTCCAAAATTAAATCCTGTGTGCACCACTGGGATAATATTTGTTGCTGGAACATGCTAAGAGAGTTCTTAGGGCCTCAACCGCGACCTAAAGATCTATTGTGCCCCCTTCATGGACTCACAGTTCATCTGTGAGCCCAACTACCGACAGGAACTTTAGTATATCTCCTATACCTCTAGAGTCCCAGTTCGCACCTCTGACAAGGTATTCCCCTAGGTGTTTCTCCCGATCACACATAAGAACAGGGCATCCTGGCAAGGCAACATCTCCTAGTATGTGTATTCCAGTTGCATTTTCCTGCGCACAGAATCTGCAATGTCCGTTTGCACGGTTGCACGGTCCTAGTTAAGTTAGGTGATAATTCAACCTACAATGCCCTGTCATGATACGAGGGCGGGTCAATAAGTCCGTGACTTTTTCAATTTCCCGCCTCTTAATTGAAATGGCAACACTGCTCCCGTCATTATCTGTCAGTTGACTCTTGTCAAAAATTAAACAAGCTGCGACATTTAGTTTGTTTTTGACAGCCGTTAATGTCAGACTACCGCGTTGACTGAGAAGAAAATGGAAAAAAGTGAATTTCGTGTGCACGGGTGCACACATGTGCAGTTTCCATGGCAAAAATCCATGAATTGGGCTACGAATTGCTCCCTCATCCCGCCTATTCATCCGATCTAGCCCCAAGTGACTATTTCTTGTTCCCAAACTTGAAGAAATGGCTCGGCGGAAAGAGATTTGCCTCCAATGACGAAGTCATCTCAAAAACAAATGCCTATTTTGAAGACATCGACAAATCATATTTTTCGGAAGGGATAAAAAAACTGGAGAAACGTTGGGCTAAGTGTATAGATCTCAAAGGAGACTACGTTGAAAAATAAAATAACTTTTATCTATCAGGTGTACAACTTTGCTTCCGCCGTTTTTTTCCAAAATTCAAAGCTTTATTGCGAAAAAGTGCTTACAGATGTATTATTCAAAGTATTGTCCGTCGCTAGCGACAACTTTCTCCCATCTTTCCGGCAATTTTCGGATCCCGGCTCGAAAAAAGGAGTCCTCTTTTGACGCTATCCATGAAGCAATCCATTTTTCCAATTCTTCGAAGGATTGAAAATGTTGATCTGCCAGGCCGTGTGCCATCGAACGGAATAGGTGGAAGTCAGAAGGGGTGACATCTGGGGAATACGGCGGGTGGGGCAAGACTTCCCATTTCAGCGTTTCCAGGTACTTTTTGACCACTTTTGCGACGTGAGGCCGAGCATTGTCGTGTTGGAGGATGACTTTGTCATGTCGCTCTTGATATTGTGGCCGCTGTTCTTTTAGCGCGCGACTAAGGCGCATCAGTTGCGTTCGGTAGCGATCTTCTGTGATGGTTTCACCCGGTTTTAAGAGCTCGTAGTAAATCACACCGAGCTGATCCCACCAAATACAAATCATAACCTTGGCGCCGTGAATATTCGGTTTTGCCTTCGACGAAGAAGCATGCCCGGGCTTTCCCCATGATTTTCTGCGTTTAGGATTATCGTATCGAACCCACTTTTCATGACCGGTTACGATTCGATGTAAAAACCCCTTACGATTTTGTCTTTGAAGCAGTTGCTCACATACAAATAGACGGCGCTCGATGTCCCTCGGTTTCAACTCGTACGGCACCCAGTTTCCTTCTTTCTGAATCATGCCCAGGGCCTTGAGACGTTTTGAAATGGCTTGCTGACTCACTCCCAACGATTCGGCAAGCTCTTCTTGGGTTTGGCATGAATCTTCATCAAGCAATGCTTCTAGTTGTTCATCTTTGAAGGTTTTTTCTCTTCCACCACCATGTTTGTCTTCGACATCGAAATCACCATTTTTAAAACGTTGAAACCACTCCCGACACGTTCTTTCACTCAGAGCAGCATCACCGTAAGTTTCTGAGAGCATTCGATGCGCTTCAGCTGCATTTTTTTTTTCGAATTGTAACAGAAAAGTAAAACTTCCCGCAAATGGCGAGAATTGGGCACATAAACGGACATTTTCGAGCGTGAATAATACGAAAACAAGAACAACTGTCACTGAAACGGCGATGACAATTCGTTAGGCACTGTCCACACTCACTTTAAAGGCATTACCATCTATGTATTTCAACCAGCCTCAGCCGGTACAGCCACCTATCGGAAAACGGCGGAAGCAAAGTTGTACCCCTGATAAAAACCTGTGTTTCATTCAAAAAGTTACGGACTTATTGACTCGCCCTCGTACCTGTAATGATTCTCAGGTTATTCTTTGATAAACTCATACATTCCTCGAATCTTTTCCTACTATATGACCCGTAGGTCATCTTTCTTATCACAAAAAGGTTCTGGGCCGACGAATGGGGTTGAGGCGCCCCTTCTTGCAAGTTCGTCGGCCGCCTCGTTTCCTACTGTACCTGCGTGGCCCGGAACCCAGAGGACCCATACCTGATTGTGCAGGCCTAGCTCATTAAGCTTTTCAAGGCATTCTATCACCAGTTTCAAGGATACATGGTATGAGCTTAGTGCCTTAGTGCCCTGATTGGCTATCAGACAGGATCACAATTTTACGATTACGGTAGATCTCGCTAGGTTCAAGTAAACACACCTTTCAATTGCGTATGTTTCCGCTTGAAATATTGTTGTGTGCTTACCCGTGGATTCCGAGTATCTAATCCTCGGCCACCAAACCAATGCCGGTACCTTCATCCGTAAGGGATCACTTGGGGTTTCAAAAGAACTTCGCCACTGCACATGAAACAATCGATTTTGTGGAGTAAAAATTTTCAGACCGAATCATCTCCCAATATTTAAATCACAACTGGATACAAAGATTTTGAAATTAGAGATTTTGCTATTTATTTTTTTCAGTTTTTTGAAATATTTAAATAATGAATAAATAAATAATAAATCTTAAAGAATTTCTGGAGCCCAGGTGAGATCTGAGCCGCAGAGGCTTTTGCCGACTGTGATGACATATGCGCATGAAACAATCGATTTGTTGAAGACGAAAATTCCAGACCTAATCATCTCCCGAAACTGCAATGTCAACTGGATCCAAAGGTTATGAAATTTGAGATTTAGCTATTATTTTTGTAAAGTTTTCTTAAATATTTAGTCAATGTCAATAAGTCCTAAGGAATTTCTAGAGCCCAGAATTGAGATTCAACGCGTTATCGGGAAGAACTGAGCCAACGAGGACTTTGCCGGCTGTGATGACCTATCGATAGGTTTTCTCTAACATATTTGAGACTATTCCTAACTGATTTCGAAATAGCTTTTAATGTAATTTTCAACTACTACTATTTGTTGGCTTTAAGCTATTAAAACCCGTACCTGCAAATATCTTAGAAACAAAAATTACTTTTATTTGATTTATTAAAGATTTTTTTATTGAATGCAATTGCAAACTTGTTTCAAATTCAAAACCTTCATTCAAGCTTGTTATTCCAATTTGACCTTAGAGCATTCCCAGCAAACCAACAAAAGAGCATTGATTGATACAAATACAGAACACATGTAGTTAGTAATTTTTATAATATTTACAGCAAAAATGCTCATATCAGAAGTTTAACTAGAATGAATTGCTAAATTGATTGTATGTATGTCAAATACAGGGTGAAGCAATTTAAGTTTTTAAAATTTGAACTCTTTTAATGAACAAAATATAGAAATGTTTGTGCTTCCAGCCATTTTTTTAAGCATTGTGCTTTAATAACTAACATAGTTTTTAGTGTTCCGATATAGAGCTATGTTTTGAGAAAATAATAAAATTTGTAGAAAAATATTCCGGTTTCTCTTTGCTCCTTTTAAGGTTTTCTTCCAAGAAGGTGCCGTTTGACTTCAAAACTGTTTTTCTCAATTTTACCAAAAAAGTTCAAACGAATATTTATTTCCTTATTGGCTTTGGACATTGTAATCTCACATCACCACACCCTGTGCTTTTGATGTTGCTCTAAAGATTTTATTGAAAATGCTATAAATTTTAATTAACCCTAAAGCATTTCATATATTCAATCGAAAACATAATACAAAGAATTCGTGAAAGAATTTACCACAATTGGTTACAATTGAAAAATAAATTTCAAGTGTGTATGTGTGTTCGTGTGTTTACATAAAAATGTAACCAGCGGCAGTAAATGCTGCAACAAAAACAACTATTCAACAAAAGCATGACCGGAAATTTCAACCATTCTGCATGAGAAGCGCACAGTCAACAGATGAAGCAAAAACCTGGCAATGACAATTTCAAACAACTGCTTGAAGTTGTTGAATTGTAAATGATTTGACGTATTTTTAGTATTTGTGGACAATTTTATTTACAATGATTGAAAAGTATTTGAAATGAAAATCCTCAGGCGGTCTCAACTATTTGGCACAACGAAGCCGCAGGTATAAAACTTTAGTTTTGCATATAAAGTAAGCAACCAGCTATAACAACAACAACAAAAACTACTAAGTACTTTTGCCCAAACTGCAACACACTTGAAAACGGCAACAATAAACAGTTGTCCAGTGATGAATGCCAAATGATGCAACGCAGCAAATTAAATCGCTACAAATATTTGCAATTGCAGATTTTTGTAATAACTTCTGCAATAATTTCCATGTATTCACCGCAAAAGTGGCAAAAATTTCATACTCTCAGACTACCTGCCGTGGGCGTGTTTCCTCACTCATTGCGCTTTACGTTGATTGTGTTTTTATGTTGGATTTATGTTGTTGTTGTTGTAATATTTGTATCTCTGCCACATTGCACTATTATTGCAATCGCATTTGTGCTATTTGCGTTTGTTTGTGCAAATAGCTGTGAATCGAGATGGGGTCGGGGGGAGGGGAAGTCCTATGCCTATTGGCATGCAGCCGTTGGCGGCAGGATTTTCGAACACCCACTTCACCATTTCATTTCTTTTATTGCAAAACTTTTCATATTTAATTTTATGTTGTTATTTCGGCTACTGTTTCGGTGTTTTGGCTTTTTTGTGGTTTGTATGTTTTTGATTGTTGTTGTTGTTATTGTGTGTTCTTTTTTGCTAGCGCTTTTATGGTCCTTGCACTTTGTGTGTTATTATTAACCCGCCGCCAGCTGTTTGGTCAATTTGTGTTATTTTATATTGAAAAAACATGATTAATGGAACTTTTTCATATTTTTTTAAATAAAAGTGTTTATGTAAAATATATTAAAGATATTGTACAAATGTTATTTGATGCGTGTTTTTGAATTTGAATTATCATCATACAGGCAGATTTATCATCAGGAAAGCTAACATTGCTGAAAGGGCACGGAAAGCCTCATGTGCTCTCTACTACTGCAAACGGGCCCTGGCCCTTGAACCCCGAATCATGTCCTGGCTTCACTCGGCGGTAGTTGAGCCCAATCTCCTATATGTTGCTGTTTTCTGGTGGCCTGTCATAAGTAAAGCGGTCAACCTGAAACCTCTTGATGAAGTCAAGAGGATGGCGGCCATTTTGATTCTGATTCCCAACCGCGCAGCGGGTCAAATTACATGCGAAATGTTCTGCAGTCAGGCTAAACGCGATTTCCCGCTGGGCTAGACCGGATCTTTGTCATTCCAGGATTCTTACTCAACCCATTCGATACGACGATTTTTTTCGAACACGGTCCCCAGGAGCGAAATTTTATTTTTCTTTGTATTGTACACAGTAAAACCAATGCCAAATTGTTTTTTCCTGTACTTAACAGATTTCATTAGTTCCAGAAAAATCTTATTTCGACGACTAGTTTACTCAGAATAACTGATAATTGCACATTACTGTCTTATAGCCTCGGAAATCCATTACACACACAGTGTGCAATCGGTCTCGAATGGGTCAAGATGGTTCAGTGTCAGATGACATCGATCACATCTGCATCCCCACTCAATTTGATCACGGATTTGCGGTCCGTTGTAGAGGAGAGTGGACCGGTAGCGAGATACCCAAATGGTTGAACAAGGTTGGCTGCGGGATCTTCTGTAGCCAACTGGGGCTTCATCTCTTCTTCCGCCTGCCTGACCATTGTGGTGTCTTTCATGCAGAAGTAATGACCATTTATCAGGCCTCAATCTGGCTCATTCGCGAGAACGCGCGTGAAATTGATGTCCATATTGTAACGATGAGTCACTCTGTGTTGAATGCTTTTCCAAGCATACTTTTAGGCATGCACTTTGAAGTACGCCAAACTTGCTATAATTCCGTTATGGCGAGGATGGTTCGCGAAAGGTGATGCGCTGTGTTAGAACAATCAAGATAGAGGGTACAACTAGAATGTGCAAGGAACTTCGGCGCGATAAGAAAACCAGTATAAAAGCAGCAGTGTGCAGCGCAGAGAGTCGAGTCTGTAAATATGTAAATAAAGTGATTGTTGTTTTCTGACTGCGTTTTGCGCTGCGTAATTGAAGTGGTTTTATTTTCAAACACAATCCAGATTTGAACTTAAAAAGGTAATTTTCGTAACAATATATATTCGAATAGTCAGGCAGCCATTAAGTCGCTCACAGGGGCGACCACCTCAACCAGGCTGGGCCTTGACTGCCGAAAATACTTGAACAGCCTAGCTAGGCGCTCTAACGTCTCACTACTCTGGGTGCCAGGGCACCGAGGCATTGTAGGCAACTGCGAGGTGGACGAACTAGCCAGAGCAGGCACATTGCTCGCTGAGGCCTCGTCTTTCCTGCCAGTGGAAGCTCCTATTCTTCTTCTTGACTGGCACGACAGCCCGATTACGAGACTAAGGCCTAGTTACCCGCAACCAACCGTGTTTTGCGTGCGAATGTTTTTACAAGGTTGGAAGGGACCTACAGTTTTATGCCGATTTCGAACGGCGAGTTGGGAGCTTTCTCATATGCAATTCTCTCAGGGGTTTGCTATTTCCAGCTGAAAGGACAGCCGCCGAAAGAAACATTTTTGTTTTTCTTTTTTTCGGTGTTAACGCAACGGAGTATTGAACTCGCGGAGTCTTGGCTCGTGGCCCAACGCACTAGCCAGCTGAGCTACGGCGGCTGGAAGCTCCTATTGCATCGATTAAATTGATGCTAAGACAATTCTACCAAAGAGTAGCGAATGAACTGTGGTCTGAGTAACAGAGTTGCAGTATCTCTCGACTAATCTGGCTTTCCAATAACATGTAGTGGACTAACCAGCTGCTTAACCTTAGCCGTCACTCAATAAGCACAACGGTCTCGGTGCTCACGGGTCACTGTCTTATGGGTAAACATGCGGAGAGACTGGGACTGCAATCCAGCGACTACTGTCGAGGATGCGGGTCCCAGGAGGAAGAAGAGACCGTTCTCCACCTATTGTGTCAGTGTCCTTTATTAGCCAGAAAAAGACTTAAGTCTCTCGGCTCAGCTTTCTTAACCAGTCTAACCGAGCTATCGCCTCTAAATATCAGGAATATAGCCAGGTTCCTAACGGAATCTTCTTGGTTTCTTGGTTTTTTCTTACTTCTTAATTTCAAAAATACTTCACCTCGTTAGAATATGGGGATATGTACATCAAATGAAAGAGAAAAAGTTAAAGAAATTAAATAAAGTTTATTTTTTATCTATTTGTAAAAAATGATACGAAAAAGGTCCTTTGAAAACTTTAAGCCTTTATATCCTTGAAAATTTATATAGAATTTTCTTGAAAAGTAAGTATGTTAAAACCCAAAATCTCCTTGATCACGTGTCAAAATTTCACTATTCTCGCTTCATTGGGTTTGCATCTTTTTAATATTTAAAAGACTGATATTCAAATAAATAAGAATTTCGGATTTTTTAGTAACTTTCGAACTTTCGAATGTGGATTGTTTTATCGTTTCGTTTAAAAAACTGGGGCAGTTCATTTTCAGAAACTTATTTTGAGGCTAATTTTTCATCACCAAAGTCAGTTGCCACAGACAGAAACATGTGGCATTACTAGGTGCCAGGTCCAATCTATACGGTGAATGCAGAAGAACCATTCAAATAAAGCTTCTGGAGCTTCTGACGGGAAACTATCGAATGGGTTGTACCGATGGAACATAATTCCTCTTTTATTGGGGGTCTTCTCATTCATTCACATTCCTTCAGACGGAAAATCCTCGACCACTGTAAGATTATAAGAGGGTTTTAGCTGGTAAACATTCTACGGGCTGGTGGACATGGGTCAAACAGTTTCTATAAAGATTTCCAACTTCTTCACTTCCTTTACTAACTAAAGGTTCAGTATCCACATTCAGTCCTGCAACAACTACATTTCATTATATTAAGTTTTCAATAAAATTCAACTAATTTCAACCCGAAAACGCATCGCACAGTGTTAAGCTCCTCTTACAAAAATGTGCCAAATTTTCCATCAAACAAATGCAACAAAATGTTCTCTCACAATGGCCTCTTGTGTGTTTCAGTAGTGTTTTAGCGCATTGCATACTTTACCACTTTGCCAAATTGTTCTTGCTTCTTCTATCGCTTGCAACTTCAGTTTTCTGCCGTGCTTTGTGGTATTGAGTTCAGGCTAATGCTCACAAATTCATGCATATTTTTTGTTGTTATTGTACAATTTGGCAGCAACAAATGAAAACTTTGCATGTTTCTATTATTTTGCAGCTCCACTCTGCAGTTGAAGAGTTTACTGCTCCCCTCTTTCACTGTTTCCCTCTCACTCTCAATTTTCCTTTGTCAGTCTGTGCCAATGTTTATGGCCGATTTAGCTGCTACTGCAATGTACACATTTTTAACTTTAATAACTTACAAAAATAAAATGAATAACTTTGAATACTTTAGTTTTACTTATTGCAAGTGGATTTTTACAGCTGTTGCTATTTGCTGTTATTTGTATATGAATTGGCGAACTGAAATACATTCAGTGATTATGGTTGAAAAAAATATATAAAGTTTTTATTACTTTGCGCATTTGATTATAAATAATATGAAATATTCGATATTGTTGAGTTCTGAGAAATCTATGATACAACTACGGCGCCATCATCTGCAACAACTTCAATTATGTTTTGTTTTTTGTGGCAATTCTGTACTTGATATCTGCAAAGTATACATTTTTCTGTCATATGAGGATGATATGATCAGTGAATACAGTGTTGCCAGATCAGGAGATTTCTTCCTAGATTTAGGATATATTTTGGAATTTTAGGATATTTTCTTCCTAGATTTAGGATATATTTTGGAATTTTAGGATATTTTTTGTAAGGAAGAAGGGTTTAAGAGAAAGTTTAGAGGATTTATTCTGTATGTTATGGAATTTTTCGGGTCCTTGGATTTTTGGAAGATTTTCAGATAACGAAGTACATATTTTGTACAATACAGATTTTGCCAAATATTTTAATAGTAAAAAATATATATATTTTTAACAAACAAAATGTAAGCTCGTGTCTGTGTTGTTTATCTCGTTCTCACTTATTGCTTTCACAATGCTTCAAAGTGTATAATTTATGTAATAAATAAACAAAATTTTACAAAAGCGAAATTCATACCGATCTAAATTTTTAAATTTGTGTTAAGTTGATGTTAAGCTGAAACCGAATGAATGTAGAGTTTGCAATAAAGAAATATATATTTTTATGAATATATACATGTATTGATATTTTTCTATGAGAATCGACGAAGTCGTATTGAACTCCGAGTTTTGGAAGTATAAGAAATCGTATAAACTCCAACTTAATTTTATAATTATACTTAGACATTTTTGTGTAAATAATTCGCACGGTATATATTTTTTAAAATTATTTGTGTATTTTTAACTAATTTTTGTTAAGGTACATTTATTTTTGAGATCAGAATGAGTATCAGAAATTAAAAAATTGATCGAAATTAAAATAAAGTGAAAAACAAAACATAACTTCTCTATGAAGACGGAAACATAATTATAATTCCTTAAAAAACGAATGAAATGCAAAACAATCAATAAATGTAATAAATAATTTATACAATTCTAATTAACTATTTAGCTAACATACTTGCACACTAATTAACTAACTAACTAATTAACTTAACTAATTAATAGTTAATTAATTAACCTATTCCAAAACTTTTGAGATTAATTCTTCAGATAACCCCGCCGGATGTGTGCTTCTACCCCCTCCGTCAGCGCAAAACCATTTTGTGGCTTGGGAAAAAGAGCTCAATCGGTCTTAACCAAGAAACACGAGATATTCAATAGGAATCAATACTGGGATAACCAACCAGGATTAAAACATTCCAAGGCGATTATCGGGACGTCTAATAAGAAAAGATTCGAGGAATGCATGAGCTTTTCAAAGAATAATCTAAGGATAATTACAGGTATTCGTACAGGGCATTGTAGATTAAACTGTCATCTAACTAAACTAGGAATTCGCGAGAATGAAAATGAAAAGGAAAATGAAACCGCAATGCATATGGGCATCTCCCAGTGGCACGGACGCGACATTCGCACGCTTTCAATTACATAAAAAACAAGAAAGAAACACAAAAAGTCGATATGTTTTTTTAATGTTCTAGCGCGCTGAAATAGTGCTACATTTTAGAAATATATTGGAAATATTTAGTACAAATTAGTACAAAATAATAAGCAATAATGCAATGAAACGGACGCGACAAAAAAAAGAAGTTTTTTTGAAGCTCTTATAGAAATATACAAAATTTAGCGATTTTTGGGAACTTTTTTTTTATATATATACATGCAAATGAAGGTCAAAGGATAACTTTTCTTCGTAGACTTATGAAATATGAGAATTTTGTCTTACCTTTTTTTAATTAGGTATATCATGAATACGGACGCGACATCACGGACGCGACAAATTTTTCCAAGGGTATTCCCCGTATTAAATACAGTAATCGTTTTTATTAAAACACTTCAACTTTTAATAAAAATAACACATAACAAGTAAAATTCAAGTTACAGCAATCAAAATAAGGAAAAATTAAAGTTAAAAGTTCTTAGTGTGGTTTATTTAATTTTCCTGAGGAACTCTATTGGAATTAGATCTTGTTTAATATCGCGCACACAGCTCTTACAATCATTAGCAATGCACCTTTCATTCATCACATCGCAGCAAACTGGTTTTAGAAATAACTTAATAAATTAATTAAATTAATTAACTAGCTGAACATATTTGTACAGTATTTTTCATTAACCCTTTCCGGAAATTTTTATGATATATCGTACAATTTTTTTTAAAGATTTTTTTTTGACAGCGAACGTTTTTTTATGAAACGGCTTTTAAATTCTTATTAAGTAGGTTATGTTTTACCATTCTGTTTGAAAATATAAATCACAATAGCCGTGGGTATACAGTGTGAGTGCGATTTGTAAGCAGCTCTTTGCAAGAATTTGGCGATGCTATGCTTCTGCGGCGGAATTTTTAAATATGTAATACTTTTTAGTAGCAAAAAGACAAACAATTTCAAAGTTTGAATCTCAGTTGATTTATAAAACTTATTAAATTTAAAAATTTTTGCTTCTAAATATTTTTCCCGAGCCTTTAAAAAATTGTATGATATATCGTACAAATGACCACAAGGGTTGCAAAGCTTTGTACGATTTATCGTACAAATGGCAGGCAAAGGTTGCAAGTGATGTTTGCATTTTTTTTAAGTTATGGATTGGTAACAGAATTTTTCTGTTTGCTTGAATGCCACGCCCATCACTAAATCGTATGACTAATACAATTCGACTGATCGACTATTTCTATTCAGAAATTACAATTACTTAACGATTTTGTGTTTCACTGGGCAGACACAGATTATGTAAGGTTAGACATGAGTACTTGCCACTCCCACTACGATAATAAGAATCAGCTATATTCGGTATCTTTCTACAAAGCTATATGGTGTTTGGTTGATTCTGTTTTATTGAGGGGAAAAGGGCTTTGCAAAAGCAATAACGGTTTTATAAGGCCTGATAGATGTTACTCAATTGTTTATATATATAATTTATATAGTTTTCGATCAATGAAATCACGTTTTGATTTTTGTTGTTAAATTTATATTTTCTTATCAAATAAACCAATGAATTGTTCATAAAATAAAAAAAAACGAAAAAAAAGTTTCATGCATTTTTACTCCTTTGCGGACCATTGTACGATATATCGTACAAAATTGCTGAAGCTGTTATTCTCAACCAAAATAATTTTTTTGATATTTTCTTGTATTTTATTGCTAAAATGTTCAATGAGAGTCAATATTTTGAAAAAAAAAATTGTATCTCAAGAAATGCGGAAATTTACCGGAAATCGAAAAACAATCGAATCGATTCAGAGCTTCCGGTTACGGACGCGACAAATTTTAAACACCCATAAAATTTTTTTCCGATTTTGCCGGGAACCAATTATTATATTTTCCTAACGGGAACAATGCACCTATTTAAAAACTGACAGCTACTTGCATTTGAAAAGTTTGTCCACTAATGGCAACAACTAATAAGGTTTTTTGGGCACGGACGCGACAATAAGATACAGGAAGAAGCAAACTAAAAAAACTTCCGTTCTTCGAACTCCACTTTCTCTCGCTTTCTCTAATACATAAGATTGTTGTTAGTAGACAACTTTTGCATTACAAGAAAAATATAATATTACTTGAATAAGATAAAAACGCAAAGACAAAATGTGCATATAATTCGTCAAAAGGCTCAGAAACAAATTTTTTTCTTTTACAGTAGTATATTTCGGTCAAAAATTAAAAAAAATTAAAAATTCTTTTACATTTATAAAATATAGATATTTAAGCTGTATTATTGGATAATAAAAAATTTTTCTGAGCAATTTGAATTTTTCACTCGTGGTGGACCTTTTTTGGGAGATGCCCATATACTAAGAGAATGCCCTGTACTTATGCACAAAGGAAAGAAACACCTGGGGACTTTATTACACCAGGTGCGGACTGGGTTTCCCGAGGTTTAGGTAATATACTTAAATTCCTCTCGGATACTGGACTTACGGATGGACTGTAGGGCCATGAAGGGGGTACAATACATCTTTTAGGTCGCAGTGCACTATTCCCCATCAATAACCCCGCATTTCGAGACATTTTGAAATACTGAAATGCAATGTAATCTTCGTCGTTTCGACGAAGACTAGTTTTGTTTTTCTAAAAAAAAAGAAAACTTACGATGCACTCGTGCTGTAAAATGTGTGTATATCGCGAGAGCACATCGCTAACTGAGATCACACGAAAAGAGAAAGCAATCGGATCGGAGAATAAGGAGACATTTGAAGAAATGAATGTGGTATGCGTCAAATCGACGAAGATTACCCTTCTAGGGTTAATTTTAAATGACAAAAATTATACAAACAACTTTTAGGAAATTTTTTACATTTATGAGAGTAAATTTCAGTTTTTTTTAAGATTTAGGAGAAAGTGATTTCAGATATCTGGCAAAATTGAGTTGATAGTTCATATGCGAACACTTTGTTTTTTGTTAAGATCGACATTTAGGAGTTACTCCTACAGACTCGCGAGCATTGTGTTGGTTTCAGATGGACAGATAGAAGTGTGAAAGTTGCAGGGAAAACTCGAAACTTGGAAAAATGAAAAAATTAGTCTGTTCCATTACCGCACAATTTTTTCCACCAGGTTTAGAACTTTTCACCAGGTTTAGCATATTTTAAAACTGACTTATTAGAAAGACTGAGTTCGTAATTCTTGAGCTCTAAAGAACTCTAAGGTTTAATAATAACCCTGTTAAGTTTATTGAACATAAACAAGAAAGAATGTGAGTAGTAAACTGGACTGAAATGTCTATTGGACTGAAGGCAGCTTCATTGAAAGCGCAGAGTCTCGTTCCAAAAAACCTATGTTATTCATTCATTTCATTCATACTATTCATTTTTTCCTTTGAAATCCTTTCATTTTCAACAGGATTGCCACACGTGGGCAATTAGATGAATCAAAATTCTAATATTAATCAAAATAAACCGGTTGATTGTGGAGTCGATTCACAAAAAATATATCTCCAAATTGAGTTTCGGCACAAAGTCCAAGCCGGTAGACCATTTGTCGTACTCAGCTTCAATTTAGGGCACATTCCGGATACATTGACGCCTATAACAACAACAGCGAAGAGGCCTGGCGGACCTGCCCAAATTAATAACAACACTACCGACAAGATCTTGGAGTGGAAAACGAACTGGACAGTTGTCGAATGTTTCGCATTGAAAGGGATGACGACACAACGGCGGTACGAATGGGAACCATGAGTTAAGGTGGAATTAAGGGACTAAAGCCCATCCTGCGATGCAATTACGGGTTTTGATTCGGTAAGAATTCAGCATGCTGGATTGGAGCTTAGTAGCTTTCAACGAATTTTACCTCCGACAGAAAAAAATGATCCGGTGTTGGTTTTAGTCGATAAGAATCCCGCATACTGATAGATAGCTTTTAGTACCAATGAAGATTTCCAGCCTGCTGCACAATTCGAGCAATCCAGTACATATCGACAGAAACAATTTAAACTATTTTGGTGTTGTCTCATCCCACTTGAACTAAACGTCCAGACTTTCTTTTATCTTGGAGCACGTAAATTTTCGCTAAAACTTGAAATTCAATTATTTTTTGTATTTTTGTTTTCTTTTAGCTAAGCACAGACTTACGCAATTATATGTATGTTTGTATGTGTGTGTGTGTTTAAATAAGTTCGCGCATGTGTTGAGCGCACGCAGTCTTTTGCCATTAAAATGCGCAACAATTTTGTTGCACTTTTGCGGAAAATAAACAACAACAACAAAAAAACGTTTGGCAAAACTTAGCATTTGGCTGGCTTTGCTGTCAAAATGAGCAGCAGCAGCGACAAGAAAAAAACGGCAGAAGCAGCAGCAGCAGCAAAAGCATTGCAAACTGAAATAAATTTCACTTAAAACTAACAAGAAGAAGTTGAAGAGCGCAACAAAAACAACAACAAAAACAGTAGCCACCAAAAAAAAGCGCAACTAAAGCAACAAGAATAACAACAACAGCAGCAGCAATAGAAGCAAAAGTGCAACATGCCTGCCGGCAGCTAAGCGAGCGCAAAATTGTGGCGCTGTCAGCTGCCTGCAGTCGCATTTCGGTGTCGGCTGTCTCTTGGTTGCATTTTGCTTTTGCCTCTTTGGCCAACATTAAAGTTATGGCTTAAGTATAAATAAGATGCGTCTAAATAGCTTAGAGTCAAGTTTTGTGCTATACCATTATAGTGTTACGAATACTAAGTCTAGTGGGCTGTCACGTATCTCTGGATTGTGTGATTTGAAAATAAAACACAGTCAGTTTCTTAAACGCAGACAATAAAATACACCAACAGTCACTTTATTATTCACAGTTTACACTTTACTGTTCGTACACTTAAGTATTTGCTTAATTATTCCGTGTGGCAACTTCACTTGTCAAAACCAGACTGACTCGTTGCCCGCATCCGGCCACCTTTTATACTCTGTCCGGCCATCGCGCAGATTGTTCCCGCACATTCCGGAGTGGACTAAATGCTTCCCTGATGATCGCGACCATTGTTGCCAGATTGGACTAAAAGTTATTATCGCGGCCGTCGTTGCCACATTCAATTATGGCACGGCGCGAAGCGGCAGGGTTGCTTTGCACAGCGACAGACTGTCTTATCGTTACAATAGTTTTTGTTGTTGTTGTTATGTTTATTACGTATGAACTACTGTGAAATGTAGCGTTGTTGTACAAGTTCTTAGATATTTATAGCTAAAGTCTATGTTAAGTATGGGCTGTGCAAACTTTCGTATGAATATGCTTGAGAAATCTGTTTTTAGAAACCTCTCGAAATCGAAAAATAACCGAGTAGATACTTGGGACCTCAAAGTTTGTGTCCTGAACCCTCTCACCAGCAAAACGATACACTGTATACGTCACTGATTATGACGCACGCACATCTTCAATAAAGTAGCCTAACGACCAAACAAACTCTTTTCTCAACATCTCATCAAACTCCTAAAATAAATCGGCCCAACGTTACCGAACCAAATTGAACAAAAATCACCAACCAACCAAATTGTTGTCAAATTCGTTGTATTCTCTCCCACTGATCACAAAAATTCATACAGGATGCAAACATCAACATTTTGTTACTGTGTTTGCCGCTATGATTTGTCATCTATGAGAATTAAATGGATGTAAATATTCCCAGAAAGCATTGGTTCTGTTGACATTTATTTTCATTTTGAATTTGCAACATAAACTTTGTAGCATTGTTGTGTAAAATGTCATTTTAATAAAATTTCTTTCTCAGAATATTTCAATGACTTATACAAACAAATGTAAATACATATGTATATATGAATACGCACAAATGTATCTATTGAACTGTGTTTGTTAATAGTTGTTGTGCTTTTTGCTATTCAATGTGTGCGAAAATATTTGGTTCGTTGTGAAAAGTTGACATTTCGCATTATGTGGAAAAATTCAAGTTTTATGCTTAAATATTGCGTTTGTCCAATAAATAAACTTCGAATTCCCATATCTATTTGTGTTGTAAATATTTTCAATCAATAAATAAATGAATAAACAGAAAATTTAAATTTATATTCTATGCTCAGTAAGCGAGGGTAAATTTTTTACATGACTTCGTATGATTATGTTTTGATTATTACAAAATTTTTCTATGGTTTAACCAAAGATAGTATAACCTAAGACATATCTACCTATAATAGTTGAGATGTCTTTGGTAGAACACATTTTTATATGAGACTTGTGTTTGCTGTTTTATGTTATGGCTTTCAGTATAACAACGAGAACGAGGCCAGCACATTCTTCACTTTTTTCTATGTATGTACAGACTATATGAAGAGTTAAATATTTGTACGATTCTAAAGAGGATTAAGTCGATATAATCAGATAGCATACTAAGGTTCCTAAAGGTAGTAGCGCCAAATGATTTGTGTAGTAAGGGAAACAGCTGATCAAACGATTGCCAGAATAAGTGACCTGTTTCTTCAAATCCTCAACCTGGAGATGGTTTTTTAGTTGGCATCGATCTCAATCATCCTAAAGGTTTTCATTGATTTCCTGAAGATTTCCTCAAAAATCAAAGAACAAAATCTTTGCCAGGACAATGGACCTTTTAGGTCTATCTTAGTGCTGATATTTGATTGAGAGGATTTGTAATCTCCTAAGACAAGTTGTAATGCTAACGAGAAGAGAAAATTACAAATTGGTTAGTACTATAAATTAACTTAAGAAGAATAAAGTTAAAAGGCGAAATTTAAAACAATGGAACTTATGTGGAAAACAGTAATTTCTAATGACAAAGGAGGATTGTCCTCCTTTCGTATAGTAGTTAGTGACCCTTATTGTGGGACAGTCATTCTTTTATAGAATGGCAAGTAAAATAGACTCAATTGCTAAGAAAGAAAGCCTTGAAATAGAGCGAAATGCAGTGATCTACTTGCTCTGATTATTCCTTGCTCTGAAGATCCCAATATAGAAAAAGAAACAAACTCAATCCTTCTTCTTATTGCGATCATTTCTTATCCGTATGTAGTGAACAAGTTTAGAAAGAAGCAAAGGTCCGGTCTTTTTGCTGCGAACATTTCCTATCCGAAGGCAGTCAAGAAACCGAGAGAAAAAGGCCTCAGTCCTTTATCTTGCAGTGACCATTTTTTAACTGTATGGGATGGAAGAAATAGAGAAAGAAAAAAAGCTCGGTCCTTCGTCTTGTTGTGAGCATTTCTTATCTGTAGGAGGTCAAGGAATATAGGCAGAAATAAAGTTCAGGCCTATTTTGGCTCTGACCATTTCATATTAGTAGAAGGTTAGTTGACAAAGAGAGAAATAAAGCTCAGGCTTTCTTGTTGATCTGACCATTTCTTGGTCGTAGGAGGTCACGAAACAAAAAGAGAAATAAAGCCAAGGCTTTTTTTAGGAGGTCAAGAAACAGAATGATCTGACTATTTCTTTTTCAGATCTTCTCCTTGATCTGACCATTTCTTATTTGTAGGAGGTCCAGAAACAGAAGAAGAAACAAAGCTCAAACCTTCTTCTTGGTCTAAAAATGTCTTATTCGTAAGAGGTCCAGAAACAGAAAGAGAAATAAAGCTCAGGCCTTCTTCTTGATTAGACCAATTCTTATTCCTAAGAGGTCCAGACCTTTTCTTGGTTTAACGATTTCTGAGAAACTAAGTTCAGGTCTTCTTCCTGATCTGACCAATTCTTATTCGTAAGAGTTCCAGGAACAGAAAGGGATAAAGCTCAGGCCTTCTTCTTGATCAGACCAATTCTTATTCGTAAGAGGTCCAAACACAAGAAAGAGAAACAAAACTCAGTCCTTCTTCTTGATCAGACCAATTCTTATTCGTAAGAGGTCCAGAAACAGAAAGAGAAATAAAGCTCAGGCCTTCTTCTTGATCAGACCAATTCGTATTCGTAAGAGGTCCACAAACAGACAGAGAAACTAAGCTCAGGCCTTCTTCCTGATCTGACCATTTCATATTCGTAAAAGGTCAAAACACGGAAAGAGAAAAAAGCTCAGACCTTCTTCTCGATCAGACCAATTCTTATTCGTAAGAGGTCCAGAAACAGAAAGAGAAATAAAGCTCAGGCCTTCTTCTTGATCAGACCATTTCTTATTCGTAGGACGTCAAGAAACAAAGAAAAAAAGCTCACTCCTTCTTACTCCGGTCATTTCTTGCCGTATGAGGTCAAACAAATTAAAGAGAAGCAAAGGTCAGGTCTTCTTGCTGCGACCACTTCGTATCCGTAGGCGGTAAAGAAACCGAGAGAAGTAAAGCTCAGCCCGTCTTTTCCACTGACCATTACTTATACTTAGGAGATAAATAAATAAAGAAGGAAAGCGAAGTCCTTCGTTTTGTTGCGACCGTTTCTTATTCGTTGGAGGTAAAAAAAAGATATAGAAATAAAGCTTAGGCCTTCTTCTTGATCTGACTATTTCTTATTCGTAGGAGGTCAAGAAAGAAGAAAGAGAAATAACGCTCAAACCTTGCTCTGACCATTTATTATCCATAGAAGATAAATAAACAGCAAGAGGAACAAAACTCAGGCCTTCTTCTTACTTTGACTATTTGTTATTCGTAGAAGGTCACAAAAACGAAAGAGGAACAAAGTTCAGACCATCTTCTCAGACCAGGATGAACTGTTGCATAAGAAATGGTTTCTTATGCATTGGAGATGAAGAAAAAGAGACAGAAACAAAGCTTAGGCCTTCTTCTTGCTCTGGCCATTTCTTATTCGAACTCTTAACTTTCCCATTCTCTGGGATTCCTGTCTTGGACTTTGTCCGCCATATTTGCCTTGTGACATTGAATGAAAATCATATCGACAGCACATTCACGCGTCTCAAATTGATATGCGGAGTACGCGCGAGTCGCATTAAAAACTTAAATAGTTTTAATGGCAAAACTATGCGTTGCGGCTACAAAAACCCAACTTGACTATGCAAATGTTGAAGGTGGCAGCAAAGGACATGCGGCAGGCGGCAGGTGACAGGAGTGTCATGTTCAAGCCGCATGAGCAGGTGTTGGCTTGCGTGTCTACGAGTGTGTGTGAGTGTGTGTTTGAGTGTGTTTGACAAAGCGCAGCCTGCCGCAAATTTCAGGCTGCTGACGCTTGCACGCCACATTTGGTGGAGGCGGAGGAGCGAGGCCGATGCAAATCCCGCATTTTAAACATGCGCCACACAAAGCTGTCCCGTGCGGAAAGCAGTTGCAAAATGGTCGATGTGACACGTAAGCGCCAGGTACGTTTTGCACGTGTGCAACAACAACAACAATGAAAGCAACAGCAATGCACTTGACTTGACACTCCACTTCAGTGCGCGGTGGCATTGCACACTTCACTTGACTGCAGTCGAGTTGGGGCGCATTGGCGGGTGGGTTGGTTGTTGGCAGTTTTGCTGATGACGATCCGCTCACGTTGTGGCAGGCGACAAAAAATCAGTACAGCATCTTGTGCGGCGACAGCGTGTTTTGTGCATATTTTAGAATGCGTGTTCGACGGGGGGTGGCAACACTGCGGCTTATCAGTCAAGTGCGGCACGAATTGGCGCTGGGCGAATGCGTTTCCTGTATATTTTTTTTTTGCGAATTTATTTTGACTCCTCACTGACCGCTGCCGGCAACGTTGGCGCTCAATTAAATTAACTCCTAACTGTTTTTTTTTATTATTATTAAAAAAACTATAAACAGACTTGAAAACTTTTGGCTAAAAAGCTAATTAATTAAGGCAACAATTTTATTTGGCTTATTGTGCTGACGAAAATGCGTAGAGCGGTTTCAGCGGCTTAGCGCTGCTTCATAAAGTTACAAGAAGACTTTGTCTTTTTCGTCACAAAACCAACAACAACAGCGGCGACCACAATGTAATTACAACAACAACAGCAAACAACATCAACACCAACATCAGCACTTCCTTAGTTGATGCTGCTGTACTTGGCTAAGTGCAAGGGGGATGGGTGGTGGGCGGGGGGGGGGGCGTTGGTAGACTACCACCGACGACTGGCGGCACGAAACTGACAAAGTGGAGTGCGGAAAGTGCCGCAGTGTAAATGTCGTTGACTACAAAAGGACTTTGCCATAAGTAAAACAAAAACAATAACAACAACAAAAATCCGCGCCAGAATAGCAACAATAAACACGAACGCAACGCACAGAGCAAATGCAAACAAAAACTAAAGGCAAACAAACTGTAGCCAAGAAGAACAGCAACAGTACACAACAACAACAACAAAACACATAACAACAGCGTATAGTCTGCTTGAAACAGCAACAGTGAAAACAACAACAACAACAGTAATAGCAACAAATGCCGACCGGCAGCTCGAACATGCACAAAACAATACCAAGAAAAGCATAATAACAACAACAATAGCAACATCTACAACAACGCATATTGCAACAACTGCAAGCAGCTTCAAACAACAGCATCTCAACAACAAAAACAATATGCCATACAACGTACGCAAAGTAAACAACAACAACAACAACAACAGCCACCACCACACAAAGTGACAGCAGCCAAAAATGGAAGTTAACAAAAGAAAAAACAGCGGAAACTTGGGGAAGGAAGTGGCAGACAATAACAATGCAACCTAAAAGAAAAGCAACACAACACAACAACATTGCAACAAACACAACAAAGTGAATACGAAGGATATTAGGTTCAGACAATGTGGCACAGCGGCGAATGGTAAATGCTGTTGTTGTTGTTGTTGCCATTGTTGTTGCCGTCGTTGTTGTTGTTATTGTTGGCGGCTATCACGCTGCATGCGCCTCTTGCCGTAATTAATTTGCTGTATTTCTCGGTATCCGCTGCAGTCAACCGCGCACTTTGTACCAGTGCAGTGGCTCCCAAACTGGATGAGAAGAATCAAATAACTTAATGGGGTAACAGTAGAAGTTTTAGATTAGATAAAGTTTGATATTAAAAAGAAAAAAAGGAAAAAGAAGAAGAAAAAGAAGTAGAAAAAGAAGAAGAAAAAGTTTGATATCCCTCTGTCTGTTTCAAAGGTTTTTTGGCTAAGTTATCGACACCAATGGTTGACAGACCAAAAAAGTGGTGAGACCAAAAGGGGATCCAAGAATGATGATCCTGTTTTTCCAGAACTGATCCAGAGATATATGGATAGTTTTAAGCTTGTTTCGTCAAAGGATTCGTAATAGTGGAAGCAGTTATTGTGGGTAGAATGGACCTTTGGGCGACCAGTTTAGACCAAATGCCTAAACCTGGCTTTTGAAATTTTTCTCGAGATTTTGTGGTTCAAACATATTAGATCTCTATTATTGTAATTTATTTAATTTTTTGTATTTTATTTTATTTTATTTTATTTTATTTTATTTTATTTTATTTTATTTTATTTTATTTTATTTTATTTTATTTCAATTTATTTTATTTTATTTTATTTTATTTTATTTTATTTTTTTATATTTTTCTAAATTTTCTCAAAGTTCAAAGTCTCGAAGTACCAAAAATTTTTCAAATTCATGAAAATTTTAAATTTCAAAACTAATCAAACAGTTCCAACTCCAATTTGTCAAAAAACAAGGCAGGTTCATTGAGGTAATTGTGCAAAATTTAAATATATTTAATTTATGTGCCGATTGTCGACAGCTGCCTCCATTAAAAGCATTGCAACAAAAGCACTGCAGAGCTGCCATCTTTTCCAATTTGGCCACACGTCGAAATGTATCTATGCATCTGTGTAATACATGCGCTCTCGCTGATAATTAAAACCTTAACAATTAACATAGGCAAACAATAATTCACACACACACAGACACAAACACACAGTCGGCCTAAAGCCGGACGCGCATGAAATGGTTGGAAGCGCAGAGATTATGTCGGCTGGTTGCCTTTGCGTGTGCGACACTCAGACTGCGTCATTTACGAAATTTTGTATATTGTTCTATGCGGGAAATTGTAAGATTGCACTAATTAATCATTCCAGACTCTGCAGCAACATTCGAGCGAGACTTAAATGCAGCCAAGCGGCACAAGTGGAATGTAGCACAAGTTCGCTTTCAATCAATTTTCAGCTCATCAATCTTCGATTCGGCAACATAACAAAATCGTCTTAGCGAAAAGTCGTCTTAATTTAACCAGTTCCACACACTCGCACACAGGGCTTTGCGCGACTTTGATGCAGCACATTGCAACAATGGCCTCGAGTGCAGTCGATTGTCGGCGATAATTCAAGGCTGCCGCTGCAGAGTTGCAGTCAATGCTGCGCGCTTGTCGTATGTTACGTGCGTGTGACAAATGTTGTCTAGACGCGCATGTTGCACGTTGTTTGTGTTTGTTTGTTTGTTAAGTTGTTAAACAACTGCACGACTGCACATTCATATGCGTTGAGCCTTTTAGTTCTCGATCAGCGATTATTTATTTATTTTTGTTTTTTCTAAATATTTGTGCGCTTTGTGCTTTTACGCTGGCAGTTGATGTTTTGTTGCCAATTTACAAATGGCACATGACAATCCAGCTGAATATGCAATTAATTTAACTGTCATTGCCATGTTGCTGTCTCGCGTACAAAGCACACAAACGGAACGCGCGTTGGCGGAAAATATAGAGATTTTTATTGTGCTTGTGAACAACGTATGTGGATGAGTGTGTGTGGGTATGTGTGTTGTGTGAGTGCAAGTGAGGTCTCCAATAAATATGGCGCGTTACGAATGTTTTGCGTTGTTATAGAATATTAACCAAATTGTTTTAACTTTGTATTATAAACGATTTTCATTTTGACAAATATCAATTTTCAAAAGTGAAAATTTTCACTTTTCGAATAAGTAATTTTTTAAATATTTTAAATATTTTAGGGTTGAAATCAAAAAACATTTTTATTATTTTCTTAACCCATTAAAACCTGACCCCAGAAGGGCTTGTGCGATTTCCATAAAATTTTACACAATCTTAGTAATTGACCTAATCAAGAAAAAAAATCAAGAAAATAATTCATACCCCCACCCCCTGAACCAGGAGGGTACGTTGCGCAAACGCAATTTGGGCCTTAGTCACATACAAAACATAAAATTTAAAAAAAAAAATTTTTTAAAACTTATTTTTAAATAGTTTAGCATTACAAAATGCAGCCCACAAAGGGATTTTGATAGGTTTGAAGAATAAGTATTTTTAATTGAATTTCAAAAATTCCCCAAAAAAAACCTTTGACTTTGGATCGAAAAAAAGATATGAATATTTAAAAAATTTTGAAATTTGAGTATGGCAGAATCTAAAACGATCAATTCGAATCCAATTCTACCCATTTTCAAGTCTTATATCTTTATGAATTACTTAATGTAGCGAAATTCCCAAACATTGCGCAAACGCAACGCTCAGGGCTTAATGGGTTAAAAAAAAATGTAAAACAAAGATTCTACAACATAAAATTGATATGTTCTAAAAATTAAGGATCTGAGATGTTAATATTGTTACGAACATCAGTTCTGCTGACGTAGTTCAAATCACTGGATTGTGCCAAAATAAAATACACTGAAATTTTGTTCACTGTAGTCGCTTTATTTAAGTGTTCCAGAGTAATTTTTGTTAACTTCACTGATTCACTTCACTAGTCAGTTTACTCTGCCAATTAGCGATATACATATTTCATTTTTCAGCCTTTGGGGCCAAAATAAAAAATTTTGAAATTGAGTTTGAAACAAAAAACAGAGACAGAAACATATCCAAAAATGCTTTGAATAATAAGAAGAAAACAGACTAAGCTTATAATTTTTTTTCTTGTTTTCTGAAAAATATGAATATGAAAAAATTAAAATTTTTTGAATAAGTATTTTCTTAATTTTTAAATATTTTAGAGTTAAAATCAAAAACCGTTTTCTTATATTCATTAAAAGAAAATGCAAACTAAAGAGTCTACAATATAAATTGAATTTGGTCTTGAAGAATTTACAAAGTTAGAACAGTTACGGCAAACAGTTCTGCTGACGTAATTCGTATCGCTGAATTGTGCCAAAATAAAAGACACTGAAATTCTTTAATGCAATTCACAACTGTGGTCGCTTTGCAAGCTGTGTGCAAATAATGACACTTTCTGCCTTCTAAAATTTAATTTTTGTTTTCAAATACTTCAAATACTGAAATATGATTGAACTATGATGAAATCCAGCTAACTAAGTATTAAGGGTTGGAATATTTACGACAGCTTTGATATTTATGTTCAGATGCCATTACTTCTCCAAGGCCTTGTCCGTCCGTACAACTTAATGCTGTCTTCTTTATGTGATTGCTTCCATTCAATCCTTTGATTGCCTCTAAGATCGTTTGGTATCAAACGGCTGAGTAATGTATTGACGCAAATGCTTATTTCTTTATGTCACTGTACATTAGACTGCATTTAGTGCACGATTTTTTGATTTAGATGCTCCGCAACTTCACATTTTATGCGGTTTGGTGAAAAAGTACATGAGCTGAAAAATTTTGGGGCTAGGGTGGGGCTAAATGGCGTCGCATCGAGATCAAAGTTAAAAAAAAAAAACTGGGAAATTCGACAAATTGATCCACAGCTGGTCAGTTGCTCTTAGTGGGTAAAAATCAATGACCGACCCCTTTAGTTTTCTTACTGAACATTTCTCTCAAACATACTCATACGCTATCTTCAACCCTTGATGGGGCTCCCATACAAAATGGTCGTTTTTATAAAATAGGCTCCCATTGATCCCAGGTTGCCCCAGGCCATGTCAGATGTAAGACCTTCACCCATTTATTTTCTCTTCGGAATGTTTCTTCCAAACATACCTACCCGCTAACTCCAAGTCTTAAGGGAGCTGCCATACAAAACTGGCCATTTTCTATGCCATTGGCTCCCCACTTGTAGATGTAGTAGTTAAGTAAGCTAGGGAACATCATATCTTGGAAACTACGAAACCGATTCGAATGAAAATGCAAAATTACGAAAGGTTCAGAAATTCACCACCAGAGGGCGTATCCCATACGATCTGATTTGTGACGTTGTCAACTTTTGGGTTTCTACAAAGCAAAAATTAAAATGTATTGTCGAAACCCTATTAACCTCCCCATTTTGAATATGATTGCAATCGTAATTGAGTGTTAAAAAAAAATTATTGGTAGTAGTAGTAAAAAATTTTTTCATATTCTTAAAAAGCAAAGACCACTGAACTTATTGCATAGGATAATTTTTAATTTTATTTAATATATACAAAAAATGTCCTTATGTAAACAGAAAATAACAACATTCAATGAAAGAATATTTCGTTCCATGGCTACCAATTTCCGTATTTCATTTTGAACGTTTTCTGACAGTTCATGGACATTTGAACAAATTTTCAATTGAAACCTTCATGTTATTTAAAGTATTTTGTGTTTTTAGCCTTTCTTTGTTTTCATTTGCAAAATAAAAAATACACTTTTAATTTCAGCAATTCGAAAATCAACAAAATTCTGCCTCGAGTTATTGTCATTTCAAGAGGAAAAATACAATAAAAAGAATTGCAAGCATAAAGCAAGCAACTCTTACGAAAAACGCATTCAGCATTTCGGCTCAAATCGATTTAAATAACCCCGAAGGTTTAAAAGAAACAACAAACAAATAAATAAAGAGTAAAGAAAAAGCGGCAAAATAATAACAGCCGCTCAATATTTGCGACGCTTATTTATTTTTACTACAATTTGTTGTTGATGTTATTGTTGTTGTTGTGTTTTTGTTGGGATAAGTTCACATCAATGATTTTCTCCAGTCGCGCAAAGATAAAAAGGCAGACACACATAAACACAAACGCACACATAAAATTTAGATGTGCGTGTGTGTGTGTGTTGGTGTGCGTTGGGCACCAAATTTTGTCAATCGAAACGAATCGATATTTGCGGCTGTTGTAGTTTTCGTTGCTGCTATCATTCTTTTCGTCGTTGTCATTGTTGCTGTTGTCTTTGGGCTTTGACGATTTTTACGCTATTTGCACACGTTGACTTTTCCTTGCGAAAATTGCCACTGATTGCCTGGGGGCCGGTATGCGCCGCATTGATGTTTGGCGATTGCGGTAGCGACAGCGACAGCGACTCTGTGGTCCGAACGAAAGGTTCAGGCCGTTGTTTGCCTCATAATCGTGTTGATTTCAACGCCAGACCCGAAAAGTGTGCTCACTATTTGGCTGCCAGCATCCTAGTTCGTTGCTTCCGTGTGCGTGTGTTTGATTTCGAGTGCCTGTTTGTCAGTGTGTGTGTGTGTAGCTTCCGTGGTGTCCGTCAAGGCGTTGATATGCGCCCACATTTGCCGTTGTTGAAAGCAAAATCAAGCAAAAATATGCCTCCGAGCTGACAATACTACCTACCGGATATATCGCATCGCAGTCGGCAAGTGTGAGTGCCGATTTGTGTGCGGCAGTGCCGTTTGATTTGGCCAAACAAATAGCGGAAGCAACCGTTTGCCTTCACTCTTCTCTTCTCCTCTCTTTTCGTTTCGGTTTGCCACCCGGCCAGAGCCAGCCCCCACCTGGCAGCCGGCAAACCGACAATTTGGCGTACGTTGCGCTCAGCAATCAGTTCGAAAATTAAACAGCCTCTAATAAATGCTTTACGTCACCACAAATTCCCACTGAAAAAAGCCAATCACGAACATTTAATAGTGGTGAGTTTGGCGACTACGGTGTGTTGTGTAATCATCGCCCACACATGCGCAGTGTCGCCGTTTTGCTTTAACAGCTCGACGGAGCGAAAGCATTTCTCTGCATTTCATCGCAGCATGGTGACAATTTGACAGGTCTGTGGCCTTTTTGTGACTTTAGTATAACAGTGCAATAGATGTGAAACATGACAACATAGATTAAAGTTAGGAATTACGTTGTAAGAAAGATTTGTGTCCACTTAATTATTTACTGCTCTTGAAAAACTACTTAAATGATCACTGAAATTTGATTTGATTACTTTTAAAACATTTTTATATTTGTCATTAAATGTGTAATTTTTTATAGATGGATAGTGCTAAAGCATATAAAATGTCCTGCAACGTATTGAAGGAAATAGATGAGAAATTACATAGATGGAATAAATTTATAAATTAAGAAAATTTCTTTGTCCTTATGTATCTAAGTTTGAAAACATAGGTTTTGGTTTAGTCTTTGCTTAAATGCATCTTTGATATAGATTTATTTCTGTTACATGTTTTTCTTAGTTTAATGCATCTTGTATTAATAAGTCACAAGAGTCCCTCATCTTTTAGCACGAAATGTGAATCCGTCATCTTTTAGCACGAAATATTAATCCCTCAACTTTTAGCACGAAATATGAATCCAACATTTTGTGATATATTTAGGCATGCGTTAGTTTCTTTCAAATCGGCCACTTCTACTTATTTACCTACTCAATTTGACCATATGTATATATAAATTAGCAGAATCGAATCTTTAGAACTTCAATGTTCACACCATGATCAGATTATATAACAATATACGACACCATGAGATAATGGCGAGTTTAGTGATCTCTTTCGAGATATCATATAAATTCATCATCAATTGATCCTTTTCCTTTTTATTTTTTGCCTTTATTATTTTTAATTCCTCAATAGTTTTAACTTCATTTATGTCCTTAACAAATAAAATCGAATAAGAATAGAAACGAAACAAATAAAAAGAACTTGGAACAAAAGCCAAATTGTTTTTCACATAAAAAGAAATCGATATATATATATCGAGCTCAAATGTTGTTCAACTGCGTTTTCAGTTTTACTTTAAAAAGAGATTTGATTGATTTGATTTGTTTGATTTAAATTGATTCATTTGCTGTGCTTTGAGTTAATTTCCTGTAATTCAATTTATTTTGATTCAATTTAATTTGTGATTTGACTTGAGTTATTTTGGTTTGATTTGATTCGGCTTAATTTGATTTGAATTGATTTTATTTGATTTGACTTAATTCAATGTGTTTGATTTAAATTGATTGATTTGATTTTTTTTATTTTAGTTTTTTAATTTTATTTTTTTCTATTTTATTTTATTTTATTTTATTTTATTTTATTTTATTTTATTTTATTTTATTTTATTTTATTTTATTTTATTTTATTTTATTTTATTTTATTTTATTTTATTTTATTTTATTTTGTTTCATTTTATATTATTTTATGTTAGTTTATTTTATTATATTTATTTTCTTTATTTCATTTAATTTAATTTTATTTTTTTTATTTTATTTTGTTCTATTTTATTTTATTTCATTTTATTTTATTTTAATTTATTTTATTTTATTTTTTTTATTTTATTTTAGTTTATTTTATTTTATTTTATTTTATTTTATTTTATTTTATTTTATTTTATTTTATTTTATTTTATTTTGTTTCATTTTATATTATTTTATTTTAGTTAATTTTATTATATTTATTTTCTTTATTTCATTTAATTTTATTTTATTTTTTTTATTTTATTTTGTTCTATTTTATTTTATTTCATTTAATTTTATTTTATTTTATTTTATTTATTTTATTTTGTTTTATTTTATTTACTTTATTTTATTTTATTTTATTTTATTTTATTTTATTTTATTTTATTTTATTTTATTTTATTTTATTTTATTTTATTTTATTTTATTTTATTTTATTTTATGTTATTTTATTTTATTTTTTTATTTTATTGTATTTTATTTTATTTTATTTTATTTTAATTCATTTCATTTTATTTAATTTAATTTAATTTAATTTTTTTATTTTATTTTATTTTATTTTATTTTATTTTATTTTATTTTATTTTATTTTATTTTATTTTATTTTATTTCATTTTTAATTTTTTATTTTATTTTTATTCATTTTATGTTATTTAGTTGATTTGATTTGATTTGATTTGACTTGACTTGACTTGACTTGACTTGACTTGACTTGACTTGACTTGACTTGACTTGACTTGACTTGACTTGACTTGACTTGACTTGACTTGACTTGACTTGACTTGACTTGACTTGACTTGACTTGACTTGACTTGACTTGACTTGACTTGACTTGACTTGACTTGACTTGACTTGACTTGACTTGACTTGACTTGACTTGACTTGACTTGACTTGACTTGACTTGACTTGACTTGACTTGACTTGACTTGACTTGACTTGACTTGACTTGACTTGACTTGACTTGACTTGACTTGACTTGACTTGACTCGACTTGAACTGGCTCGAATTAGCTTGACTAAGTTGAGTTGATTGAGTTGAGTTGACTTAAATTGACTTGAGTTGAGTTCACTTCAGATGAGTTGACTTGACTTGACTTAATTTGATTTAATTTAATTTGATTTGATTTAACTTCACTGAATTGACTGGATTTTACTTTATTTGGATTGTTTCAACTCGATATAATTTTATTTTAAGCCATTAAAAATTTGCAAAAATGCGTTTTGAAAAAATATTTGTTTTAGTATTCGTATTAAAATTCTTAACAGTGTGGAATATCAAATGGAAGAATATAAATAATATTTGCAAATTAAAATTATAATTTTTTTATTATGACTGGATGAAAATTGCATACCTAAAAGTTCTACTTCATTCTTGGAAATTTTTATCTTTTGATACTGTTACAAATGCTTTTAAAAAGTCAGTTCATGAAAGTTGATTTTTTGATTCAGTATTGAAAACGTTTCCATGTTACTCTCTAACTGAAAGAACACATATGTTGTGTTTGAATTCAAACTGAATGAATGTCTTCCAAAAAACATAAACATAATTAATATCTTTTCTTCCGTAAGCTCACTTGAATGAGCTGACATTCTACATACTGCATACATATGTTATGCTACATTCTTGCCCAAAAATAAGGGGAATAAAAATAGATGCGGGAAGTTTTCTATGCTTTGGTATAAGAGTGCAAGAAGTGGTGCTCTCTGTGCAGGGAGTAATTGAAGTGAGCGCATTAAACGGGGAGAGCGTAAACAAGAGCACACAACTTTTGTGGGGCAAAGCGAATAAACCTGATTTTATTACCATCGATGCTAATTATGAGCTCGAAATCAGCAAACCACAAAGTTATTTTGTGATTTTTTACAAACGTATATATTTTTGAAATTCCAACAAATTTCCAACTTTAGAAACTGCAGTAATGGACACAACAGGGCAGTGGCTCACTTGGGTGTGTTTGGCGTCGTGAAGAAACAAACAACCTTGAAAAGCGGGCAATTCCCATCGTAAGGATTAGATTTATGAATCAAACGACAGCAAGCCGAACCTTTTGTATGACAGTTTGGGCGCGGAAAAGCTTTTGGCGAGCACAAAGAGTTGCTCTGGTGAGTTGCATGACAGTGTTTGGTGTGGCAAGGACGAAGTGGCCAATCTCACCACTACAGTCGAACAAACTCTCGCAGCAATGACAAAACGAGGCAGCAAATTCAACCACAACTGACTACGAAGTGAGCGGCTGAGCTTTTACCATTTGGGGCGCCCGGAAAATTCATAGCGTATAACGGTTTTTTGTGGGCGCACACATACGCGGCGACGCAGAGAAACATGTGGCCGAGCAGCGAGCAGCGAGCGACGCGCTGAGGCACGGCGAAAGCACCGCAAAAGCCAGCGAAAAAAAATGTATGCATGGGCAGCAGCAGCGTGATTTGGAAACTAGTCTAACAGCGTCTTTCGTAAATGACACCACGATGTTGCGCCGTGCGCTGCAGTGAACCAACAACCATGTCACACTTTTCTACCAAATTCAGCATTCTCGGTTGTCTGATTTAGTGCGACGCGTTCGTTGTGTTTTTGTTTTTTTTTTCGCCCGGGGTCGAAACGCCACGAAACGAGCGAACGCCATAAATTGTGCATACAAATTGGTAGCGAAAAGTGACCGGAATTTAAAGTGAAATGCTTACGGCGCCAACGGACGACAAATGGCAAAGTGCGGTAATGGATGTAGGAGTGTGGCGAGCGATTTGAGATAGTCGGAGCCGCGTGACAAAACGTGCCAGACGACCACACAGGCGGCGCCAACAGTGAAGTGAGTGAGGTGAGGTGATGGATGCCAAATTGTGCTTGTGGCATAGTGAAATTTACTGAACGCCAACAACACTAACCGTGTCATGGGAAAACAACAAAACATAAATAACAACAACAACAACAACTAACTTAGCAGCAACCGCAAAATAACAACCACACGGCGGGTGGTCCTTTCATAACTTTGAAGAAATTTTCAACAGCTTCACAGCTCACAAACGCCACACAAATCCCAACAACAACAGCAACTACTTTATAAGCTGAAAGAAGAAAATAACAACAAAACCAAATTTTGTGGCACACAGAATTTGCCTGCGTGAATACAACACAACACCAACAGAAGCCACGCGCTGTCAGTCATCCTCGGTGCCGTTCGCCCCACCCACCTTGCGACAAGTGCTGCGTCTGTCACTTAGTGTCGGTGCGTTGTCAATGTTTGTGCGTGTGTGTGTGCGTATTGCTGAGTGAGCCGTTTCCTCGCAGTCGTCTTTGGTGGCATCGTTGTTGTTGCATTTGTTTTGTTGCCGCTGTCGTCACCGCAGCGTGGGTGGCGTATTTGGTAAATAATACTGAGTTTAAATGCAACTTTGACAGATATTTCAAATTATGATTGATATTGATTGACGCACACTTCAATGCGACGCGTCGACGGCGCGAAACGTGTTCGCTTCCTCACACACACACACAGTGTTGGTGTGTTCGATTATGTATGTGTGTGTGTGTCGGCATAAATGCTGTCAATTGTCAAATTTCGACATTCTCGCGTAAATAAGTAAATGCCGTTGCATTGATTTGTGCACACACGCACACACACATCTCAAAAGTTACTCATACGCCGCGTTCGACGGTTGGTGCGTTGACGCGTTCTATTTCATTTTAGCGCTAAAAACCAAATGATTTCAACATATTCTACATTTAGGTTGCGTGCGGTGTGTTCAATGCTGTAATGCTTTATTGCATTGGCAATTTGTTTCGGTGATTTACGCGTTGCGCAGCGGTAGTTGCAGCCAAAGCTGTTAATTGCAGGCGACAAACTAAGTGCAAAAATACCTAAAAAAAAACAATATTTAAATAAATTATTGCATTAAAAATTAAAGCCCATGCTACACACAAGCAAATGGAAAATACCAAAAAACATTAATTATTAAAAAAAAACCAACAAACAACAAAATTAACACACTCAAAGTCATAAATTGAAAATTTAATGAGCGCCACCAACACGCACACATTAGCCAACCCAACAATTGTATACATTACCATTCACACCTATATAGAATATCAAAAAAACAACAACAAATAAAAAGTTAAACAAAGTGGCGCAAAACCAAAAGCAGCAAAAAGCAACCAAACGCTCACAGCCAGCGCACAATGCATAAATAAAATTCGCCTATAAATTATGTTGCCCGCAATAAAAAAGGATTAAAACTTGTCAATGCCAGCTGTAAGCCACAACAAAACAACAATAACTAAAGTAAAATATAACAAAACCAAATAAAACAAACTTCAGCCAAACTCCACAAATAAATAAATAAATAAAAATTACGCACAACAAAAAAACCCAACAACAACAACTAGTGCCAGCAACAGCTGCCACTGACCGCTATTCGGTGCGTCTGTCGCTTGTGGACCATCATTAGAGACGCACTTGCGTCTGCGCTACGTCGAAGCGGCAGTCACAACGGCGCAGCCGGCTCTCGCGTAGCTTTATTGCACTTTGTAAACGGATAAAATTTATTGCCAACTCTAATTTATGGTATGTATGCAAAGTTTGTTGCTGCTTTTATTAAAAAGAAAAATACACATTCAGATTTTACTGAGCATTCGGAAAATGTGGTGAAAATACAACAACGTTTTTTTTATAATTTCTGGTTATTTTCATGCAAATGCAATTTTTACTTAATTAAAAAGTAACTGAATATAACTTTTACTTTAAATAAATATGAAAGCAATTAATTTCAAAGGACATAGTTTTGTAAAAAATTTAATATGTTCATAAATAAATGGAATTTTAGGGGGCAAAAGTGAAATTGCAGTTTCCTCCAAGGCCTTTTCCAACCATTCTTTCTACTTTGAACCTACTTTGAATTTGATTTATCACATTTGCAACACCAGACAATGGCCAGACCACATACAAATTCTTTTGATTTTATAGGAAAGGCCATGGATTGATCTCGATCTTCTTTAACTTCCAATTGCATTCGTCGTTTGTTTCTTATTCCCTTTTATGAGTATGGGCTCAAATAGAGACAACTGGCTCATAAAAAGATAAATCGAAGCTTGAATAGAGCTGATGACAAAATTCTTAAATTCATCTTTCATTGCTTTGAATAGTATCGCCTCATCCAACAACATCGCTTATAAAATGATGAATCGAAACCTGAATAGAAATGATGGAAAATTTCATTAACTCAGCATCTTTCATTACTTCGAAGAGTATCGACTCAAGTAGAGATAAATTGTTCATAAAAATGTGAAAACAACAACAAAAACAAAACACTAATTGAACTGATGAAAAAATATTGTCATTCAGTAATCTTTCATTAATTTGAAGAGTATCGACTCAAAGAGAGACAACTGGCTTATAACAAGATGAATCGAAACCTGAATAAAACCGATGAAAAAGTTCTTTCATTCAGTATCATTGATTACTTAGAAGACTATCGACTCATGTAGAGACAGATCGCTCATAAAAAGGTGAATCCAAACGTGAATAGAACTGATGAACAAAATATTGTCATTTAGTAATCTTTCATTACTTTGAAGAATATCGGCTCAACCAGAGACGACTGGCTCATAAAAGGATGAAACGAAACGTGAATAAAACTGTCGACAAAATTCTTTCATTCAGTTTCTTTCATTACTTCGAAGAGCATTGACTCAAGCAAAGACAAATCGCTCATAAAAAGTTGAATCAAAACGTGAAAAGAAGTGATGAAAAAAAATATTTTCATTCAGAAATCGTTCATTACTTCGAAGAGTATTGATGAAACGAAACATGAATAGAATTGATGGAATTGTTCTTCCTTCAAGTATATTTCATTACTTAGTTATGTGCATTTGTTTTCATGAAAAAGGAGCGCATAAACTTACAAAAACGAATATGGTACACACTCAATACACATCCAAGCACTGTTTCGAAACATTACACTGTGCGACAAAGAAAAAAAACTTTGAAAACCCATGAACAATCGATCGACTCGCAAGACTAGGGGCCAAATATAGTAAAACTGCGTTTTTAGTTTTCTCTTTGCAATTTCAAGGACATGCATATTTTAAAAACTGTATTTCAAAAACTGAGCACAATTATTAAATCGATTGATCGATTTGATGTTATTTTTTATTAGTTCTTTTTATTTATTTATTTGTATTTATTTATGGTTTATTTAGAATTTATTATTTATTTTTTGATTTTCTTTCTACCATTTAATTAATTTTTTAAATAATTTCAATAAAGTGTTGATTTTTTCTTTTAAGCTAATTTAGTTTTCAGATTAAAGATGATTAAATCTAATTTGGAAAATTAATGTTTTTTGTTTTGAATTTAAACATTCAGTTTTGAATGGGTTAAAGGGTGAATAAATAACAATGTGGCTCCCAAATTTAAAATTGGACTAGAAGCAATGTATGGGATCCGATCAGACGTTTGGGTAGACGAATGTGACTGCAATTATTGAAACTCCTAAAACTCAGTTCCACTTAACAAACAACACTTCAAATATACATTATTCAAATTTAGCTTGAAGAGATCATTGAACATACAAATAATATAAAAAAATAGCAATTTAATACAAAAAATATCTGACCAGACTCCGTTGTAAGAATAACCCTCTCTTGAAATCTCTTAAATATCCCAAATTAATGTAATATAAGACTATTTTTATCTCAAAACAATTCCAGACGCCAGAAATAATTAAATAAACAGAGAAATAAGAGACAATGCACATTTAACCATTTTCGTGCTAAATTTAACTTGAAATGTGCTAAATTTATGCACACGTAAGTAAATTTATGTCATTCTACGTACATGTGTGGGTAGTTATGTATGTCTGCCGCCTACTTATAAGTGCAGCAACCGGAAACGAAAGTATAATTAGAAAAATAATTTAATTATGCTTCGACATTTGTTCATTGTCGCTAAATATTAGATGCGAACCGAGTTCAAGCGAGAAAGATTTGCGCTCTATTCATGAAAACTTTTACGGCACATGGCAAGAAATTATTAATGCTTTGGTGCTGGTTATGATGATTAGGTTGTTGCGCTATTCTTGCATGCGAGAAATTTTTTGTGCGTTGGAAGCAGATCTTCACAGATTTCACATCTATCTTCGATAGATGTGAAATGGCACAAGATTTGGTTTAACATTACAATTTTTGCTAAATTTTGTTTGCATTTGTTTTTCTTGAAATTCATGCGCTGAAACATTATTACAGAAGACGATTCTACTCCATAATTTCATAAATTGCTTCACATAATTTTGTTATACAGAAAACTTGTACAGAAGTTCAAGATACAAAAGTATTTATTGTTAACTAGCAACTAAAAGTTGTTTATAAACGCTGCGTTGCATAAAAGAGCAGAAAATTTACATATTGTTAGACGAGGTCTGTTCAAGAAAAGGATACCTTGAGTTTTAGGGGGAGTGTACATTAAATTTTGAGTTTTTTTCCTTTTGTTATGTTGGTGCACATATCTCCAACTTATGTGAGCATTATTGGTAATTTTACTAATTTAGTTTGTTTTTGACAAATACATATAAAGGTTAGACTTATTTTTTTTGTTCTTAGTGATACTTAACTACCCGAGTAATCGATATGTTTTCCTTGTTCGGGATTTTTTGGCCTAAAACAACGTCATTATCATATCTCAGCCACAGTATTCTCTGGATTGGGAGTCCTGCGAACTTTTCCTGTTTGTAAAACTCAAAAGACTCCTGAAAAGACTAAGATTTGACATGATTGAGGTTTGCTTTGTGACTTTTTTCTGTTCCTAAAACTGAAAAGATTCCTATCAGGTGTACAACTTTGCTTCCGCCGTTTTCCGATAGGTGGCTGTACCGGCTGAGGCTGGTTGAAATACATAGATGGTAATGCCTTTAAAGTGAGTGTGGACAGTGCCTAACGAATTGTCATCGCCGTTTCAGTGACAGTTGTTCTTGTTTTCGTATTATTCACGCTCGAAAATGTCCGTTTATGTGCCCAATTCTCGCCATTTGCGGGAATTTTTACTTTTCTGTTACAATTCGAAAAAAAAATGCAGCTGAAGCGCATCGAATGCTCTCAGAAACTTACGGTGATGCTGCTCTGAGTGAAAGAACGTGTCGGGAGTGGTTTCAACGTTTTAAAAATGGTGATTTCGATGTCGAAGACAAACATGGTGGTGGAAGAGAAAAAAACCTTCAAAGATGAACAACTAGAAGCATTGCTTGATGAAAATTCGTGCCAAACCCAAGAAGATCTTGCCGAATCGTTGGGAGTGAGTCAGCAAGCCATTTCAAAACGTCTCAAGGCCCTGGGCATGATTCAGAAAGAAGGAAACTGGGTGCCGTACGAGTTGAAACCGAGGGACATCGAGCGCCGTCTATTTGTATGTGAGCAACTGCTTCAAAGACAAAACCGTAAGGGGTTTTTACATCGAATCGTAACCGGTGATGAAAAGTGGGTTCGATACGATAATCCTAAACGCAGAAAATCATGGGGAAAGCCCGGGCATGCTTCTTCGTCGAAGGCAAAACCGAATATTCACGGCGCCAAGGTTATGATTTGTATTTGGTGGGATCAGCTCGGTGTAATTTACTACGAGCTCTTAAAACCTGGTGAAACCATCACAGGAGATCGCTACCGAACGCAACTGATGCGCTTTAGTCGCGCGCTAAAAGAACAGCGGCCACAATATCAAGAGCGACATGACAAAGTCATCCTCCAACACGACAATGCTCGGCCTCACGTCGCAAAAGTGGTCAAAAAGTACCTGGAAACGCTGAAATGGGAAGTCGCCGTATTACCCAGATGTCGCCCCTTCTGACTTCCACCTATTCCGTTCGATGGCACACGGCCTGGCAGATCAACATTTTCAATCCTTCGAAGAATTGGAAAAATGGATTGCTTCATGGATAGCGTCAAAAGAGGACTCCTTTTTTCGAGCCGGGATCCGAAAATTGCCGGAAAGATGGGAGAAAGTTATCGCTAGCGACGGACAATACTTTGAATAATACATCTGTAAGCACTTTTTCGCAATAAAGCTTTTAATTTTGGAAAAAAACGGCGGAAGCAAAGTTGTACACCTGATAAAAAGAATAAGATTTACCACAATTGTTAAAAATTGCTTGGCTGAAAGAGCTCAAGGTCAGGCCAAAAGCGTATAACAAAAGCGCATGACTAATCCTTCATTTTATATCTCATAAGTTTATTATAAATGAGAAGTATAATTCGCATTGCTAGAAGAGCTCAAAACTATCAGAAATTTGCTAAGGTTTTATATCTGAGGAGCATTAAACTTATATTACATAATTTGAATTTGAAGTAATTTTTCTTTTATATATATTGAGGATAAATAGTGAGCAACGAATCTCCTGGTTGATATTTTAATGGGAAGGCAGACATCGAAATTGATGGTAGGATTGCCAAAAAGGTTGGTTGATTGGAGAAAATGGATAGCAACCCTCTAGAAGACTAGAAGACTATCTGGCAGGTATCGCGTGTACTGAAAAAGGACTGTTCAACTGGTTCAAGCTGAACGGTTTTGAAATTAGTGAGCAAGATTCAAATAAGAAAGTGCCCAGGCGTAGATAATGTCCTATTCCATGTTTGAGATTCCAAGAAGCGATCATTTTGATAAGTTTTGATAGTGTTCATTCAGTTTCGAAGACAGATGCAGATGAATCAAAGACAGATCAGACGATTTCTTCCTTCATTTAGGAGATTCTTGGCCTCTTAGGGGAATTCTAAGGAGAAAGAAGTATTTGGGACAAATTTTAGGAAATTTTAATAGTGATAAATACATTTGACATCATTAATGGCACTGAAACCTTGAGCATTGAAAGCTAAACTTTCTAATTTAGTTTAATAAAATTAATGCTTCAAAGTGTATGACTTATGGAATGATTGAAGGAAGCTTACAAAAGCAAATTTCATACCGATTTCATTTTGTATATGTTTTGCATGTGTTAAGTTTGTAACCCTTTCCGGTCAGTGTCCGCATTTCTTGAGATAAACATTTGTCTTTCAAAATATTGACTCTCATTGAACATTTTAGCAATAAAACATAACAAAATATCAAAAAATCATTTAGGTTGAGAATTAATAGTTAATTATTATTAAAAATTAATTAATAGTTCAACCAATTTTGTACGATACAATGATCGTACAATGGTCCGCAAAGGAGTAAAAGTGCATGCAATTTTTCTTTGGATTTTTGGGTTTTATGTAGAATTCATTGATTTTTTTGATAAAAAACATAAATTATAACCACAATAAATCAAAACGTGATTTTATTTTGATCCAAACTTATATACATAAATCATATGTATAAACAATTGAGGCACATTTATTCAGCCCGATATAACTGTTGTTGTTGTTGCAAAGCCCTTTTCCCCTCAATAAAACACAAAATCAATTAAAATTCGTATAGTTTTATAGAAAGAAACTGAAAATAAGAAAATAATTCTAAAAATGTTTAGGAATTTGTTTGGAATTTTTCTGAATTTTTTTTGGGGAATTTTTTGAATTTTTCGGAATTTTTTTTGGGAATTGTTTTTAAATTTATTACATTTTTTATATTTAGGAAAAAGTCAATTCAAGTATCTGGTAACACTGAGTTGTAATTGTGTGCTCTGAGAAAATTCATTAAATTTAGCAAAAAATTATACTTTCTCCACCTCAACTGGGACAATAAACTTGCACCTTCTACACCCCCTAGCAGGCTTTCTATGGACCTATGTATTTTTCTTCTGGAACAAGCATTGCTGCAAACTTAATTCACTTCAAACCAAATTCCAGTAACTAATTTTGAGAAAACAACAAAATCCTAGGAAAGCCTAGTTTTCTTTGACGTCAAACATAGCGTCAACAGAAAGTGTGATGCCGCTTAAAATTTCACTAAGCCACCCACACACTTCTTGCGATAAAATCCCACTAAATGGTTCAACTTTTTGTCATTGTCATTAATTTTACTATATTTTGGAAATCGCTACTTGATCCTTTGCCCACACACACAAGTGTTGAGTGGGATTTTCGTAAAACTTTGCCGCTCATTCATGGTCACGTTTTTAATAATAGTGCAACGAGCGGAAAGGGAATTTATTGTTTAGCATAAATTAAGTCTCATTAGACGCATTATTAACACGCACTAAACATTCGAACCCGTCATTGGGGGTGAGATACGCTGAACCGCACATAAGCGTCGCCCACACGCACACCCACACACACAAACGCCGACAGTGCGCAAAGCGTGCATGCAAATGTGTAAACTCATTTGGGCAAACACACACACACACAGAACGCTTTTAGACGCTTAGAGCTTCCCGAATATTAGAATCATGATTTAACACATTAGTCAACGAGAGTCAGTGAATGAGCACGCCGCCGCCACACTCGCATTTACACTTAGCCATAAGTACAATAATAGCAACAACAAACAAACAAACTAAATACAAACCACACAAAAACAATGTGAGATTCAAAGTTGAGCCACAAACGAATGGCACACAAAACATGAATAACAACGACAACGTCAAAAAGAGGTTTAAATTATTCAGCAAATTGTTAAGCAAATAATATGATACAAGCCCACGCCCACACAAACACAAACACAGACACACATACATACATAGCGCCTATGTACAAGTGACTTTTACATAGGCGCACTCATTTAGGCAAATACACACGCACCGAACGACACTCGAGCGTCAACACAAATGAGATAAGATTTTCATCACATTGTCGAGGACAACAGGAGCGGCACGAAAAATGTGGCAGGCTGAAAAATGTCTGCATACAAGAAACGCTGGCACTGGAATGGGGTATGTGCGTCAGAGAGTATGAAGATGAAATAAAAATAGTGAGAATAGAAAGTCTGAGTGCAAGTACGCCGGAAACGGATGCTGTTGCCAGTTGCTAAAATGAAATGAAGGTCCTTGTTAGTTGCTGTGCGTGCGTGCGTGTACAAAATTTGCAATTTTCGTGTTGGTGTTGAAATTGTTGGCAAAAACTTTGCAAAAGCAGAAGTTCAGGCAGAAATTAAATATTGTTTTTAATGTTGTCGATGTTAATGTCAGATGAGGTGACCACTTCAAAAAAGAGATGTTAAAATAAATGCAATGAATTAAAATCTTTAGGACTAGCATTGGTTCTCAGATAAATGTCTAAAAGCAACTATTGAAAAATTTATAAAAAAAATTGTTAAAAAAATTCTGTATTTATATTAAACTCAAAATAGTCAGATTATCAAAAAACATCAAAACTAGCTTTGTTTTTTCTTTTCTAAGACAACAAGAGCACAAAATTGTGGTGAATATTTAAACTTATTACAGCTCGCTGCAATAGTTTGGAACCAGTGGCGAAATATTAGGATCGACTTCGAAACTACATATAAATTAAAAACCATATTTTGGCATTTTATGAATATTATAGATTTACTTTTTGAAACCCCCATGAAATATTTGTCTGAAGCCGACCCTGCTTGGAACCAACTAAATTCTATTCAGCCAATATTACAAAATACATGAACTAAAAACTCAAAGTGGCCATGTAATCTAAAGACAATAAAATCAACTTTGTTTTTGCATGATTGTTTCTGTGATCTCAGAGACACAAAGTTGTTGGTCACATTTAAACGCATCACAGCTCACTGCAGTCGCTTGGAACGGATTAAATTGTATTCATCCAATACTACAAACCACACAAGGCACTGTGGAATATTGCTTGACAACAACAATTTCCAGATCTTTTTCTGATTCCAACATATAGCAAGGCCCAGAAGGAGATGAAAATCTATCTTTCTGCCCGCTAGTAAAACATGCGGTATACATTTTTTTTCTGTTCGAAGAGAAATCAACAGAGAGAAATCAACAGAAACTAAATAATAATAATTGTAGTGGAGAAAATCCTCTTATTTTTACTTGTTCACTCCTCTCTGGAGCATAGGGCCTTCACAAGAGTGAACTCGTCTCTGGAGCATAGAGCCTCCACAAGACTCTTCCATCTTACACGACTCTGGGCTGCCTTGTGTTGGTTACGTTGTCAGGGTAGGTAATTGGCCTGCCGCAGATTTTCCTATATACACTATATAAGTCTTGTAAAGGATGCTAATATAGCATAGCTTTTTTTATTAAAAAAATATCCAGAAGTACTGAGATAAGTTATACTGAGATATGACTATATTTCCTTACTAAGGAAAAAGACAAATTTGTGGAATCGAAGACCGAAAGAAAGAAGTCTTACAGCATCGAGAAGTACTGAATTAGTAACTGAAGAAATACAATTAACTTTGGAGTTAAAGCTCGAAAGAAAGAAAGCGTGCAGCATCCAAAAGTATATACTGAAATACTTTCTGTTCGAAGAACACAGAGAAATCAACGGAAGCCAAATAAAAATAAATTTAGTGGAGAAATTCCTACATACACTGTATAAGTCTCATAGTTATACGTTATTGGTATTTCATACAAATTTTTCTCAACAAATATGCAGAAATACTGAAATATTTACTAAAGAAATAGAATTAACATTAGAATTGCACGAAAGCACAAAAGGAAGAAGTCTTACAGCATCCAGAAGTACTGAATTAGTAACTAAAGAAATAGAATTAACTTTGAAATTTAAGCACAAAAGGAAGAAAGCGTAGAGCATCTCAGAGATATCCAAAAGAGATATTAAAGACCTGGTCAGGTTCATAGTATTGTCCAGATGATGAAGGTATAAAAGGATTTTTGGCAATGAAATCACAATTGGCCAGCTGCTTTCCTATGTACATATAGAATATGATCTATCCACCCATTTAAGTCTATCCAAGCTCTGGAATGCAAGCTGAAATGAACTCAATATCTCTCAGTTTACCCCTAGGAACAACTTTTTGTACAGTTCCGACTGCTACTGTAAGTTTCTCTACTCTTTCTACAACTTCTACAACTCTCTACAACTATCTCCAACTGCCAATGATTTGTTATAGAAAAAGTCAAGAACACTTATCTAACCATCAAATTGGCTTGAAATAAGTTTGTTTTGCGTCAGTGTTGAGATTGTTTTGCCACGCAGATATCTTTAAGCCCTCTAATCTTTTAAGAAACTTAACACTCATTTCATGGCGACAAATTCTTCCAGGCAATGAAGTTGTTGTTGTTTATAGAACTAATATTTATGTCATTCATTACTGTTTCTTTACCATCAAATATTTATTTCAGTTTTGAAATGAATGTCTTAGTTATATTTCAATAGAAGAGTAGAGAATATTTGTCATAATTCTTGTTTCCAGAAAGAATTTCATCTTATGTCCCAATATCCCAAAATGAACTCTCTGTTATGCACCAAAGTAATCAACGTTTATCGGTAGATTTTACGGAGATAGGTTCATATTATAATTTGTATTATTTTTAGTACTATAAAAGAGGGTAAGTTGGTTCCGGTTAGGTTAAGTTAGGCTAAGGTTGCTATCTGGGCATGAGACTTGCCAGAAGACACACTTAGGTCCCGAAATGATATCACAAGTTGAGAGTTTGTCTGACTGCAAATCGTGCAGCCATTTTGAATTGCGAATGAACTCAAGGAAGTCTTTGATGTTAACTGAACTGAGATCATTCAAGTTGACGAAGAAGGGAGAGCCTAGGGATTTTCATCTTCGCCTAGATGGACCTTAGCAATAAGATAATTTTATATTTATATTTTATATTTATAACAAAAATGTAATATGAATTAGGCCTAAAAAAAAGCCGTAAGAAATAAAATAAATAAATAAATAGATAGAGCCGGACAGTGGTTGTTTTCGGACTATGTTAGGGGACTATGTCCCCTATGTCACTAAACACGTGTGAGCTGCTTCAATATAGTTATTTTCAATAGATCCTTCATATATATTGGAGCAGTGTGTTGTCTTTTAGACTATGTGACCTCTATAATCAGTTCGAGGGGTTGATGAAGGTTGGTAGTGCGTACACAGTAGGTACACATTGCTATCTCTAAAAAATGTTGATACCTATATGTATTGTTGTGCCTAGCGTCTTCCACCTCTGTCTTGATAAGTAATAGGCGGAGTTAAGACATCTTAGTGTGCTGTCACAACGGGTTATTCCTTGGCGCTTTTCATCAGAAGGCTGACAGTTTAACCTTTCCTGATCTGAGTTATTGAAGACTACGTAGTATTCATTAATGCTTTTGACCCCAAAGTTGTCTGAGAGCAACTTCACCTATTTGTCATCTTATAGCAAGAGATACGATTGATTTATGGGTTAAATTTAAGTAGGTACAAATAATATTTTTCGAAAAGAATTCAGAACAAATTACAAAAATGCCACCGTTTTCCCGAAAATAATTTCCAATAATTTGCTGCGGACTTTCCCTGATAGTTTGTGTTCTAATTGAAGTCTACGATTTGAGCGCGTTTGATCAAAACCCTGTTTCTTTAATAATGGTTAAATGAAATCAAAAAGTGATAATTTTGTATTTTTCAATAAATATTATATAAATTTTCTGTAACTAAAAAAAGTGCTACAAAATTTATTCAACCCGTTTAAAGCTCAAATTGTTCAAAAGTAAACTAACTCTAGAACTCTAACAAAGAGGCGTGGCGATTTCAAATGTCGTGTGAAAATAAATTATTATTTTATGTAAACATATATTTCTACATATGTATGTACTTATATATCAGATCAGTAGCACATATAGGATTTCATTCTGATGCATTCCGTCCAGAAGTTTTGCCACTCAATGCCAGTTAAACCCATATTTGCAACGCAAAATCTTTGCAAAATGCAAATATTTAGCAGAGGTTTGAACCCCCAAAACCCCTCTTACGTACACCACTGTTACAGATCAGACTTCCTTCTTCCTTTATTTCATTCTTTATATCTTTCTCGGTTTCTTTCGTTGTTTCTTTCAACTTTTTATTTGATAGATACAATTCTGTCAAATTCCATCAATTTTTTTACAGTCACTGCCAAGCAACGCAGCCCACTGAGTTCATCGAGACAAATGAGATCACAATTGTTATCAAAAGCAATGCCAAGGCAGCTGTTAATGGCAGATAAAATACTAAAACAATGGTCACTTTGCTTTGCGGACAGAGCTGCCCACGCACACAAATAAAATTACACAAGTTTACAAATACAAACATACCTGCATATAACAATAACAGTGGGTATATACAAATATATACCTAATACATACTTATAGATACATATATAATTGTATATAAGTACATATCTACGTTTACATTGTTTCGCTGAAATTTACGTACAATAGCTTCTTAAGCGTCCAACTGAGAAAATAGTAAACAGCGAATATATACAAACAACAATAAAAACAAACAAGCAAACAAAAATTCAAACAAATACAAAACAAGCAAAGCGTTTTGTTTATAAGTGTTTGTGTGTGTGAGTGAGACAAGTGCCAAGCATGTTCAACATCTAAAACAACAATATGAACAACAATGATAACAACAACAAAAACAACAACAGCAACAACAACATGCAGACAATAAACAGTAGAAACAACTCAACACGTCTGGCGTGAAAATTTACATTTTTATTAGAATTTTTCTGTGTTGTCCTTTTGTTGTGCCAGACCCATAGTACACTTGCCGCGAGTGTATGTGTATGTGTGTATGTGTGTGTCAGTGTGTTGGGGTGCATGACTGGGTGAATGTGCCTACCTCACTCACTCTTTGGCCTTGCAATGTTGCCAGCAGTTTATTGTTATTTTCGGCGCCCTTGTTGTGATTCTTTAGCGCACTCACACATACCATTACACACACACACACACACAGCCATAGGAGCTTCTTATTATTTTTTTTACATTTTTCTACCAACAACACAATTGCCTTTCACTGCTACTTGGGTACTTTTCCTATTTTGTTTTTTTCTTTGTCTGTGTATGTGTGTGTGTGTGAGTCTGTGTGCTGCTCTCTGCGTACTTCAAGCGCTGCGCTCTGCCCATTTTATGGAGACGCTGAGGTAGTGTGTACTGTGTGTGCCAGGCACGTCTGTGGCGTCTATTAGGCGCAGCCATAACACCAGTCAGAAAGTGGAAAATAATTTACACTTTTAGCACTAAATTGTAAACTAAAAAATGTAAATTTCACTGGCTTCTATGTCATTTAGGGAGACGCGGCACACCAATACAAGCTTATTTAAGAATTTACATACAAACACTGTCCCACTCTGACTTTTGTTGTTGTTGACGTAAGATTTCAAGCTGTTTAGCCTTAAAGTGGCAAACATTTTGACATTGCTTAATGGAAGAAATAAGCGTTGCGTGGCGCATGGAAATCGCAACGGAAGCTTAGTTGGCGCCCACCGGAAGTCTACTTTTTATATGCAACGGCGAGGCGTATAGGTCGCAAGGGCAAAGTTGATTTGCGTGCAAGCGATTTTCATGAAAAAAAATTGTGGCTTAAATATTTTGATTATGTTTATTGAATAAACAAAAACTTTGTTTCAAATTTAAATTTAATAGAAATGTGAACTTTTTTAGGGAGTTAAGGAGCTCACAATGATTCTTGAAATGATTTTAGTGAGATGTGAAAAATATATAATAAATTTTAATATATTTTAACTCTTTCGAGCCCAAAGTTGCCTGAGAGCAACTTCACCTATTTGTCATCTTATAGCAAAAGCTACGATTGATTTATGGTTATGGTTTAATTTAAGTAGTAACCAACAAATTCATGTTTTTAGAAGTGAAGTCAATGCAAATTACAAAAATTTTACTGTTATCCTTAAAATAATTTCCAAATATTTGCAGCGATATCAGGGAAAGTTTGTATTCTAATTGAAGTCTACGAACTTGGCGCGTTTGATCAAACCCCTGTTTCTTTAATAATTGTTAAATAAAATCAAAAACTGATAATTTTGTATTTTTCCATAAATATTTGATAATTTTTCCGTAACTAAGAAATATTGGTACAAAATTTATTTAATCCATTTTAAACTAAAATTGTTCAGAAGTAAACTAGCTCTAGAACTCTAACAAAGAGGCGTGGGTCTACAAATTTCGTGGCTCAAATTTCAATGGTTAGAACAGACTGAATGTTACGGAACGCTTTCAGCCTTCCTGCTCACCCTCACATCATCAGTTAGACTTTTCAGTAGTAACACAGGACGTTAACTTGGGTCTCCTGGGATATGCGCCCCGAGAGAGGGCTCGTTTAGGCTCATGTAATATCAAATAACAATAAAAATAGGCTGTTCTCTGTTCTCTCTCTATGTGTACCAATCATAGATATTCGTGAAGCTGATTAGACTGAATGTACTATATCTCCACGAGGTCAGCCAGGGTGTCGAAGAAGTAGTCGCCCAGATGTCGCTTTCGTTTAAGCAGCAACTGCAGTGCAAGTACACAAGTGCTGATGGAAATTTTCCATCTTCTCCTCGTCTCTGCATAGCAAAGTGAACTAATGACTCGACTTCAGCCATCTATCGAACAGAATTTAGGAGCCACTTACTCCAAAAGATAACACGCTGGCATACCTTAGAAAACCTATCACGAATAGTGGATTAAAAAAGCATCCTCGCGCTTATTGAATTTTAAGTGGGAATATCGCCACTGAAACCAATCGACCAACCAACCACAACAGTGTCGCCTCGATGGTTCCTATCTGATTTTTAAAAAAATTTAAATTCTTGCCATCCATTATGAGTCATAGAGACACTGAATCACAACAAAATAGTTAAAGAATTCTCTCGAAAAATGAAGAACATACAACAGTTCAAGTTGCAGTAATTGATTGCCAATCTCTTCAAACCACTAACTGCCAATAGTTGCAAAGTCCCTCATAAAATTGGTTTGTTTAAAAGTGCAGGTCACTTGCATGTAAGAAAATGCCAACAAAATATTAACTTAATTTATTTACCTTTGACTTCAACTTAAAGCAAAATGTATTCGGTTTGAAATTCATACCAACACACTTTTATACTTTAACTAACAGCAAAAGCATTGCATTTCATGTGGTCGTCTAACGTCAGTGAACAGTAGATGTTGAAGTTGAAATTGGGTTTCTGGTGCATACAAGTTGGAGTTGCCAGAATTGTGATTTTTAAAAATGAAATTCTATGCAAATCTTTTTAACTGGTGAAAACATGACAGCAAGATTTTTCCAATTCGAAATGTTGAAATATAGCAAGTTATGATCTCTAAAGAAACTTCATGTTCCCAACACAGCTAAAACACTTTTTTTCAGCTTGTTTTTTCAACTTGAGAACACGTCACAAACCATTTTAAGAAAACACTTGTTTTGGTTCTGTTTTGTATTTTTGGATAAAAAAAATTTCAGGAAGACCCTTGTTTGCGCCTGTTTTGTATTTTGGGATAAAAGCATCTCAAGAAAATACTTGATTTGGTCCTTTTTCGTGATTTTGGACAAACAAAAATCTCCGGAAGACACTTTTCTGCGGCCTTTTTTGTTCTTGGATATAAGCATCTCAGGAAAACATGTGTTTTTGCTGCAGTGACAACCTGATACATAAATACAAAATTATTTGGAAATTATACTGAAAACAAGAAAACGGCAATTATGCTGAAAAAAATATTGGTATAAGTTTTGCTAACTGAGTATTGCTTCATAGCGTCATACATGCAATCGACATTTTGAATATTTTATGCTTTAATTTTAATATCGTTTATCTGGCAACACTGCACCCAGTAGTAAAGAGTACACAGTCATATGTCTGCCGTTAGTTATATAAAGTCATGCACAATACGTAGAGACATGCACATATACATACATACATAAAAACACACACATACACACACAAGGCAGCCAGAATATTCTATGAGAAAATGTGCAGATTCTTGTATGTGGTGTGCTGACTGTTTGCACCTGTCACACCTGCGAATACATACACACATACTTGCATAGTTGCATGAATCTATGAATGTGCACTCCATTCTACTGCGTTGCATGTGCATTCAACTTTAAATGAAAGTTGAGTATTTGTCTACACACATTGTAGTAAATATTTAGAAAAATCAAGGACCTTATCACAGAATATAAGAAGAAATTGCAAACCTTGCAAAAGACATGTCAATGCGGATAAAAATAAATTAAAAAGACATTAGAAATAAGATTAACTTTTCAAGAATTGAATGTGATTTTTTCAGTTTTTGGTATATAACTTTCAAAGGTTCTCGAGAAGGCCTTTAGACGTGTTAAATTCAAAACATGATCATAAATCACAACTAAGGATTTTTCGAAGCCATTCTGTTGGACTTTTTTGTATTGGATGAGTGCATAATTTCGTGCTCGATTTTACTAGGTGGCGTTTCAATCGTTCACGGTTGGTACTCATGACTGAAATGTATACTTGTTGTAATTCTTTGTAAAGCTGACAAATCAAACTTTGAATTAACCGAGTATCAAATCAGTTTGATTTCTTTGAGTTTGCTTGTTGAAAACGAACATTACCGAGTTTCGGAAGGGAAAAACTGTTGGCGCCGCAACGAAACCTATTCAAGCAGTTTATTTGGACCGTGCACCAGCGCTTCGCACAGTGAAGAAATTGTTTGCTAAATTTCGAGTTGGTGATTTTAACCTCAAAGACCAACCTCGCGCTGGACGGCCTTCCGACCTTGACGACGACGTTATTCGCACTCTTTTTGAGAACAATTCACGTATTTCAACGGAAGAGGTTGCCCAAGAACTGAACGTCAACAAATCAACTGAATTTCGTCATTTAAAAAAGGTTGGGTACACTTTGCTGCTCGATGCTTGGGTGCCGCATCAGTTGAGTGAAAAAAATAAAGTGGACCGTGTAACAACAGCCATTTCTCAGCTTCGATGTATCAAAAATGAGCCTTTTCTGGATCGGTTTGCCAACGAAAACGAACATGCAAACAGGCACACGAGAAGGCGGAACCTGTCTCCAAAGGTGGATTGCATCCGATGAAGGTATTGCTGTGTGTTTGGTGGGATATCCCAGGAGTGATATATTTTGAGCTCTTGCCCGTTGGCGAAAGATTACCGCGAATAAGTATTGTCAGCAATTGGCCCAATCAAACAAAGCAATTGAAGAAAAACGTCCGATTTTGGCCAATCGCAAAGGTGTCCTCTTCCACCACGACAACGCCAGACCACATGTTGCAAAACCGACTCTGTCCAAACTGAAGCAGATGAACTGGGAAATCATGTCGCAGCCTCCATATTCACCAGACATCGTGCCTTCTGATTACCACTTATTCCGATCATTGCAGAACAATTTGAATGGAAAAAGATTTAAAACCGTGGACGACGTTAAAAACCACCATGTCCTCTTTTTTAACGAAAAAACGCGTGATCTTTATGATCGTTGGGAGTGGATTGCCGAACATGATGGCGAATACATAAATATAGGGTGTTTTTTTAGAGGTTTGTTTTTCGAATAGAGATAAAACTGGCATTTTGTGGTCAAATCTGGCAACTCTAATGTTATTTATGTTCAGTTTGGTTTGCCATTTCATCATGAACAGGTTGACAAAAGCACAACGCTTGCAAATCGTGCAAATTTATTTTGAAAATAATGGTTCAGTTCGCGAAGTTTACCGCAAGCTCCGTCCATTTTATGGTCGACATCGTCCATCAGAACAATTAATTCGGTTAACCATGGGTCGTTTTCGCACTACGTTTACTCTATGTGATAATACGCATCCGCAGAGACGTCGAACAGTGCGCACCGAAGAAACAATTGCCGCTGTAGAGCAAAATGTTGAAGAGGACCCGAATGAATCGATTCGCCACCGTGCACAGCAATTTGAGCTTTGTCCATCAACTTTAAAAATTGGACCTGTAGAATTGGCTTTATTCGAGCCAGCCGCGGCGGCCACATGCCCGAAATCATATTTAAACATTAATGGCATAAAATTATCCTTCCAATAAAGCCAAATTGATGGACATTAAAACGATTTTCTTGTGTTTTATTTCAATTCGAAGTTCTATACCTCTAAAAAAAACACCCTATATATATATAATTGATTAATAAAGATTTTGTTTTGAAAAATTTCAATTTGAGTTTTGACTTCAAATTGGTCACGAACTTATGCACTCATCCAATATATGGAAAGAAAAATGTTTCACCAGCCCTCTTAGATCTCAAACTCACTTCCTAATTCACTCATCAGAACATTTTTGATTGACTATACAAAAATTTATTTTTATTTTATTTAATTTTTTTTTAGTTTTTTTTTACTTACTTAGGTTGCTTAGAAAAAGTAAAAAGGTGAAATTTAGAGACCTTAAAATTATATAAGTTTTATTTTCATTATCTTTATAGCAAAATATCCCTATCGATTTGATATCGTATTCGCTTACTATGACTGAAATTGTTGTTATTTTCAAATGTCTATGCATGAAGTAATTCATACACATTAGTAATTTCATTTAATTTCCATTCCAATTCATTTATAATAATATTTTCTAAAGAAAAAATCGTCTTCATATAATCGATCTACCATCCATAGATACTCATTTCACAATTGTTACCATCTACCTCGAAATATCACTTTCACTTGGCGCTTCTTGAATTCGAGAATCAATTTTAAGCTCATTTGTTTGTTGTTGCTTCGCATAAAAACCACCACCACCAACAGCCGTCAAAAGGCACCCATCCCAACTTCAAATGTCGAAGTCGAATAAATTAAAATTGAAATTGAAACTTGACCAACTTTGCAGTTGAAATTAGCCGTAATTGTGCTGTTGAATATAAAACAATGAATACCCACTCTGTACCACCACAAAAAAAAATAAATAAATACAAAACCAACTTTCCATCGGAACCTAAAATGTTTGGTTTGTTTTTGCATTTTTTATGCCAGCAAAACTTGTATTTAGATTAATTACCTTTTAATGAAAATGCACGCAACAGCTGTGCGATAACCGAAACCGAACCGTGTCCAAACCAACAACAACAACCAAAATAACAAAATTTGAACTTTGCTCCCGAATTATACGCAACACCACAGAAAGCAGTGCAGTGAATTTCGAGCGGGGGCCATGAGGATTTGAATCACGCACCCAAACGGTTTTTCGTAAAATTGATATTTTATAAATTTTCAACACGAAGGGAATGTACGAAAGTTTGATGGCACTGAAAGTTGCAAGAAAAGTTTGAGGGCAGTGTGACGACATATAAACGTTGGGGCAGCTGTTGGGATCAGAGGCGTGGGTCAAGTGAGTAGAAATTGATTTGAGACCGGTACAAATTATTCAATAATGTATTTTGAGCCAAAAGAAGAAGGTGTAGAATAATTTGTTATTGTAAAAATTTAACAAAAATCAATAATAAATCAACTTACGCATACATTTTAATAGTTAGAGAAATTTATTTACAATTTCAAGGCAAAAATATTGAAAGAAACAAATGATTCAATGAGAAAATTGTGTGTTTTGTTTAAAAATATGTATGTACGTATGTTTTTTAATTTGCATTGTTAGAGTATTTCAACTAAAGATTTCGTAAGTTCAGATAATTTACCACAAGAAAAATTTTGGTCGAATTTTTTACATTTTGTACTGAACAGAGTCGCTGAAACAGGAATGAAGTGTCGTTCATTCAGTAACTAATGGGTTTATTGATTAATCAATGGGACACTTGTCATAAAATTGGTGCGATTAAAGTGCTCAACCCTTCAAAGTGATTCGCCCATTAAAACAAGTAGTTATCAACTTGTTTTAATGGGCGAATCACTTTGAAGGGTTGAGCAACCAACTTGTTTTAGTGGGCGAATCACTTTGAAGGGTTAAGCACTTTAAAGAAGTTGTTAGGACCAGAAGAAAAAGGCAGGTTGAGAACAATAAGACAACACGATTATTGATATTCGAGTCTGATAGAAGTCTTTGCTTCAAAGTCTTGATTAATTTTGATTAAGTTCGAAATAAACACTTAAACACATTTTCAGTTTTGGCTTAATTCTGCAGTTCAAGTTAATTTCTGAGCTTTGATGTATTCAGAGACCTATAGTAGAATTTTATTGCAAATACTTTTGTGGTACATTTTGTCCTTAAAAAGTCCTGTTTTACAGAACATTTTTGGCATTTTAGAAAAAAAGGGTCAAATTGACCCATATAAATAGGAGCTACAGGGTTAAAATGCTCCACAAAAATGTTCTTCGTGGTATTTTACATAAAATTGCTGAACACATTATTTACCTAAAATGTGATGTTACATGTTTTTCGTAAGCCGATTCACTATAAGAATGCGCAAAAAGGGAATAACTGTGACCCCCCTCAAAAAATTCAGACGTAAACTTTCAAAACGCCGACGTGTATATTTTTTTTGTCCTCTCTACCAGAATCCGTTGTCAGAATCTTCTTATTAAAAAACAAAAATTTGATTTTGTTGTGCAGTGTATTTGAACCGAATTGACGCATCGTAGCGACGTTTTCGATCTCCAGGTTTTGAAACATTAAAGAAAAAATAATAAATCTTCATGTTCCTAACTGTCTGTCTCTCCTATCCATCCATCCAGCTTAATCCTTTTTATTATATTTAACCGATGTGCAGTTCAATTCTTATCTTAGGATTTTCTCCGTCTCTAATCTATCCCTCTCTAGCGGGATCCCCTCTTCAGTAGAGCTCTCTTTTTACTAGCCCTTTTTTTCTAATCATATCTCATCCTATGTTCAATTCAATTCTTATCTTCTATTAGAACCTTTTCTTTTTACCCATAACTCTCTAGCCTGATTTTCTCTACTGATCATATGTCTAACACAATCCATATCAATTTTAGGATTTTAACTCCACACGACCCTTATTTTTCATTTCTATTAGGACTCTTTCTCTACCTTATATCTCTTTAGTCTGATCCTGTCTACTCACCCTATATCCCACTTTATTCTTATCTTTTGTAGAGCCCTATTTTAAGTAGGTCTCTTTTTCTAATCTTATCTACTTATCCTATGTCCAGCTTAATTCTTATTATTATTTTCTTTTAGGACTCTGTCTCTACCCCAGCAATTTCCGGCCTGATCTGACTCAATCTAAGTTTAACACAAATCGTATCTATAGGACTCTCTCTACCTTATCCATATTCAGCCTAATCGTATCTACTCATCCTATGTCGAACTCATCTTGTGAGGAATTTTCTCTCTATACTACTTTTATTCTAATCTTCTATAAGGAGTCTTAGTACGATCTCTTAGAGTTTATCCTACTCTTTCTTTATTTTATTTACAAACCCTAAGTTTAACTACATTTTTAACTTCTTCCAGGTTCTTCCTCTACACTATCCCTATTTATGTCTTTGAATAGGATACTCTCTCCCTGATCCATGTCTAGCCTGTTCCTATATATTGCCCCATGACCAACATAACCGCAACCGCCGTAGCTCAGCTGACTAGTGTGTTGGGCCGCGAGTCAAGACTCCGCGAGTTCAATACTCCGTTGCGTTAACACCGAAAAAAAATGAAAAAAACAACAATTTTGCTTTCGGCGGCTGTCCTCTCATCAGGAAATGGCAAACATCTGAGAGTAAACTTGCCTATGAAAAAGCTCCCAACTCGGCTTTCGGATTTGGCATAAAACTGTAGCTCCCTTCCAACCTTAAAAAGATTCACACGCACAACATGGATGGTTGCGGGTAGTAGGGCCTTAGTCTCGTAATGGGGCTCTCGTGCCAGTCAAGAAAAGAAGAATAGAATCCTCTCTGGGACAGTGCGAAAACAACAGCCCAGAATCCTGTAAAATGGAAGAGTCTTGTGGAGGCCCTAAGCTACAGAGAGAAGTAAACAAGGAAAAACCCCAAAAAATGAATACTCTCTACCTCATCCATGTATAACCTGATCCTATCACCCCACGACCAACATAATTCTTCTCTTTTTTCAGGACTCTAACTCCACCTTATCCACTCGATACACACTCAAAACTGACCCTATTTTCATTGTCTATTGTACTCGCTCATGCGAGTTCCTCTCAAACCTGATTTTATCTCCCACATATTAAACTCAATTATTTTCTTCAGTCAAGTCTCTCTATATCTTATGCATCCCCAGGTATATCTTTGCTATTAGTTCTGTGCTTAAATCATTTTCTATCTTCTGAAGAGTTCTCCCTTTGCACCCATCCATACCCCTTCAAACCCCTCAAAACCCCAATTCCTGTCATCAATTATGACTCCCTGTCTCTCTCTCTTTCTCTACTTTATCATTCTCAATCCTGATCCCATCTCCTCAACCCATATCCAACTCAATCCTTATCTTCTACTAGGACTATCAACTGTAATCTGCCATCATAAATAATGTCATCCTTTTTTCGCAAATGTTCATTTGCCGCCTGTGCACCCTCTTTAAAATGGTTTTTTCACGCCGCCCCACAGTCAACAAAACCAGCGGATTTTCCGAATTTATGCAAACTACAACCGCTGCGCCATAAGCGCCAAAGCCAAAGCGAAACGTGGAAAATATGCACCAAATATGCTTAACGCAAACTGAGAGCACACACACATACAACTATAGCAACCCAACCAAAGAAAAAAGAAAGCACATCTGCAACAACAACAACAACAGCAACAACGATAAGAACAAATATGCGGCAAACTTCCACTTGCCAGCCAGCGATTGATTTTACATTTTCGAACGATGCGAAAGTAAAATAAAACAGCGAAAAAAAGAAAATCATAATAACGCTCGTGCAAGCGGCTGTCGGGCCGAAATGAAGCAATTTGCCAAACGAGTGTGCTGAAAGTTAAAAAAAAAAATCGAACGCGAACGCGAAAAAAGTTGGTACTGGTGCCGGTTTGCGCAATGTTCGGTTCGAGCTGGTTGCAGTGCGGAACGGAAAGGAGCAGCTTCGTTGTCTGCCACAGGGTTCACAACCTTTGTATGTGTATGTGTGTGTGTTTTGTATATTTGGGCGGCATAATTTGCAACCAGATTGGCATATTTGGCTCGATTAGGGGATGGCAACGTCGTTTCGATGTCTGCTCTTTGACCGGCAACCCGACGCCTGCTTCACGGTGGTTGTTGCAACACAACATAAACTTGGCTACTTACGAGCGAAAGTATCTGTTGAACTTTAACGTGCAGTGAATTTTGAGACCCTTTCTCATTACGTTAATTCTTGAATTTTTAAACTGTCAATCAAAAATCAATTCAACAAAAATGCCTCGTCAGTGCTAAATCGTAATTTGTTTTATTTGTGTTTATTTTCATTTCAAATATTTGGCAGTTGTCGGCGTGAAATTAAATTGAAGAAAAAAAATTACAATACTTGTTGTAATTGTTTGGTTTTAACTTGAATTTCTTATCAGAGCAGCAGCACACAACTGACACCACACAAACGACGACGAAGGAGACAACAAACAGCACAGCACAATACAACACAACAATCACGCGGCGCTGTGCATAACAAGCAATCTGTCGAGCAAACGTTTAATCATTAAAAAATCTCTTTTATCTGTCTATCGATTCGGTTGGCAAATTCCGGGCATTTCGATATCTCGCTCATTGCTATTATTGCCTGACGCTCGTTCGTCTCATTGACAATGTTTGTGGCGTGCCGACTGGAAAATTTTCGAATCATTGCAGCAGCAACAGAGAGAAACATTGTTCGAAGGAGGCAGGAATTGAAAGCCATGCTGGCAGATTGTGTTCATCAATAAATGAACGCGGGAACAATGATTGTAAATTGAGTAAAATTCTTTAGAAAATCATGGTTCAGTTTGGGAAAGTTACATACAGTTTACATTTAATTTTGAAGGGCGGATTGAAAACATGTAGGTATTGAATCACTTTCGTATATAAAATTCTTTCGTTTGTAAAATTCTTTGGAAAATCATAGTTCAGTTTGAGGAAAGTTTCAATCAGTTCTCATGTAACTTTGAAGGGCTGGGTGAACGTGCAGGTTTTGAACCACTTTCGTATGGCAGATTTGGAGACATTTTCCAGCACAACTACTTTACTTTGGATCAGGAAATGTACTAACAACTGTGCAAGGAATCAAAGTATGTCAATGTTTCATAGTTTCCATGTAGAACATCAGTTTTTCTGTTACTTTCTCATAGTAATATTGTTGCATTTGTCTGTCCTTGGACAGCTAACATTTTATTATATAATAGTTTAATTAAAACAGCTTGGAACTGTCCTTTTCTTACAGCTATTCTATTCTATAAATAACTTAAATATTGCATTTTAACTTTACAAATCAGTGCCTCAAGTTTTAGCTTTTTATAGCCCAAGAAAAGTTTTCGGGAAAACATAAGATCAGAAAAGATTAGAGAAGAAATTTTACAATAAGTGGTTCAGTGGTTTTGAATGAAGCACAAAAGGGTTGCGAAACGAACTAATTATTCAAAAAGTACAAGTTTTCAAGACCAACTTTCGACAAGGCGTCAACACATGGGACTTTTGACGCAGTTGTCACAATGAAGAGGAGGAGGAATCTATTAGTCATCTTCTCTGCAACTATCCGGCGCTCTTTCTAGACGAAGATGGAAAACACTATGCTTTCCTTTCTTCGACAACTTGAATAACCTCAGTTCAGCTAGTATCAAAAACTTGATTGAGTTCATCCACAGATCTAAATGGCTTGAATAGGGTTCTCGACTTGCAGTAAGACAGACCTTTAAACTTGTGGTATCACAACGGGCCCGCTTCGTAGCCTAAGTGTGTCTCACGGCAAGTCCCATGCCAAGACAGCCACTATAACCTAACCTAACCTAAGACCAACTCGATGACTTAAAGTCCTAAATGAAGTCCTTATATAAAAAACTTTTCTGCGATCCGTACTTTATTTTATTTTGTTTTATTTTATTTTATTTTATTTTATTTTATTTTATTTTATTTTATTTTATTTTATCTTATTTTAATTTAATTTATTTTATTTTATTTCATTTTATTTCATTTTATTTTATTTTATTTTATTTTATTTTATTTTATTTTATTTTATTTTATCTTATTTTATTTTATTTTATTTTATTTTTTTTTATTTTATTTTATTTTATTTTATTTGATTTTATATTATTTTATTTTATTTTATTTTATTTTATTTTATTTTATTTTATTTTATTTTATTTTATTTTATTTTATTTTATTTTATTTTATTTTATTTTATTTTATTTTATTTATAATTTCATTTAAATATCTTTTAAATTACATTTCTTTGAATTTCATTAATTGATTGATTCATTCATTGATTCATTGATTTTGCTTAATTTTCCCAATGGGGTTTTTTTCAATGAAACAACAACGTTGCCTCAAAACCAATTCGTGCCAATGTAGAAGAACATCGTAGTTAAGTCTACATTTGTATATATTTATTTGTTGTTGTTATTGTTGTTGGTGCTGTTGTACGCTGTCAGATACGGGTACAGTTTCAGTGTGCTTCATTTTAGCACAAGCATTGTAATTTGTCTGAAAAGAAAACAGCAACAACAAAAACAAAAACAATTTCATTGCCTTAAAACGCTTAATACAGCTCGAAGGCAAGGCGCACATGTACTCAGACACACTCACACTCACACACACAAATTTATTGCATATCTATAGGAGAGCAAATCTGCAGATTGCGCACAAATTGGTCAAAATTTAAAAATGTTTGCTGAACGAAGAAAAAAATGTGGGATAAGATTGTAAAAAGTGTGTGTGTGTGTGGAAATGTGAAAAGAAGAAAATCGCAAGCAAACAAGCCGCCAACTGTGCGAGCAGCGAGCAGCGTAAACAAACTAAAGTGGCAACATTGCAAGCCAAAAATTTTTGTTATGTAGCAACTTAAGTGCTGGCAGCCGTGGCAGCGATGCCTGGTGAGATTATTGCCATTGCTGCCGATGGGAAAAGTGGCAGCAAAAGCAGCAACGGCAGCGGCAATGGCAACAACGACGACGACGACGATGGTGGCAGATAAAAACTTCAAATACACTTTACGCGCTCGCTGCCAGTTAGTAGCTGTGCAAATGTGTTGTTGTTGGTGTTGCTACTGTTACAGTATGGCACTGGGGAGAGGGAATGGCGCTGAACGTTTTGGGTGCTGCAATGATTTCCGTGCCACTTGACACGTTGAAATGCCAAGATATAAGAAATTTATTTGGAACGCGCCTAATTCACTAAGCGCTAAATTCATGCGCGTCAACAGCACACGCAACAATAACTACAACAACAATAGCAACAGCAACAGCAAGACCCAACTGTGCTATGGAAGTGGTCGCTGATGTTGAACGTAATTCTCAACCGAGAAATTTCGGTCGCTTGGCTGCCAACATCGAGCCACGTTGCTGGCATTTAGTGGCGCATGAAATATTGCGTTTTTGTTGTTGTTGTTGTTGCTGATGTTTACTTTCTTTTGTTGTTGTTGCATCGAAGCGTTGAACTTTTAAATTCACATTTAATATTTTCATCACGCCGGCTTTCCACCGTCAGCCACGCATAAGCAGATTTCAATTTCATCATCGCTACGAGTCGCGCACACCTGCTTTGTGCGGCGCAAATTCTATTAACCTTGTCTCGTCTTGTTGTGGTTGTTGCTTGTTGGTTGTGTGGTGTTGTGTTGTTATATGGTGGTTGTGTTGTTGCCTGCTTTTCGCAGGTGTTTTATGGCCTGATTGCGTTTTTAATGAGTTTAATGTACACAGTCGCCTCAGCAACGCAGCGTTCGTTGCTCCTTTCCATTATCTCGCAAAATATATATAAACACTGCACAGCGCCCTCGCAAAACAGGCTTTATCGATTGGCATCGGCTATAGATTTTGATTTGCGCTTTATGGCTTTATTCGCGCTTTATGAGCGATATTCATTTTTGTTTGTCTCCAACACGCTGCCAGAAATTAATATGTTCAACAACATGGCAACTGTCAAAGGTGAACAGGGCGTCAGGTCGGGTTCAAGCAAAAGGTATAAAATGTATGAAATGAAAAACAAATTCATAAAAATTTACTTTAATTAAGTGCTGCAAATGAAGTAGGAATTGAATTACTTAAAGCGGATTGTGTGGCGTTGGTGTTGGATTTTCATTGAGCTACCGGAGACGAACTCAAATGCATAGCAGTTGAAATTATTATCATAAGAATTTACAGTAGAATGAATGCTCCAAGCCAATCCAATCTGCCTTAAATTTTCAGATGAAATCATTTTCACTCACAATTTACTTAATACATATTTTTTTTTATTACAAAAGTTTATAGGTGGGTTAATAAATAATAATTTAAATTATTATTATTGGGTTGTGTAGAGTATCGGAAAAAGCAGAGGTTCTTGTTTTTGATAAGCGAAGTTTTGTTTTTCATTTTAAATATTTGTTGTTGTTTTAGTTCAATAAGTTTATTACTGGGTTGTGTGGAGCATTGCAAAACGCAGAGGTTGTTGTCTTTGATAAGCTATTTTTTGGATTGTGTATGCGCTTAGATATATCTAGTTCGTCAATTAGTCCGAACTTGCACTACTAATGGTGTTGTTGTATCCATAGTATAGCAACTAAATATATATGAAAATCTTGCGAGAGCTGCTCAACACAACTGATCTTCATCGCATGTTCAGATGAGATCATTTTGACTCATTTACTACTTCCTACATATTTTGTTTTATTTCAAAAAGTTTACTACTGAGTTGTGTAGTAAATCACAAAACGCAGAGGTTGTTGTCTTTGATACGCGATTTTTTGGATTGTGTATGCGCTGCGATATATCTAGTTCGTCAATTAGTCCGAACTTGCACTACTAATGGTTTTTTTTTTTTTTTTTTTTTTTAAACTCAAACAAACGCGCAGGGGATGACCCCTATTAATGCGAGGCATTGCGTTGGTTCAGGAAGGATATAAAGGTTAGGAGATAGGGTTAAGAGTGAAGTGGTTATGGACTCTTGCCTTGAACCCATCGAGATCATAAGTGCTGGGGAAGATATCCGCAGGGAGACCATTCCACAGCCGCGCTGTGCGGGCCAGAAACGAACTTTCTCTGTAATGCGTAGTGCGCTGGAACATCGTTTCAACGTGGAATGCATGAGCGCCAGTGTTCAAACGGGTTGCCCGTGGGAATACCCGGAGTGATGGCATCAGACTGCTCATCTCCACTGAGCAATTACCGAAAAAGTATCGGTAGAATAACACCACACATGCCACGTTTCGACGATGCTCCAAGGAGTCAATAGAGCTGGATGCCCTACTGTCCCCTATAAGTTTAATCGCACGGTTTTGCACCCGGTCCAGGAGGTCCAAATGGGTTTTTGAAGCCCCCGCCCACAGGTGCGAGTTAAACTCCATTTTAGGTCGGATATAAGTGGTATAAATAATGCGGAGATCGGACGGGGTGAAATATTTTTTGCACCGCTTTAAAAAGCCGAGGCACTTGGCTGCTTCTTTCGACACGCCAAAAATATGATCGTTCCAACGAAGATCATTCTTAATGGACATGCCCAGAACATCATACCCACACCACCCATAACCAGGGATGTGTTGGGATGAGGGGAGACTCGCTTGTGGGATAACAGGCAACATTGGGTCTTGCGAGGATTAAAATCGACCCTGTTCGCTTGACCCCACTTGGAGCCCACCACAATGGTGTTGTTGTATCGATAGTATAGCTACTAAATATATATGAAAATCTTGCGAGAGCTGCTCAACGCAACTGATCTTCATCCTATGTTCAGATTAGATCATTTTGCTTCATTAATTATTCACTATGTTGTTTTATTTCAAAAAGTTTATTACTGGGTTGTGTACAGTATCACAAAACGCAAAGATTGTTGTCTTTGAAAAGCTTAGTTTTGGATTGTGTATGCGCTGCGATATATCTAGTTCGTCAGTTAGTCCAAAGTGACACTGCTGATGGTGTTGTTGTAGTGCTATTATAGCTACTAAATATATATGAAAATCTTGCGAGATCTGCTCAACACAACTGATCTTCACCGCGTGTTCAGATGAGATCATTTTGACTCATTTATTACTTACTCTGTTGTTTTATTTCAAAAAGTTTACTACTGGGTCGTGGAGTTTATTACAAATAGCTTAGGTTGTTGTCTTTGATAAGCAAATTTTCGAAAGGTGTATGCATTACGACATATTTAATACGTTAGTTAATACAAACTGGCGGTGGTGTTGTTGTTGTATAGCTACTAAATATTTATGAAAATCTATTGCCAGCCTGTCTGCACAACGGATTGGAATCCTTCTTAAATGTTCAAATGGGATCATTTTGACGCATTACTTACTACATGTTGTATGTTGTTTTATTTTAACAAGTTTATTACTGGGTTGTGTGGAGCATCGGAAAAGGCAAAGGTTGTTGTCTTTGATAAGCTTAGTTTTGGATTCTGTATACGCTGCAACGTACTTAGTCTGAGGGAAGATCTAGAAAACTTGACTGTCACTACAGAATATCCACTACAGACACTACAAATTATCCATTCCGCTACCTTCAGAATGGTGAAGATTTCTGTCTGAAAGAAGGTAGTCAGCCCACCCTGTGAGTAGTAGTAGTAAAAGCAGACTCCGTCATCTTGAGACCCTTTTCTAATTGAACTGTTCAACTTGTCAACCATCTAAATTTATGTTAAGGTTAGGTTATGGTGGCTGCGTGTATAAGAGACAAACTCGGAGGCCCACAAGGTTTATTGTGACACCACATATATTTCACCCGTTTTTGAAATGTGTATGCAACACTGTCTTTTCCAACATATGTTACAGCACACATTAACAGTTTCTCTTTCACACTTGGAGGTTTTGCCATTGCCTGCCAAGTGCGCACTTGTGCGATTCTTGTAATTCTCATCTGCTTCATGTGGATAGCGATAGAAGTAGACGAGTTTTTCACCAGCCCGAACCAGGAATCGAACCTGGGGTGCTCGGTATGAGAAGCCAGCGCGCCAGTCGGCCGGTCTATCCACATCTACATTTAAGGTATCTCCAATTTCATAAGGGAATCTCCATGGCTTTAATTTCTTTCTCTCAATACCTTTTCTTTGCCTTTAGCGCAAGTAAGCAACATAAGCTGCCATCTTAACCTCACCTAACCTAAATTTCCCTATCATAATTTCAAAAATGTAAAACGTTTTCAATTAAATTCTGTTTAATAATGAAAATAACTTTAAAATAAACTCAAAACCACAACATAAACATGCAAAATGTGTATTGCCAATTAATAAAAACAATAGCACATTTTAATGTAAAATTTGTACTCTTAACTTTTCAATGTTGTTAACGGCCAACGAATATTAATGAGGCATTTAACATATTTTAATGTTAAATAAATATTTAATCTGAATATTTAATCGTGTTGTGTGTACTATTTAAATTGGAAAAATTTCAATGTGAACTTAACAAAGCGATGAGCAGAGTCGACGATAGGTCATTCAACCTTAATTAGGCGAATTTTAATGACCTACATTCGAACATCAAAAAGGAAACAATTATATTTAATAACATTTTATAATTGCGTCAAAAGGTCATTGTGTCAGAGGAATGGAATATCAATTTCAATATTTGTTTCTTTGTAATAATGGCAGCATTAATCAGTCAAATTGGCATCGTATACAAGATTGAAGCAGGGCTGGAAGCTGACCATTACTCTTTGGGCATCTTTGTGGATATTGAAGAGGCTTTTGACAATGCAACCTTTGACTCGATATGCTCAGCAGCCAGAATGCATGGGGTAAATGAGACCTTTGATAAGGTGGATCCGCTTCATGCTCTCCGGAAGATTGTTAACCGTTGGTGAGAATGATAGCAATTCGATCACGGCAGAGGTCGGACGGGGATGTCCCCAGGGTGGTGTCCTCTCTCCGCTGCTGTGGTATTTCGTGGTCGACTCTCTACTAAGGGAGATGCAGGATCTCGAAATTCATGTCCAAGCATACGCGGACGATGTCTGTGTACCAGTGTCAGGACGATCCCTCAGGATGATTTGCAGATAAATGCAGAAAGTCCTGGATAAGATTGATAACTGGTGCACAGGACAGGGTCTTTCGACTCTGGTCCTATTTACTAGGAAACGGAAGCTGGATGGTTTAGAACTGCCAGTACTGAAAGGTGTGACCCTGAGCCAATCCACGGACGTGAATATCTAGGGGTAATCCTGGATATGAAACTAATGTGGAAGATGCATGTCTTGATGAAGGTAGACCGTGCGCTGAAGGTTTTCCAACAGTGCCGTCGAGGTTTTAGCAAGACCTGGGCCTGAAGCCTGCGGTGGTCCCATTGATATGTACCGCACTCATCAGGCCCATAATTACGTACGCATCGGTAGTCTGGTGGAGACGAACTATGGTTAAATCCACAGCTTTAGCTCTGAACAGACTACAAAGAAGTGTCTATATATGCATTACGAGTGCCATGAGCACTGTCTCGGGTAACGCCCTTAATGCCATGCTTGACCTGCTTTCCTTAGATCTAAAAGTTCAAGAGGAAGCCATGAAAGCGACATGTCGGCTGTATTTCTATGGATACCAGCACGACAACAAGGGCTCGGGTCATAAAGAAATCTTCAAGAGGTTGTCAGCGCAATATCAGTTGCTGCTGGCTCCCTAAGGATTGCCTAATACCCGTAGTATCCTTTGGGAGAAACTTTGAAGTGAGGTTCCCAACGCGCGGCCAATGGAACAACTCAGAGGCCATGTTAGGGGATCTGACGAATATTTTCTTCACTGACGGATCCAAGACCAATAAAGGTACTGGAGCTGCAATAGGAGCGAGAAAGGTGGAATCGCTTCGCTTCACCATCGATTTGTGTTCCCTGCTATGGTGTTGAGAGAGCAACTTCAGTAGATATGTACACCAACTACACACCAGCAATTTTTAAATTTTCCATACATTTATTTATTTACTAATTTCAAAAGAATTTGACAGCACAGGCAACAAATTGCACGGAAATACAATTTGCACTCAAAACTAAATTTGCATTGTTTTGACCTATAAATATCATGTGGTGTTGATATTTATATGTGTAAATATGGCACAATGTATGTACAACAAATAACGAAAATTGCATAAACCAGTGGCAGTGCTTAATAAATAATTGCAATTGTAAATATTTGTTATTTGTGATTCTATTCAATGTTATATGTTATGTGGATACGTAATATTTTAGAAAGATAGATATGCATGCAAGACTGAATATTTCTATTTAAATTTGCCAATGTTAATATTTTAACATTTACAATTTTATATCGAGTCATACATATGTAGGTTTTAAGTAGATTGGTCAGAATTATTGATTGTGTAATTATATGCAAATTGGAATCTACTTTAATACTCTATTTAAATTATTACATTCTTTGATAAAGAACTTTTTATGAGTTGTTCAAGTGTTCAGTTGCAACACAAATGTTAAGCTTAATCTTAATTTAATTAAAAATAAATTTAATTATATATTTTCATCACCTTCAATCGAACCTTAAGTAAATTTTTTTGCAGCGAAATTTTCAAATCGAATCACATTTCGCCATTTTTTAATTGGGTCAAAGTGACCTTTTTCAAATGCAACTTTCCAACCTTTCAACCTTTTTTTATGCTAAAATCAACACAAAACTTAAGATTTCAACCGGCCATCGCATCAAACATTGAATTGCCTCAAAATGAAAAAAAAAGGTTTCAACCCCACATTTTCGCCCTAAAACAAAATGTTATTATACGTTTAATTATAAAAAGTGTCAACTTAAATTTTAAATATGAACCATAATTATTTGTCTTGCACTTTTGAGTCGTGCCAACCCTCATAATTGCCAAACAACCCACACACAGGTAACCAAACTCACTGATTGCAGCATTTTTCTTGAGTTTTTCAACTATGCTGTTGTGCGCCTAAAAGTATGCCTCATTAGCCTAAGCGCGAGTTATGGGTTATAATTGTGTGTGTGTGTGCAGGGTTGTGTGGCTTTTGTCAGAAGCCACTCAAACACTGTCACATTTAATTTTAGATACTAAACACAGGTAAAATTGCAAAAAAAAACCAACGCACCCAAAACAAATTTGCCAACCAAAAAAAAAGCGCCGAAATAAAATTACGCATTAAATTTTTTGTTCTCTTATTTTGTGTTCATTTTATGGGTTTTTTAATATAAAAAATTTTAAGCGCGTTATTTTGGTTTCTTGTAATTTACGTTTTATTTCTACCCTTTTTTTTGTGCATATTTCACAATTTTGGCGGCTTTGTGCATTGTTTTTGGTGCTATCAGTTTTTTGTAGAAATTTGTTGCTGCTATCTTTTAGACGTTAACATCATTGGGAAAATTCAAATTCGCCGTTAGGGCAGACAGCAAAAAATTTGCCCTTCCTCGACGTCATTTGGGGGGAGGACTCGACTTTAAATTAGGCATTTTTACTTTTACAAATTCAGACATACATAAAAATATGAACACACACACACACATTGACATACATGTTGTTGTTGTCGTTATGCAGCTTCCCCCCTGCTTTGTTTTTTCTGCGTTTAATTTGCTGCGTGTGCGCCTCGCCCCTTTTTTGCGTTGTCTGCGTTCAACGTTCAGCGTTGCTTGACTCAGTTCGCTTTGTTGGTTGAGCCAACCAACAAATTTCTACTAACGAACGAGGCACACAGCGTTTTCATTGTTTTCCCTTTTTTCGCGTTTTTTATGCAAATACAATTTAATATGTAAATTATTTTGAATTTTTCTCGCCTTCTCTCTGCCGGTCATAGAAGGCCATGATGGGGTGGGAAGAGAGAGGTAGAGATGAGGGGGGAATGTGTATGGTTTATGGTTTATGTGCAACGAGCGTGTTTTAAGTCTTGAACTAATGCGCTTTAACTGATCGCTTCATGGTGTTGTTTTTGATTTTTAATATGGGATTTGTATAAACTGAGATTTTGATATATCAAAACAAGTTTGAATTAGAAATGTGTGTGAATTAGAAACATTTTTGAAAATCTATGACAACAAAACTGGATTTTGAATGGATTTGGAAAAGAATAGTTGACCCCTAAAGGCATTAGACATGATATAGTGTTGTAGGGAGATTCTTAATAATGGGTTATCGGTGCTGAAGAACTTCCTGAAGAATATGAGCCGAAAAATTGTGCCAGAGTGGATTTAAATGGTGTTGCGACGAGGTCAAAGCTGAACAAAATTATGGGAAATTCCACAAATTGTTCTATAGCTGTTCAGAAGTTGCTCTTAGAGGGTTAAAATCTATGACGGACCCCACTACTTTTCCTTAGTGATAATTTCTTTGGAACATATTTATACTTTATCTCGAACCCTTAATGGGGCTCCCATACAAAGTGATGGTTTCTATTAAATAGGCTCCAACTGTTTCCAGGTTGGCCCCAAATAAGTCATATGTAAGACGGACACTCATTTATTTTCTCTTCGAAATAAGTCTTGATAACATATCTATCCTCTATTTTCAAATCTAAAAGGGGCTTCCATACAAAATTATCGTTTTTATAAAATAGGCTCCAACTGCTCTCATGTTGGCTCCAGATGTGTCAAATGCATGACCGACACCCATTTATTTTCTCTTCCGAATGTTTCTTTCAAACATACCTACCCGCTAACTCCAAATCTTAAGGGGGCTGCCATACAAAACTAGCCATTTTCTATGGAATTGGCTCCCCACTTGTAGTAGTTAAGTAGTTAACCCGAATTAGCTCACGTAAATTTGTTTTTTCGAATTTCAAAAAGATTTTTTAGGAGCATGAAGAGTATATGTAAAATAAAAAAACTGCATCATTAGTTTTTTAATCCTGCTCACAGGACGCTTGGAATGTCCTGTTGAAATATGGCAACAGGCACAGAAAACTTCAAAAAAATATCACAAAAAGTATTTTTTCAGAGTAGCACACTTATGGGACATTACTCCGTTCTTCAAACACTTAAAATAAAATACATTTCATTACGCAATCAAGATAATAAGTATATATTATTATTATTATTTTAAGTAGGTCTAAATTTACCTAATTTTTCATGCTCCTTTTTTTGGCACTAAATATGAAGACTAAATGTGAAGACATATATCTTCACTTTACGATGCACTACTTTATGCAAAAAAACACGCACTGTTGCCAAAATGATTTTAAGTGAAAGCAGGATCAATTTTGCGTTCAAAATGTGTTTCAAAGTAACAGTACCTATATTCGTTTGTATGTTATGATCGTTTGAAAATCGTGCGTTGCCATATGGCAACACTGGGCTAATTCGGGTTAAGTAAGTAAGTACATCGTATCTTGGAAACTACTAAGCCGATTTGAATAATTTATTATTGAGTACAAAAAATACAAAATTACGAAAGGTTCAGAAATCCACCACCAGAGGGCATCTCCCATACAAACGGATTTCCGAGGATGTCAACTTGTGGGTTTCTACGAAGCAAAGATCAAAATGTATTGTCAAAACTTCTTTAACCTCCCCATTTCGAATAACACTTTAATTTTCAATGAGTTTTAGGTTAGATTAAAATATAAAAAATATTCTGAAGCAAGTAGTAAGTAAGTAAGTAGTAATATTCTGAATCATCTTTGTCCATTGTGTGTGCCTTCTATGAATGCTAGGAAGAGGCACATCGTTCTAACTGGGGTTTATGTAAAAAGTAACGGTATTGTCTTTGTTAAACTATTTACTTCCTTAGATAAAACTGAGAGATCCCATAATTTTACTTTCGTTATATCTATGCGATCTGTGAGGAAGCGTGAGATTGAATTGTGTAACTCTGGACATCGACATAGAAAGTTCTAAATTGATTCCACTTCTTCGTTATAATGACGAAGAGAATTATGATTCTCCTTCTTATCACTATGTTTTTCAATTGAAAAAAGTATGCTTATTTGTTTTTAAGTTAATAGAGTTACTACTCTAAGGATCAACAGATTTTTGCCTCTCTTGAAAGCTGACGATTTGTTAGATTTAACTCTCTGATTTTCTGTGTACATTATAAACAGCTCTGCCTTGAGGAAAACTTATTCATTTGAGGGTTAAGAAAGTTCAAAGCAGGTGCGCTTTGTCTCAGGATCTCAGAAGATGCATACATTTCTATAAGTTTCATCCTATTGTCAGCTCTCCGCAGGCTCATTAAAATTATCAGCATACCGTCGCCTGAGAAAACAGCTGTCCTGTCCAGTTAAGCTAAATGGAACACACAATATTTCTATTTTGAAGTGACGATATGCATTTCAATAAGATGGCAATTGTTAGACACTGCCTTAACCCATTGCTGCCGGGTTCCGCCCATACGATTTTGGTAAAATTTCATACACGATCTGCGATTGACCCAGAATGATCAGAAACAAAATTCGATTTCAGTTCTCAGGTTGCTGAGATATTCATTGGGTGTTTTGTACCCATTGGGCAGCATTGGTAGCTTTTTTCCATACTGTTTAAAGTGATCAGCTAAACAAGTGAACAAAAGAAGTATTCGCCACATTTTCCACCTTCGGAAAATTCACAATTTTTGGAGTCTGGTAACTCTAGCCAGATGGCGGAATTTTAGGGTAACCTCCACTAGGCTAAGATAGTTCCATCTTAGCCCCAACCATCCCTATCAATGATTTTGAGATATCTCTACCACAAACTTTTCTGTGACTTTTTTAAAAAGTCAGTTTTCATGGGTAAAATTTTACCCATTAGGCAGCAATGGGTTAGCAGAGATAAATCAAAGACTAAGTTGAACCCTCAAGAAATCAATTCCTATCAATTCCTCGATTGACCTGAATTTTCATGAATTTAATACATAAGACATACATTGCTTCAACTAACATTATTTCAAAAATTGGATACTGATACAACTTACCAAAAAGTTTTCTGTAAGATTTTTAACCCATTACTGCCTGCATATAGTTCTAGCCAGCGAATTTTGTCTAAATTTACATATGTTGGTAAGGGGTGCTTAGAATAGTTATACACAAAAATTCAGGTATCTACCTGATATAGCACCTGAGATATAGAGGGGGTGACATTTCACCCATCCGGCACCAGGTGTGCCGAAATATCCATATATTGCAAGAAGCTTGGTTGACTTCTTATTGCCTCTTGAAAATTTCCGATATAATTAATTATTTTTATTTTTACGTTTATTTAATTATGGAAAGGACTATCTCTTATAAAAAAAAGTAGCTGGGGTCTTCAGCTTTCATAAATGGGGCCAAAATAAATGACGGTTTTCTATTCTATGTTTTGCACGTAAAATTATAAATGAAGGCGAGAATTAACGAAAAATCAATGAAAATGATTCGCAGATGTGAAGTTTTGAGCACCTTCAAAATAAATGACATAATTGAGGAAGAATGGAGTGAGCACGAAGACATCGCAAGTCTTGGCTGAGCCGACGATATAGACGTAGTGCTTTACCACCCGATCGTGTGATTGACTTGACCGACGATGATAAACTTGTGTTCAACGACACTGATCAAAATTTACCATCTGAGGTAGCCGGAGTAATGGAAGTAATGGAGTCACCCAATACATAGAGCTAAAAGATATGACCGTAAGCAATCTAAGCACATTTTCATTGACCAACCATATTCCCATTTTTACATACAACCAACGAATGAGTGGAGTTGATTTAGTAGATAAAGGCATTGCAAACTACAGAATCCGGGTTCGTGAAAAAAAATGGTACTGGCCTTTGATAAGTAATGTGTTAGATGCGGTAAACGCCTGGAAATTGCATTGTTTGCTTCAAAATTTTAATAAAAGCAAGCCGATGGCGCAATTCGAGCTTCGACGTGATGTTGTTAAGAGTTGGTTGCCCCCAATTGAACGGAACGTACAATCCAAGAGATCATTTAGCACAGTGACACCAAGTCAAAAACGAGTTCGGAAAGATGGGATTGGCTACTTACCACAACGAGGAGACAAATACCGTCGTTGCAACCATTGCTAAGGAAAAACCTTCTTTGCATGCATGCAGTGTGACGTGTGCCTGCATACAAAAAACTGTTTCGAAAATTATCATAATGGTGAAAATCCGACCAAACGAACAACACATTGATTTTATTGATATCAAAACTATTACAATATTAAAAATTTCTTCTAAGTACCAAAAACTCTTTTTCTAAGTACCAAAATAATAACGCGCAATTTTTGAAACTTCGGTACACCTGGTGCCGGACGGGTGAAATTTCACCCCATTCTGGAAAATCATTCATTGTACACAGGTAGATAGTACAAGCAATACCAAAAATTCACAGAAGATAGGCAGGGCAATGCACTACATACTCCAGAGAAAACTGCTGGAATTTCCAATATTTACTATTTTTTAAGAATTTTAAACTTCTCGATAAAGTAAACAAAAAAAGTTAGTCAACTTTAAACACGGATTGGGATAACTTAATGCCACAATTCTTCAATATTATTAAACACGAAATAAACCTGCATCTATTCCAATTCATTCTGCCAAAATTTCAGCCAAATCGCATAACACATTTAGTCAGGGGGGCCAAAGGAAAATCACCTTTCCAGGGGGTGAAATTTCACCCCATCCGGCTGGAATGGGTTAATCCGCCTCGGTGCCCTAACGTAAAGTGCACTGGGTTTCCATTCCAGAAGTCGTGGGTTCGGTTCCCAACTGAGCTCCGCACTTTTCTAAAACTTAAATTTTCCTTTTGCATTACTCAGTCAAAGTCTCTACGAAAAATATCCTATCTTTTCCACTCCAAGTCAATTGTAATGAACAGCAGATTAGCTGTAGCCATCCTAATACAACCAAAACACCCCCAAGCAGAAAATGACGCAGCGCATACATCATCCAAATAAGCTCATCAAATCAATCTATGCGTTTTCCAATAACTCCTCCCACTTGGCAGCAATCGATACACACAGGGCGTTCTACACATCCCAGTAATGAACTTTCATATACGAAGATGTCTCTCCTAGGAGACAGCAGCTGGCAGCTCCATCAACTGGAATTGACAACGATAGGCAAATCACTCATTCTGTCCGAAATGCAAACGATTAACGTTAGCTTAATGTTCTAAATTAAGAAATGTTTATGTTCTAAATAAAGAAAATAAAATTTGTCGAAGCTGCTTTAAATTTGTCTTTTGTCCAAGAAACTTTTAGATCTGCTTTGGAGAAATCATTACGCAGTGACCGTCAGTAGGTTTTTAATTTAAATGGGAGAACTCTAAAATAACTAATTTCTTATGGGGTTGTTGTATCAGTTATGTATATATGTCTTGAAAAAAGTATCAATTATATTGAAGATTATTTTGAACTAGAAAAGATTACTCAATGAGATGAGACACCCAACAACGATTTCACTTCTGTTGGATACAAAGACATAGAAACAGGAGACACACTTTTTTACAACTTTCACATTAACATTCGAATTCGAATTCGTTAAAAACCACATTTGTATGTTTCACACAATAAATGTAATAAATACAAAAATACATAAAATTGAATGACATTATTTGATATAACTTTCTCAACAAAGCAGTGTGCGGGTGCATTTTATTTGCAGTCTAATTTTTAAATGATTTTTGTTTTTACTTTGCAAGGAAGTAAGTGGGTTCATTGTATTTCCTGTCTGTTTTTCATATTTTATATTTTCATATTTGTCACATTTTTTTCACTGTTCAATGAAGTCCACTTTACTTGCAGTTTTACTTATTTAACTTTTTTCATATTTCATATTTTTTTTGGTCTCATTTGCATTAAATTTTTATACGAGTATAAAAAAACGCTTAAAACATACTTTGCCCAAGTCAAAGCTGGTTTAAATGCATCCACTGACACCTACCGGATTGCATTGTGTGGCTGTTTTTTTTTTTCTACCACCTGCCATGCACAGTAGGTCATATGGCGTTTTTATGCTGTAAATCCCATCATATTGTAGAACAAGTTCAACGAATTCAGGGTTTAATTGCCGTTTTTTTTCTCTCCATGTAAAATTTTCGTTGTTGCCAGCTGTAGCTCAGCTTTATTTGTGGCAGCAATCAAAACTTCTCCGATGATTAAATGCATCGCATGCAGTTCGCATACAGATGCGTGGGATTTGTCAGTTTTAAATCGCACTCACACATACACACACAAGCATACTTTTTCATATCGCAATGTTATGGCACATTGGTTTATGTTTGGACATTGTAATGAGTAGTGTTGGCTTAATGCAATGAGCGAAAGCTCAATTTGATGGGCTTTTTTACGGGGTCGAACATATTTGGTGAGCCATCAAAGTGAGCTCAGCATGAGCTTGTAATGTGTCCATTTAGTTTGAGCGCTAAAAGGAAAATCAATTTTCAGTAACGCTTAAATACAAATTTTTTTCCATAAACATTCATTTAGACTTTTGTGCGGCATAAAGTTTATATTTTAAATTAAATAAAGTTCTAATGAAATTAAGTTGTAATTATTTGAGTATGTAAAGTGTTAAATATTACAAAAAAGGTAGGTAAAAAAATTAATAGAACAAAATTAATATATCAAATTGATGACATAAGTAAAAAATAAAGCTGCATAAAGCGCTGGAAATATGGCTTTTTAAGCTTTTTTAAAATTTTATTAATATCGGTATTTTATATTAATTTAGTATGAAAAGCGCTTTTGATTCTTTTCAATGAAATGCAATATTTTATTGGTGAATTTTTGTTGAAATATGTGTGAAATAGAGAAGGTCGGCCTCGATAGTTCAGTGGTTAGCGCGTTGGCTTCTCATACCGAGCGCCTAAGGTTCGATTTTTGGCTCAGGCTGGTAAAACGCACATCTACTTCTATCGCTATCCACATGAAGCAGATGAGAATTACAAGAATCGCACAAATGCGCTCTTGGCAGGCAATGTAAAAACTTCCAAGTGTGAAAGAAAAACTGCCAATCGCCGTTCGGATTCGGCGTTAAACTGTTAATGCATCAGGTTTTTGGTGATGATTGTTTATTTTGTGATAGAGTTCATAACTGAAGTAGGCGGCTTACAAATAGTCCTTAAGACATACGTGACGTCTAACAGGTTGTCCAATCGAAATTTGTGATCATCCCAGATGGCATCTGAACTATGAATTGAATTCATTAGAGATCAGTCAAAATCTTCATTGAAATTCTTGACATAATGACACAAAAATACTTCACTTCAGACGCAAGATCTTTGCTTCTAGTCAACCAAATATTATGAAATTTCAAGTGAAAATTAGTAAAGAATGTGCTTTTTCAATGAAAGAAAAATTGTTTCTTAGCATCTGAATCACTTCAATTTATAGCACCTTAACACATTTTAAGCGGGTAGCCTAGTATATGAAACTATGCTGCGTAGCGGGCATTACTTGCAAAACAAGCAAAAATTGCGCGATCCAAAATAAATAAAACTTGAAATTTATGAAACTAAAATAATTATATGAAATAATACTTTCAGTTTTATATGAAAACCAATCCGGTAAAAATACCGTCTCCCGCTTTTAAAGTGCCTACATTCAAAAGGTAAAAATACCCGCCCCGCTTATAAGCAGCAGTTTTCACAACGGGTAATTTTACCCGGCCCGCTTTTAATGTGTTAACTGAACATTTGGGATATCAAAGGCATGTGCACTGTTTGCTCCGCAAAAGTGAAATGATACCATTTCATTAATAGACATTTATGACCGATTTTTTTTATTAAAAACCGCATTTCAACTATCAAGAACTCCTTGTTTTTTGCGGATTTGAAACACCTTTTTTAAAAGTGAATTTTTCTATGAAACGTAAGCGTTTTGAGGACCTAGAATCCGTTTTCAAGGCATGTACCTACATCCTAAAGGAGATTCCGACGGATAATTTGAAAACTACTTCTTTGACATGCTTTCAGACCAGTAAAATCGTTGTATTGAGTCCAAAAAAAGCTCTTTGTATTAAAATAAATCGATTTTTGATTCACTATGAAAGCTATTTCCTACATTTTTGCTTAGCTCTCATTCTTTAAAGTTCAATTTTAGCATTGAGATCAGAATTTTCATGGTCAAACCAGAGCAGAAACTAAATTCAGACCACGACTAAGTTTCTTTTCATAATTCATAATTTCACCGTTTTTCAATCCATGTATTTATAAACCTTGATTAACCCATATAGGCCCAGAGATTTTTTTGATCAATATTCTAATGAAACAGTTTTTTTAGCGTTAAATGATGATAAATGATGATTATAATGATTAGCGATAAATGATGTCGCACATTTCAAATTTGGGTTCAAAAATGTTTCAAAATTTTGGTTTTCGAAAATTTTGGTGTTCGATTCATCGAATGTTGGGCACCACTTGGCATTGTTTTTTATGATTGATGTAAACATTGAAGGGGCCATTGACCAGTGCTACAAATTCTCAGTTTATTCCATATTTTTTCTAAATGATATGATTCAAACCAAAGAGTGTAAAGTGTAACGTTATATCTAAATGCTAAAATGTTAAAATTCAAAATTTACATTAGGCCACCATGGGTTAAGCAAAACTAACGCATATGTAAATTTAAAGAATCGTCACATTTTCATTTCATTTGCCATGCCCTCAATCGCACACACACACCTTCAGCCATTACAATAAATTGCACTCTTATAAGATTTGCGCTCATCTTATGCGCTGCCACACCCTACAATACATATCTACCCACTTCAAACCGCACACACACTGCCACTGCCACATTATGGCAGCCGCGCAGCGCAGACAGCATTGCATTTCAATATTGTCTCGTGTTCATATTATTTATGATTGTTATTTGTTTGCTTGACGCTTAAACCCCACTCAAGCTAATGCGACTAAGAGTGCGCATGTGCGTATGTATGCGTTGTTTACGAGCATGTGTGTGTGCGCGATTTGTAATTCAATTTATTTCGAATTAATTTGCCAAGCACTCGCCCACATAATTGTACTCATAAAATCTCTTCACCAGCCGGCAATCGTTCGTTGTGCTTCCGCTCCTTTTGGGCGCTGTCGCCCGTGCCACACTCGACGACGGCAGCGTGGCGGTGCGCTTTATGTGCCACCCAAGCAAATTATCTTCATTTGAATTCACATTTTAATTCGATTCACGTTGGAAAATTCCATCAACCGTGCACCGGCACACACACACACACCTTGACTTACGAATGCTAACATTGCGCGTTCATACCTACTTACATACATGACTTGCGGTGCGACCTCTGCTGCATAGCAACAAAAGCAACAACAACAATAGCCAACAACAACAACGAAAGCGTTTCTTGTTTGCCATCAGCATGAGGCGCAAAAATCAACTCCCCACTTGCTTTATTGACATTTTGCCATCCACAAAGGATATCGCACCACGAACGCACACAGCCTTTGAATGTGTGCGCTATGTGCTTTAGGTATGTAAGTATGTATGTATGTGTCTGTGTGAACGTGCTGTGAAATTAACGTGCGCATACCTTTGCGTAGTCAAGCATCTCTGAATGTGTGTGTGAGTGTGAGTATGTGTGCTGTATCTGTGTGCATGCGTGAACACTTTGGTAGTTGTAGCGTTGGCAAACGCCTGACAACGAAATCCTCTGACAACGTTAATCGCCGTAAATATATTTAAGATTACACACTCACACACATACACGCCACTGTGTGCTGACGCGTTTACGTTTCGGCATTAAATCGTCTACAGGGTGCACAGCTCAACTATTTGTAGGTAATTGTACAAAGCATATTTATTGTGTGGAATGGTGGGGATTTGTTAAGTTTAAGGGAAATTCGAAGAATACTAAGCAGGGTGGGTGCGGTTGCTGCGATTGTTGATTGAAGTCAAGTCAAATAAGAATGATTCTTAGTTGTTTGAATAATTTAAGATTTTAGAAAAGGCTTGTTTTGTTGGGCAAATTAAATAAACAGAAGGTAGAACAATAATTTTTACAGACTTAATATTTAGGGTTCGTCCGATTTATCGGCATCGGCTAGTATTGGCTACAAAAATTGGTATCGGCATTGGCACATTGCATTTTTAGTTTAAGAAAAGAAAAAACTGAATTTTATTACAATATTTTTTTTAATAAGTAGACCTTTCATCGGTATTGTTGTTTATCCCAGTGAACACGTAATATATATATATAATACACATGTTATTTTTTTTTTAAATGCATGTTATATGTATGCTGGGTTCTCTTGTGATTTAAAAAACAAAAATTAAAATACAATTTTTTTTATTTAAATTTTATTTTTTTTAATGAAAATACAATTTTTTTTTATAAAATTTTTTTTTAATTTTAATTTTTTCGTTTTTGTTATTTATGTGAAATATGTCTCAAAAACTATATTTTTAATATGGACCCTTTGTTTTTTGTAAAATAAATTAGTTTTTAATTTAAACAATTCGTTATATATTTTTTAAAAGTGGGAACCGGTTGGACTCTATGAATATTAAAAAACCAGAGTCCAGATAGACAAGAGTCCATTGATTGTAGAAAGTCATCGTTGAGATTGAAAAATAAAAATCTAAAAATTTAAAGTAATATTAAATTATACCCAAAAGTTGGCTGTTACAACATGAACCGCAGTGAAACTTTTTTTCGGCCTTAAAACATTAAAATGCTTAGAAAATTCCTAGAAAATGTTCATTTCACTCAACTTCAGATGCAATTTTAATGATCAGAAAATTAACATAAATTAAATTAAACAAAAATACAAAACACTGATTCTGACAAAACAAAACAGGCTCTTACGAGTGTTTCAAAATAATGCATTGTGGCAAAACTATTTAATGGAATGCAAAATGTTAGAATTAAAAAATGCAGAAACTAGTTGTTTACATAACAAAATAATAAAAAAGAAGAACAATCTGAGAGCTTCCTCGAAAAAAAAACCCATGTAGAGACAGGTGAAGAATACATAAATAGGAGAATGTAAGCTTGAGAACGAAAATTCACAGCTGTCGTCTACGATTGTTCCAAGTAATAAAAATGGAGCATTATAAATAGGAAAAACATTGTGAAAACAATCGATTTTCTGGAGCAATAGATTCCAGACTGAATTATCTCCCAAAATTCCAATGTCAACTGGTCAGCAATATTGTGCTACTTAGCACTGTATTGTATGGAAATGATATACAAAGAATTCTTTAGCTCAAGATCCGAGATCAAGGCCAGTCATTGGTATGATAGATCCACATTTTTGTCAAAAAGTCATCGAAAATCAAAAACCGAAGATATGAGCCTGAACACGGAACACGTCTACTCTTCAAATTGTAATCAAAATATGACAACTCGCTGAATAAATATGGAGTTTATTCATGAACTAAATCGTGTAGTGTTTTTACGACAATATATATTTGAATCAGCTATCGATGAAGAAGAAAAGGTATGTAAAAACTTATGTTGGTAAAGATGAAGAATTGTATTGTAGAGGACCAAACAAATGGGTAGGACGGGATTTTACGTTGGATGGATATTAAGGATCTTAGAACATAGGAAACGTAAAAAATCGATTAAGGGAAATGGAGCAACATGATTTCTCTATCTATAGTCTGTACATAAACCTAGCTCAACAAATTTTTCTAAAATAGTTCCAAACAACTGTTTTGAATTAAAAAGGTTTACAAGTCTTTCTGGGATCTACTATGTGGTTTCAATTCAAACAAGTATATGTAGATCGAATGGTTGAATGTCAGTGTCAGTCAATGTTGCACATATCGTCAAATAAACAAATGTATGGAGAGACACATTTACCATTTATTTATGTTTAGTAGTATGGAATATCCCTATTGAAAAAGAAAGATCACTAAAAAAGCAAAGAAGAAAGAATTGGTTGAATAAGTACAGTGACAAAAAAACAGCGTAGTGAGCTTATCTCATTGATATTTGACTTGGATCATGGTATACCTAAGTCCTTGTCATACTTTTGTCTTTGAGACAAAATCATGGCATATGTAAAATTATTAAAAGAAGAACAACTAGAGATGAGTCGCTACAAGGTTCAAAAAGAGATGTCAGATGAAAAGAGATTTGACAAATGAAATTCGGACAAATATTTGTGTTGCGGCAAATGCAACTGTTCAGTGGGAAAAAATAATTTTAACGCCGGTGATTAATTTTAAACCAACATTTATTCCTTAAACACCGAGTGTTTTTTTATTCTTTTTGTTCTTACACCACTGAACTCCTTTCTTTTTACCGGAAACGGCTCTCTCTCGGTTCAGTGGCGTTTACATGCTCTTTTGTTTGTTGTTACCAGTGTTGTATTTCAGTAAATCTTTTACATTTTAAATTTACATTACATTTTAGTATAAAAGATTAAATAAGCAAATTTTAGAATAGACTAATCGGCAACAATTTGTTTGACTAAGTGAAGGTGAACTGAAGTGAAATTACTTAGGTGAAAAGTGAGCTGTAGATTATGTAGCGACAAAAGATGCATAGTATGTTAGGTTGATCCCATTAACATTTTCTTAGATCGTGGGATACCTAAATCAAATGACTAGAAGTTTTGCACTGAGCTACAATTATGGTATAAGTAAAACTATAAGAAGAAGAATAACTATTTAGAAGTCAATCGGTAACAGATTTGAGGGACAGATGTCAGATGGATCGAGTTTTGACGAATAGAATTAGGATGACTAAGTAAAAGATCTAAAATATGCATTTAAAAAGATAAAAAATTATTGGAAAATATTTAGAACACTATTAATGTCCATTGTGAATGTCTGATGGACACAGGCCCGTAGGTGTTGTTGTCCATAGTATCACAACAAAGACCATATACATATCACCAGAACTATTACAATTAAGGAGATCAGAAAGCTTCTACACTTTCTCGATCTCTGAAAAAACCATCTCATAACAACACAAATTGAGGATGTGACACCAAAACACTAAGTGCTCAATATGCCACTCATCCAACCAACTATGTATATGTATTGATATCTCAAACGAATCCAACTATTGAGCAACTGTTTGTAGTTAAGTTGTAGTTGGTTAACACTAGAAAGTAATTTTTACGATTTTTCATTTTTAAATATCTGTATTTTCTTTAGTATTTCTATCAACTTTTGCTTGGTTGACTTTTGTTTTCATATCGTGAAAAATTTTATATATTTTTCAAATTTATTTTGTGAAAAATTAGCCAAATCCGATGTATGTATGTATACTTTTGGTAATATCAGCGGATATAAAGATTACAGAAGATATGGAAAACTTGCGGTCTTTTCAGTGTTAAGCTGATAGACCAGGTCGGCCACGCATAGACCCTGTTACATGCCTAGTGGTACCAGTTCGGTCCTTAGGGTTGTCAGTCGATGTAAAAATGATCGGTGTGAATGTGGTTCTTCTTAGCAAAGTTCAACACGGACTTAGTGCGGTACTTGGGGACATCTTTTAACTCAGAAAAGAGCGATAGCCTCAAGTGAGTAAGGCGCAGTATTTTGAGAGAAAGGCAGAAGCAAGTTATGCGCAGTTTATTTTACTATTTTATCAAATAAATATTTGAACACATAACTGAAGGAATTATTCAATTAACAAAATAATTGAACGAATTGCTCAATTACTTGTTCAATTGTTGTGATGCTCACAGGAACAAATCGCTGGCGCACAACTTTGGGCAGCAAAATATGCCGACAAACACTCAGATGCATAAATAGCCATGCGTGCAAATATATGCTCAAATATTTCTTAAAAACCTATAAATAACGCTCACGTTTAGCACTTAAACGATCCATTTACGGTGAATAATTTTAGGCCGAATAATTTTTATGCTGTAATTTTTTTGAACGAGCAGATATGAAAATCGTTTTATTATATACCCATGCACTCAAAATGCGTACATACATTGTGTATACAATATTTATATACGCTAACATATATGATCGTATCATATGTACATACATATGTATGTCTGTATTTACTTATGTGCGTAAGATGTGCCGCACACACAACGTTAAGCTGCGAACGTAAGCTAAATGCATACATTTAGTTTTCAGCATCGGTAAATGGCAGCTTCAAGGACTGCTTGGCTGACACGTCGGGCACTTGAAGTCTAGCAGCAATTCTACGTACTCGCACATACATACATATGTACATAAACAAACGCACACGCACATGCATGCAGCCTCATACATTGTGATGCGTTAGCGTTGTTAGCGTCTGTCCGTTCGTGTGGCTTCTGTGGGGCCGAGCAGCTTTACAAGTTTTTTTGCTTTTTCTTTTTTTCTTGCTTTCGCATTTGGTAGGTTTTGCATTCTTTTGTGGCGCGTTAAGTATCAGCGCGCGTTTTATTAGGAATTTATTATTGTGCCAAGAGTTGCGCGGCGCTGTTGTTGGCGTTGTCATCGTGGTGTCCGCCTCTACAAACGGCGTTGCTAACACTGCTTCGCGCGTTGGTGTTGACTTAATGAAACTCCACACACACACACATTCATATACACACGTGTTTCCGTTTTGCCTTGCGCGCTTCCGGTTGTTGGCCTCATTCACAATTCTCAAGTAATTTAGTCATGCACACACATAGAGCCGAAGAACAGAGGCCAAGTGCGTAAATATGTTGGCCTGACAGTGAGGTGGAATATATCTGTGTGTGTGTGTGCGTAAGTATGACTCTGTGAAACAAAATGCATTTGACATGTTTATGTTAATTCTTTCTCACTGCTTCCTCTACTTTGTTTTCTGTGCCGCTGCATATTTGCTGTGAAAAGTAGCAGAAAATTAGAGAACAATTAATGCAAAATGCTCAACGTGTGTGTTTATGTGTTTGGTGTTGTTGTAACTGTGCAGTTAAGTGGCTGCCAATGAACGCAAGCAAGTGTCAAGTGTAAGTGTCACAGTAACCCAATGAAAAAGTGGCACATCCTTGAAAAAGTGCTGGTGGCTACTTTACACTAGAAGTATTTTTTTTTAGATAATTTTAGGGAGAAAAGAAAGATATTAAGAATATATTTTATGTATTTTTTCAAACTAAAAGATACTCCATATTGTTTGTTTAAATTGCCATAAGGCACATTGCTTGCCAATCCATTTGATTTCCCATTATTTTCCTCTTAACAAAGCATTTTTCTACAAACTGCAAATACTATCAACTCGTATTTTAACTTTATGGCTTTATATTTTATTATATTATGCTAAAAATAATATCAGATTTATATAACATGGCCATTATTGTCGCCATGTTCAACTCGCTTGCTCGCCAAATAGTTTTCCTAACACACTGTTCAAGTTCCGTTCGGCCTTCTTCCTTTCAAATTGCCGCACATAAGCACATTACTTTGCCTGTGGCTCTAATGTGAACATTAAAAAAATCAAATTGCAACACATTGAACCACGAACCGTGAACCAATGATACCCACACGCCAATGAAGCGTTAAGCAAAATATATTTGCCCCACAACCATAACACACCAACAACATATCAACAACAAAGAAAGAAGCACATCTATCTCAACTCATTTTGCAGCGACGCCACACTGGCGCTTGGCAACAAGCCAGCAAACTGAGCAAAAGCCCCCGAAAAAAATTAAATAAAAGCACACACACACAAAAATCGAATGGAGAAGAATGAACGTTGCGATGACTTTTACATATTTGCGAAAATAATATTTGCGAAAATGTGTTGGTTATCGCGACAGCGCGACTGAACGCACTACACACTCATACAGACGCACACACTTTAGCATAGAATTGTAAGAAACGCCAATACGTTACGTATACGACGTGTTGGCTGCTGTGCGCTAATGTTTTGCTGCCGCTGCTGCCAGTGACAATGTTGGCTATTTTATTGTTGTTGTAGAGCTAGTTGCGCATGTTGTTGTTGGATGAATTGTTTGTTTTTATTGTTGTTGTTGTTGCATATTGCTAGCCTTAAGTGCTTTTTATAGAGAGAGAAAAAAAACGGTGTTATGGGCGTGGTAAATAAACACATAAAGCCATTTGTTAGACTAACAATTCGCCAAAGTTTGCACAGCCAACACACACACACACACACACGCATGCTGACACATACAACTCTGTATTGAGCAAGCGAGTTTAGTGGATAGTTAGCTGCCGCTTGGGAGCGTTCGAGTTTCTTTACATTTTGTTGTATGTAGTTGTTTTTGGCTGAGCCGTCTAGAGACAATAAATGAAGTCATCGCGCGAGTTGGCGGCATAATCTGTGTAGTCATGGTAGCCACTCTACAATTCCCTGTTGCCGAAAGTAGTTTTGCAAGTTTTTTTTTGTAACTTTTCTTTTCTTTTCAGTCGCAGTTTATTTGCTTACAACAAACGTAGAATTGTTCATTGTTATTGTTGTTGTTGGCCTTGTAATTTTTTGTAATCGTTTTATGTAGAATACTGTCAACCGACTTGGTGGCATAAATTATAGTACTTTATTGCAGCATCCTAAACTGTTCACGCCTTCTTCGCCCCCGATTTGGGTGATTTATACCATTGAAGCAGCAAGTATTTGACAGAATGCCTGTCAGCAATGTTGCAAATACAACAAATTACGCATTACTCTTCATAATCAGCCATTATTGCGCCTTCACTGAAATGCTCCCTTTTCATTTATTTGTTGAATTTGCTTACATTTTGCATTATTTGCTGATTACTTGAGATTTGCTAGTTCACTCATTTCTTATGCTAAACGACAAAGCGCACTAACAACAATGACAAAATGCCTTCAAGCAATCAACTTTAAAATAGAACTACGAGAGAAATAAGAGAAACGACGAAAGAAATCGTCGGAGCATTCAGTAATGTTAAACGAACTGTGGTAAAGCACGCTTATCCAATGTAAATAAATATCGAGCCAAATAAAATGACAAACACCCACACACAGACAGGGGGATAGGCTGACTCGCATCTCGCATTTCGTATCTATGTGTAGACACGAATTTGGCAAACAGCACTTGAACGAAAGTATGGCACAACATTGACAAATATCAATAACGAGCTTATGTGCTGCAAAGCAACAAAAGCAACGCACTAAGCATAAAATTCACATATACTTAAATTCATGTTTGTCTGTAATTGTATACATGTAAATGTAAAGATGTCTGTATGTGTGCAATTTGTAATATTTGTATACAATGAATACAAAGTACAGTGACAATCATATAAAATCTAAATGGAATTACAATAGCCAACAATATTTGCAAATTAAGTCGAAGCCTTAAAATTGTACAGTCATTTGTTGTGATATTTATGAGTAATAAACAATACTATATACTATAGGTTATTTATAGATATATATTGCTGAAATATCAGTGACTATATTGCGAGTGCAAATGTATGCAAAAACATGGAAGTTTTATGTTAAGTTCAGACCGTATACTAGAAGAAACGTGGTGACCACAAGTAAGAAAGAAGTGAAGGACATGAATTGGAGTATTCTCCTCTTTAACTTAACTCAACTCTTAACTCAATCTTAACTATGGAAAGTATGCATTACTTTGTATTTTCTAGAATGCATTCATATTAACATTCTTCAAGTTCATTCGCTATGCAGAAGAAGTACCCACCCACCATGCACAAGAAGCCACCATAACCTAACCTAACCTGTCTAGCCTTGCATTGATACTTCCAATGGCTTTTTCATTTTATTTGTAATCATCTATAGAGAAGAAGCTCAGCTCAAAGCTCATTTGGCTCACAATCACTCACAATCAACGTTGACATATTGACTCACTTTGACTCAATTACAACAAACACAAATTTCATTGACTCATTGGATTTCATTGGATGCGTGCTGGCTCTTTCTTTGTTATTGAGTTACTGAATAAGAAAATTTTATATGAAAATTTTTCACCATATTCACAAAAAAAAGTCCTATTCAAAGTACCTGCAAAAAAGTGGCTATTTTCTGCAGGTGTGAAAGCGTTTTGTGAACCAAATTTTAAGACCTCAGTTCCTGCCCAAAGAGCCGATAGAAGGAAGAAACGCACAGTGTTGTGCGTAGTGAAAAAAATGCTAAAACCCAATATAAGAATAAAAATATGAGTATGAGGTTTTGTTGGAATTATATCAGTTAAGAGAAATCCAAAGTTTTAAGAAAAAATATTGGATAGTATAGAAGTTATAAGGCACTTGAAGTACACTCTCACAGCGTTGAAAACAATTTTTGGCTTTGAGTTTGAGGTTCAATATTTCAAAATCAATTGTGATCGATTCCCTAAGACTAACTATTATCTTAAGTTTAATATAAGATAGGTCCGGCGAGATCAAAATTTCGCTGATTCTCTTCACCTCTGAGCAGTAACGTTATGAAGAAAATTAAACAAAGAAAACAAGTATATAAAAACTGAGTTAAAACTTTAAAGGTGATTTAAGAAAAACACTTTCTATCAATGTGAAAATTTTGTTATATTTTATTTTGGGAAGTATGTACATTATGCTGTATATTATGCATGCATTTTCAGCTGCGCATATTTGCGTGAATGCAAGTTATTGGAATTTTTCAGTGAAGACTTGAGTGCAAATTTTTAATATTTTCACCGTTTGGTTGAATGCCAATAGAAATCGGCCAACTAATACTCTGTTGTTGCTGGAAAAACTTGTTAAAGATACATAACTTCAAAAAATCAATTATTGTTACATCTATATTCGAAATAGGGAGATAAATGGAGTTTCGAGAATACACTTTCATTTGGCTTTGTACAAACCAAAAAGTTGACAATCTAACTACTTTATTTGAGAGGCGCCCTCGGGTGATGAATTTTTGAACTTTAATTAATTTTGTATTTTTTGCAATCAGAAATATTGACGATCGCTGAATAAATCATTCAAATCGGTTAAGTAGTTTTCCAGAAACAATGTTTCTTCGCTTACTTTACTACATTTAGTTACCAGTGTGGAACCAGTTCCATTGAAAATTACTAGTTTTTGTATGGCAGCCCCCTTAAAAGTTGGAGATAGCGGTTAGGTGTGTATAGGAAAAACTTTTGAAAGGCGAAATAAATGGGGGTGAGTCTTATATATGGTACGTGTGGGACCAACCTGAGAGCAGCGGGAGACCACTTTCTAAAAATGATGATTTTGTATGGAAGCCGCATTAAGGGTTGGAGAGAGGGGGTAAGTATGTTTGAAAGAAATACTCAGGACAAAAAATTAGTGGGGTGGGTCCAAGATTTTAACCCTCTAAGAGCACCTTCTGAGCAGCTGTGAAGCAATTTATCGATATTTTATTTTCAAGCACTTTGGAAAAAAGCGCATTTTATTTATATATACATTTTAAATAGTTTTATATTAAAATAAAATTCGAAATATATATATTTTTTTTAATTTTTTTAAAATATTATTTTTTCATACAAACCCAAAAGTTGACAACCTATTTTCTTCGCTTGTATGGGAGGCGCCCTCTGGGGGTGATTTTTTTAACTTAAATTAATTTTGTATTTTTTGCACTCAAGAATGTTGACATTCAAATCGGTTTAGTAGTTTCCGAGATACGATGTTTCCTAGCTTACTTTACTACGTTTACAAGTTGAAAATTAGTTGTTTTGTATGGCAGCCTCCTTAAGAAGAATGTGATATAGCACTTTGGTGTGTATGGAAAAAATACTCGAAAGACAAAATAAATGGGGATCAGTCTTACATATGGTACGTCTGGGACCAACCGGAGAGCAGTGGGATACCATTTTCTAAAACCCATGATTTTGTATGGGAGCCTTATTAAAGGTTGGAGATAGGGTGTCGGTATGTTTGAAAGAAATATTCAGGAGGAAAAATTAGTGAGGGCCATTCATAGGTTTTAACCCTCTATGAGCAACTTCTGAGCAGCTGTGGAGCAATTTATCGAGATTTTATGTTTAATCACTTTTGAAAAGAACGCATTTTATTTATATGCACATTTATAGATAATTTTATATTAAAATATAATATTATAAAAAATATATATAAATTATATATATATAAATATTTATAAAAAAAATAACATTTTAAAATATAAATACAAAAAATATAATTTATATTAAATTTATATAAAATTTGCATTGTTAATATGAAGTTTTTTCAAATCCGTTTGTATGGCATATGGTCCAAGTTTTGGTCGGATTTCGTTGAAATTTTCCACAATATGTTCTTTACTTATACAATAATTATATACCAAATTTAAATGTATGTACGACCAATCTCTCTATTTTCATCACTCCACTATTTGAACTCGCAGCACTGTGCGATGTGTCACAAATTTATTGCAACCTTTACACCTATCGATCTTTATTTATATAGGTACAATATATATGTCTATATGCATACCTATGTGTCACTATTTATATGCAATTTTCGTGTGTTGCCCGCACTTCTTTCTGCATATCTTTTAAGCAGTAAACAAACTGCCATGCAAATTGCTATGGGACACTTATTTTCACTCTTATTTTCATTTTAATTTGTATCCTTATCTCTTTAATTCTATTTTGAATTTTTACTTAAATTATTTATTTATTTTATAGCACGGACTTGTACGCCTTAGCTGCTGCAAAGGCGATTTATTGTAATTTAAATGTATATATTTTAAGATATGCCAGTTTGGTTGTCATGTGTGTGTGTGGGCGTATTGCCGTGTTGGGCTTAAACGCATAAAGCTTAACACACATATACGGACAGACAAGGCAAGTATGTAAGTGGACATGTGTGCGCATGCAAGTTAATATTTATGTACAAATATTGTGCGTACATACATGTGAAGGCGAGTGTCTACTCGGAGTGAGTGACAGTTGATGTTGCTGTCGGCGCCAACGTCGAAGGGTGTTGTGCGCGCGAGCGTAATTTATGTAAATTTTTCAGTTTAAAAAGCCAAACCATGCCACAGCTGCCACATAACAGCAGCGTCACAGTTTCAGCTCTGCACGTGTGTGTGTGGTTTTATGTGTGTGCGTATGATCAGCGAAGCCCAGTTGCTATGCCATTTAAGTCTCTACATATTTTCATTTAGAAAAATTGTTTGTGTTATTAGTTGGAATTAATTTCTATACAAGCACATAAATGTCTTTGGGTTTTGTGTGTTTTTGTTTTGGTATGCGCCAGCGCCAAAGCCAAAAAGTGTGCTAATATGTTTTCGGTGCCAAGCTTTACTCGCAAACTTGCACAGGCAGCGAGCGTCATACTTGAAGATATTTAAATGAATTTTTTCGCTTGAAATTAAATGTTGAGGACCATTATTTTCATAAGCGGAACTTAGTTGCGTTGGGCGCACGGAGCGTATGAGTGATTATTTGTGTTTTAATTGCAATGCGCGCAAAATTCCACAGAAAATGGTTTACTAAGTGCGTTGCTATAATGACTTGGTGCAAAAACTGAACAAAGAGTATAAAATAAATAATAGAAGATAAATAAAAAATAAAAAATAATAAAAGAGCAAATAAAAATACTTCTGGCTTAGCGCCACACAAAGCCACAGCAAACCATTTGGCTACTCGCTTCGATTGTGTGCAACCATCAACAAGGCCATTAAAATGCCGAAAAAACAATTAATAAACAGGCCACTAGACTGTGGACACTTGAATGACGTCAGACTAGAGTGTGCGACCATTCAGTGGCCATCGCTGTCGCCATTGTGGCCAAAAGCCTTAGAGCGCAAATATCCTGTGAGAGTGACAGCACAGTGGTGAGTGTGATCGTGTTTCAACATTTTGACAGTTTGCCATGGCTGAAAGCGAAGAAGAAAGGCAAAGTGACACGTATGGAAGCGATATGTCGAAATTATTGTTCAAAAGCCAAAGAAAGCAACGGCAAGTGACAAAATTTGCCACGAGAGTAGAAGAACAGGGAGCAACAAATGCCAACGACACACAACTCCATTACGAGCACAAAGCGCACAAAAAGTGCCAAAAAAGCAGCAAAAAATATGAAAAGAAAAAAAAACAACACACCAGCACAGCTCACGTCAAAGGCGCTCGCCCACTATCTGCTGGCACAATCGCTGCACACAAACACACCAAATGAGGCCAACAGCAGCGGTCGACGGCAGCGATGAGCGACGCGCAAAGACAAGGAAATGAGTACACTTCCCGTTGCTTTAACGATGCGGAAGTAAATTAAATGACGCTGGCGCTGTGCGACTCCTGTGTGGATCGTTCACTGCTTACATGTGTGTGTGTGCGTTTATGGAGGTGTTGACGTTTGCCTGAATGCGTGTTTGCTTAGTATTTGGCGTAGAATGAGGTGTCAGGCAGCCGGTGAGTATGAAGTGCGTCGGCTTGCTGTGTACGCAAACAATAAAATAAAATTTTAAATTGACATTTCAAAGTTGATGGGCGAAATCATTTCGCACTGAAATCACACCTCGAACATGTCACTTCATTTATGTACAGTTGTGCAGACACACGCGCCGCCATACATTCTACACGTGGGCGTATATAAACGTACATTACTGGATATGTATGTATAGTATGTACGTGTCTCTGTTGTTGCTAAGGATGACAATACATGATGACTTTAAATCACGAAACGGAAGTGAAAAGTAAGAAAACGATTTAAGGGAAATAAAGCTTGAAATATTATTATTCGAACTAAGCTACGGTTTCTTGATTGATTGAAAAATCAAAATGCCTTTCTGTCTCCTTTATGTATCGAAAAACACCACAGAATGCAATATTCAAGCATCACAGATTTTTAAATGAAAGCAATTTCATGAGTTTTCTTCTTTAACCAGTCTCTTGCATTTTCTCAAGAAAGGTCAAACCGTCATTCTTGTAACTAAATAGACAGACATTTTAGAATATGTGTTCCATTCATAAAGCAAATTATATAGAAATTAGAAGATACAGTATATAGAAGATGAAGTACGTAAGTAAGAGGTGGATTCTTCCTCATCCATGAATCTTCCGCAGAAGTTATTGGTTTTTAGCCCCAACGACTTAGAAGATGGAGTACGATTTCCTGCAATAATTGGAATATAGCCCCAAGTACATGAAAGATGAATTATGCTATCTTCTTCTGCCCAAAGAATTTTATTTTATTTTATTTGTTTCTTTTTATGTTATGTTATTTCATTTTATTTTATTTTATTTTATTTTATTTTATTTTATTTTATTTTATTTTATTTTATTTTATTTTATTTTATTTTATTTTATTTTATTTTAGTTTATTTTATTTTATTTTATTTTATTTCATTTCATTTCATTTTATTTTATTTTATTTTATTTGATTTTATTTTATTTTATTTTATTTTATTTTATTTTATTTTATTTTATTTTATTTTATTTTATTTTATTTTATATTATTTCATTTCATTTCATTTCATTTCATTTTATTTTATTTTACTTTATTTTATTTTATTTTATTTTATTTTTTATATTTTATTTTATTTTATTTTATTTTATTTTAGTTTATTTTATTTTATTTTATTTTATTTTATTTTATTTTATTTTATTTTATTTTATTTTAGTTTATTTTATTTTCTTTTTTTTTATTTAATTTAATTTAATTTAATTTAATTTAATTTTATTTAATTTTATTTTATTTTATTTTATTTTATTTTATTTTATTTTATTTTATTTTATTTTATTTTATTTTATTTAATATTTTTTTGTTATTTTATTTTATTTTATTTTTTTTATTTTATTTTATTTTATTTTATTTTATTTTATTTAAAACAGAAGAAGAACAGAAGACACGGTGGCCAAGTCAAGAAGGTTCCGATGTGTTTCAGTTTAAATGTCCTAAATTTTCTATCTGTGTTCCTTGTGTGCCTCTTTTCTAAAAATACAATATTTAATTTCCATCTCGTTCGCTTTTTTTATATCTTCTCTCAATTCTTGATTCAATCTGTTGCTTCCTGTTTTTCCAATTCTTGGTTTGCCATCTCTAATCGCCAAACTCTGTTATGATATCAACCCAATTTGCCAGGTATTGAATTTTCGCACACAGCCAAACAATGCAACAGACAAATACAAATTCAAGTCAACAAAGATTTTTATTTTTATTTTGTTGTTGTTGTTGTTGTACACACTCCAGAAGACGGCGCACAAAAGCAATCGCAACAGTTAAATTGTCAATGCCGAAATGTCGACGAAGCAAAGTCAATGCAAATGCAAATTGCTAACAAATAAGATCGCACACACACACACACGCACTCACACAAACACAGCGACAGCACAACGCATACGTCCATAAATCATGTTAATGGCAACACTTGTTTCGAGTAGCAGAAGTTGGAGTTGAAGGAAAATTCATTATTTTTGCAAAGGCTGAAGGGGAGAAAGCAACCAACGAAAAAAAAAACATACCAGCACTTTCTACTCGCCACGCGTTTACGCTGCATTGTGCCGCAGTCAGTGGGATTTCACTTTGCTGTTAGAGGGCGGGGGGAGGGGGGAAGGAAGAGGTAGAGTGCGAGTGCACATTGTCGAAAATTGTTCAAATATTGAACAGCAGCTGTCAAAGTTGTTTGTGTTCGGTTGCTGTTTGTTTTGTTGGTGACGAGATTCTCTTCTATGTTGTTGTTGTTTTTGTTTTTGTTGTTCTAAAAGCTTTCACATTCACTTCAATTATGGCGCAAATAAATAAATAAATAAATAACTAAAGAAACAAGCAAACGAGCCAACGAGCTGGGCCACATCTGCTCATGTAAATACACAAGAAATTCATTGCGCCCGCCCCAAAAGTGCTCATTAATGTTGATACAGCTATGACTGTTGTTGTTGTTGTTTTTGTTTCTGGAAGAAAATTAATGCTTTTCTGCTTGTGTTGCTGCAAATTGCAAAGTTCAAATAGCAACATTTTTTTGTCGATTCTTAAAAGCCAACAAAATGACACTGAGTGCGATTAATGCGCCGCACGCATCTTCTGTCAGCGTTGCTGAGCGCCAAACAGTCAAGATTTTTGTTTTTTTTTCATTGGATTTAATTTGTAAACTGTTCAAATATTGAACGCTCCATTGACAACGAATATCGTCAGTCATTGTATATAGAATCGGTAAAATTCTGCACGCCCATTCGCAACTCATCAGTAATTCCTAACAATGCGTGAAATTCCCACAATTCCAATTCCATTGGCCAGCGCGCGCCCACTAACCGATTTCTGCTCAATTGCATAATTCGATTTTTAAGTGTCACAAAAGATTAGCAGACCACAAAAGTTCCCCAATGGAAACCCTCCGCTTTTTGTGCTTTGTGCGCACATGTGCGCAACCGCTGCTGCCAATCTTAATGCAATTCATGCTGGCAATTTAATGATTTCTGACTGTCAATGGCAATGCGCCAGCCGGCAAACAACCACGAACAAATACAACTTCAGCAACATCACAAACGCTGAGTAATTTCCAATAATGAAATCAATTGAAAAGAAGCAAAAATTTCCGCAAAATTTAACAAAGCACCAAACTGATGGCTAAAATATTAACGAAAGCAGCGAGAGTGAACGAGACGAATTATATACAAAATGCTACACAATACAATCAGTAAGCATTTTGCTACCATTTTCGTGTATTATTTTCATTATTATTTTTTTCGGCTTTTTGGTTTTCGAAGGAAAGCGCGCCAGCTGATCCATGAAATATGAAAGCAAGCAGCGAAATACTTTGGACTCATAATACAAATCAATTATAATGCAACAGCAAAGCAAAATAATAATAAACGATATATGCCATTCGACCGAAATCTTTTGCGTGTATATAGATTTTCCTTTAGCAAAATTCTCATATCCCCTTTACTTGTGTATTTATGTGTGTAACATATGCGAACATGACTTGGAATATATTTTATGTTTTTATGTATTTAGTTAAGTGCAATTGGTGCTCTGTAGGAAAACTACTGCGGATCTGGTTATGTAGGCCAAAGGGGCCTATTGTGATACCATACTACATTGTAGAATTCATATTATTTTCCAGCAGAACCAATAAGAGGTTCTGACTAAGCAAAATAGACTGTGAATGGTCCCCCTTGTGAAAGAATCCCCTAAAGTGTAAAAAGGGAACTGACCGAGGTCTTTCATTTCCTATCGAATACAGGACAAATTTCTCTTCCTCACCCTTGCAACTTCTGCAAAAGTCATTAGAATCCAGCCCCAAGAACACTGAAGTTGAAGTACGCTTACTTGTTCTTCCTCACCACTGCAGCAACTGCAAAGTCTTTGGAATATACATACAACAAACTATATAGATATTACGTATATCCTACCACCTACCCACCTTTTAATCATTCATGCAGCTTTCGAAGAAGTCACTGGTTTCTAGCCCCAACTACATAGAAGATAAAGTACGCTCTCCTGTTTTTCTGATCCATACAGCTCCATCAGTAATCATTGGAGCCCCAGGTGCATGGAAGATGAAGTACGCTTTCCTGCTCCTCCTATCCAAGTAGCTACTACAAAAATCAAAATCATAAAAATAAAGAATAAAGTGTATAGAAATTAGGTAGGTTACATAAAACCTACCTATATAGAACATGAAGTATCTAAAAATTAGGTAAGTCTTTCTCATCCATGCAGCTTCCGCAGAAATCATTGGTTTCTGGCCCCAAGAACATAGAAGATGAAGTACAGTCTTCTGATCTTCCTCATCTATGCAGCTAATACAACAATTATTTGAATATAGCTCTGAGTACATGGAAGATGAATACGATTTCCTGTTCTTGCTCATCCTTGCAGCTACTGCAAAAGTCTTTGGAATGTAAAACAAAGTATATAGAAATTAGGTAGGTTATATGTAACCTACCTATAGAAGATGAAGTAACTAAATAAGAAGCAAACTCTTACTCATCCATGTAGCTTTCACAGAAGTCATTGGTTTCTAGTCCCAATTACATAGAAGATGAAGCAAAGTTTCTTGCTCTTTCTCATCCATGGAGCTACTGTAAAAGTAATTGAAATATACCAAAAAGTATACAGAAGTCAAATAGATTACTTATATCTTATCTACCTCTTTCTCAACAATCCAACTTCCGCAGAAGTCATTGGTTTCTAGCCCCAATTACATAGAAGATGAAGTATAACAATCATTTGAATATATGTAGCTCTGAGTTCATGGAAGATAACGTACGCTTTCCTGTTTTTCCATATCCTTACTACTACTGCCAAAGTCTTTGGAATATGGAACAATGTACATAGAAATTAGGTAGGTAAGAAATAACCTACCAAACGAAGATGAAGTAACTAAATAAGAAGCAAACTCTTCCTCATTAATGCAGCTTCCGCAGAAGTCATTGGTTTCTAGCGCCAAGTACCTAGAAACTGAAGTATGGTTTCTTGCTCTTCCTGATCCATGGAACTAATACAACAATTATTAGAATATGACCCAAAGTAAATGGAAGATGAGGTACAATGTCCTGATCTTTTTTCTTCATGCAGCTTCTACAGCAATAATTGAAATATAGCCCCAAGTATGAAATGAATGAATGAATGAATGGATGAATGAATTATGAATTATGCTACCCACTTTTGCCCAAGGAAGCAGAAGTCACAAATCACCGAAGACTCCTTGGAGAAGGGAGATAAAAAGCTTTGTTGGGACTCTTAAATAAATCAGTAGTAAATATTATTGAAAAATGTTTTCGTAGACCGTAGCGTAGGTTAGGTTTAGCTTTCTTCTGAAGAAAGCTCACATAAACACAAAAAGATGACTCATTTTTATAACACCTTGGCATGGCTGGATAATCGTATTATATGGTAAGTTTTCTTTATGATCTACTGCGATGACAACTACTTATGTGTATTCCAATTTGAGCCTCGTAATCTTGCTGATGTTTCGAGTTGAGGCACTTCCATTCGGAGATCCTGTTGGGTACATTGTGAGTCCCTTCATTTTTCGGAAAACTGGGGTCCTTCCATTATCTATTGCCTAACTATTTATATCTATCTAAACGGGATCTTTTGGAAACCGTTTGGTCTTGGCGAGGAAACTGTGTAGATCGGTAATCTATGCATCTGCTACTTCCGCGAGTCCATCAAAGAACATTGCCCCAAGAGTCTTAGTAAAAATGGGATGGAAGGAAAAAACTACGAATTGTTTGGCTATTTCAGACCATTGGCGAATATTGGCGCATAAATTGCAGGATAGTTTCTTCTTTTGCTTCTTCTTTGCATCCACAACCACTGCAAAAGTTATTGTGTGGCATTCCTAGTCTTTCAGTATCTCTGTGTGTGTCCTGACATCACAACAGTTGTGGTGCTTAGGGTGTTTCGTGCAAAGTTGAGTACCTTTCAAAATTGCTTCTTTTTTGATGATGATGGCTCTGTTATAGAATCTGTTGGTGTCTTCAACATGATGCTACATAAAGTTGAACTACACCAAAATAAGTAAAACGCCAATAACACTGCACAACACAAAAAAAAATAACAAGGTTCTGACAACGGATTCTGGTAGAGGGGACCAAAAACAAATATACGTGTATCGGCGTTTTGGAAGTTTACATCTGAATTGTTTTTAGGGGGGTCAAAGTTTTCCCCCTTTTTGCTCATTCTTATGGTGAATCGGCATACGAAAACCATGTAACCTCACATTTTAGGTTGTAATCTAATATCATCTCATCTACTTATATGAAGTTGCAAAGACCGCAACAAGCTTTGTTGTGTTGGATACTGTAATAAAAATCTAGATGAATGCAGCATCAAAGTAAATGTTGATGTTTACATTAGGTAAATCGATCATCTGATAGATGATCCCTGACTAATTCTCTTCGAGAACTGCATTATGGTCATTACTTCCATTTGAAGAACTGGTCTACTACACTGGTCGAGTTTTTGAAATGCTAGTCGTATCACTAGTTTGTAAAAGAATATCATAAATTCTTTTGATTGATGGTATTTTTCGATGAGTTCACAGTGGGAAACCATCAAAACTAGCAAATGTGTTAGTATTTTCAAACAAGATTTTAATCTCCTATTACACAAGTTTGGATTAATAGGCCGTGAAGTGCCATTGTTATACCACAATCAATTGAACCTAAAAAAACTCACTCACTGAACCAGTTTGAGCTTCTTACAAAATCTAGCAGACTGTGAATAGTTCCAGCATCTAGATCTCTTAGATTCTCGAAGCAGAAACTGCCAAGGTATGTTTTCATTCTTCTAGATAATGCGGCACAAGTGCATAGAAGTTGAAGTTCGTTCGTTCTTCTTTGACAGAATTGAAACAATTTAACTTGGAAGCATTTATGACCTGTGCCGATGTTAATTGAAGTTTTAGTGTATAACTTATTTTAGATTAATTGCTCATTTACTGGACCTGAATAGTGAATGTGTTGTGTAAGTTTAGGTGCAAACAAAGGCACTCAAAATTTGTAAGCATTACCCTGTGTCGTTCTGGTCCAAGTAATCTTTTCTGCACGTGGCATTGTTTTTTCAGCAGTGGGAGCTAATAATCTTTCATAGACATATGATTAAAAAGTTATTAAAAAAAGCTGCAATTGGAGGAAGCTGCAATTCTAGTAAAGTACAAAAGTTCTTAATTCTTTGAGTATCAGTTAATTAAACAATAAAAAGGCACAAAATTAACTAAGCAAGACTAATGAAATTTTGACACGTGATCAAGGAGATTTCGGGTTTTAACATACTTACTTTTCAAGAAAATTCTTTATAATTTTTCGAGGATATAAAGGATTAAAATTTTCAAAGGACCTTTTTTATATTCCTTTTTTACAAATAAATAAAAAATAAATTTTATTTAGATTCTTCAGCCCTTTCTCTTTCATTTGATATACATATCGCCATATTTTAACGAGGTTAAGTATTTTTGATATTTTTTTTATTTTGTATCTTAAAAATTTTGCAGTACTTTTAAAGAACAAAGGATGTAGAAATGAATAACTGAGTATGCAGTATTACTATGTTTGGTCTCTAGTTTCGCGCCCATATGAATTTATTCCGGTGTGACATTTTTTTTTTAATTTTTATCGCGCGGTGTTACCAACCAAATAATTGAATAATTTTGCCACAAATTTTCCTAAAAAGCGCTCGCATTATTCTTTTCGCTTTGTCGATATCGTTGCAATCAAATGAGCTGAATAAATTAAAAATGAAAACGACACATTGATATTTTATATTATTTAACTTGACGACTTTTACGAAAACAAAAAAGCATAAAACAACAACATCAACACCACAGAATCGCCTCAAAGCTGACAGCAGGCGTTCGCAAATTGTTTTCTTTGACTTTATTGGCGAACAAATTTTCTTACTTATTGGCCATGCGGCGCATCAGTGCAGCATTTACATCAAACAAAGCGCACAATTAAACCTGACAGACGGCATAACTTTGCATTTTGTTAATGGAATAATTTGCATTCAATACGTTCGAGTCGTTGGCCCGTGATGGTTTGCGTATTTGTCGGTTCGTTGCTTTGATATCGAAGCCGCGCAAAGTTACGCCCGACAGACAAACATTTTGTCGAAGAAATTTGATCTTCAATATTCCGTCTGCGGGCAAAATTATGGAATATTTTAGCACAAAACAATAAAAAGATTACAAAAAAATAAAATTCAACTGTAACCGAAAATCAACGACGAGGCTGCGTTCAAGTCAGCGCGTTTGCATATTTTCTCATTGGGCGAAATGGCGCTGGCAGTTAGCACTTAGTGCGACGGCGCCATTGACGTTACCAATTCGACAAAGGCAGACAGACAGACGTTTTGGCCAACGCAAATGCCAAATTGACAGCGAAATATTTCAAATTTTATGCATGCAGTGGGCGTAGCCAAAAAAATTTGAATACCTCAAAGCAGCAGCAGCAAAAACTACATAGATGCTATGCTAAGATCTCCCGGGGCCTGTTGTGCACTCCCAGCAATTTGGTATTTCGGTTTACGTGCTTTTTTTTGTTGCGCCAATTGCACATTGTCTGCAATGCTGCTGCCGCCGCCGCTCCCTCGCCAACGCCCACACATTGCCGACGGTGGCTTCGAAAACGTCAGACATATTGCCGCCAATGGCAAATGGCAGCGTCTAGCTTCGTCTTCCTTTTCATTTATTTCTCGTGCTGCATGTTTTTTGTTCTATTTTTCGCTTTCATTGTTGTTGGGGTTTTTTCTTATTGAACTGCCATGTTGTCACATCGATTGCGGGCTTCGTTTGTTAAATTATTCGCAACGACTTGGCAGCCACCAGCGGTAAACTGCCACCATTACCAGCCAGTCAGCCATTCAGCCATTCAGACAGCCAGCAACAACATTCGGCATGCAGCACTCAGCAGCGTTTGGCATGCACAGCAGCGACGCCGAACGCTCTGAGTCGCTTTGACAGTTGCGGTGGACGTTGCTGTCGCATTGACCTACGTTCGTACGTAGCCATCAGCATCAGCGTACAACGTGTGCTGTGAATCGATAAATACTTGAAATACTGGCGAAAATATTTACCGTTGTGGTGTTTGTGCTTTCGTTGTTATTGTTGTTGACGTTTTTTAGAACTGTCAACGTGAAGAACGCGCAACGAAATTGCGTCGTGGCGAGCAGCTTTCAGTTTGTCGGAAATCGTAGTGGCTGCCATTTAGGAAAGCTTGTTTTTTTTGCATTATGTTCTGCTGCTCTGGGTTTTCGTTTTCGCATTTGTAGAGCATTTTATGTGCATATTCAATATATTAATATTCTATTGTTACCCAGTGAGTCGCGCAGAGGCGTAAGTTTACTGAACTCTGCATACGAAAATAAATTCAATTGAGAAGCCTAACCATGTTTTCGTTGAACCCCACTAACGCCAGGCCATTGAATCCATTGTAATAATTTGATGTTGTTCTCGAGTGTATTGACTTCAAAAAAGAAATATTTCTAAAAATACCCTAAAGGGACAGTCAAACAGCCTGTAAGGACACTAAGATCTTTCATATTTAGCATAAGAAGTTTATAGTTCGAGTTGAAAATAATAAAAGGCTTAACATATTTCTTTGCTTAAGCTCATGAATGTCTGAATGAATGAATGAATGAATGATGCTGTACTCCTGGCCTCAATAGTCCAGCGGTTAGCGAGCGGTAGGTTCGAATCCCAGCTCGAGCTGGTCAAAAAGCTGTATTTTTCTATAGCTATTCACATGAAGTAGCTGAGATTTAAAAGAATCGAACAAAACCTCTAAACGAAATCAACCACTGTTTAGTTTCGGCGTTAAACTGTAGGTCCCCTCACACCTTTCCCCCATCCATTCGACTATGAGTCATATAACACCATGTGACAGCATTTTTCACACCGGAAAAATATAGGCGTGAAACTAGAGACCGATTATAGTAATAATGCGTACTCGGTTTTTTCATTTCTACATCCTTTGTTCTTTTAAACGGGCTTAAAAATTTTGAAGGGAATAAAGCATAAAAAAAAATATAAAAATACTTAACCTCGTTAGAATATGGCGATATGTATATCAAATAAAAGAAGAAAAGCTCAAGAATTTTAATAAAATTCATGTTTTATCTATTTGTAAAAAAAAGATATGGAAAAGGTCCTTTGAACATTTTAATCCTTTATATCCTTGAACATTTATATAGAATTTTCTTGAAAAGTAAGTATGTTAAAAAATCCCCAAACCCAAAATCTCTTTGACCACGTGTCAAAATTGCATTACTCTAACTTTATTTGTTCGAAAGTTATTAAAAAAAAGGAGGAGCTGCAATTCTAATGAAGCACAACAATTCAAATTTTTTTTAGTATCAGTATTTTGAATAATAAAAAGATACAAAATCAATGAAGCGAGAAATGCCTCTCACTATACGAAGATGCCTTTTATTGTGTGTTAGGACTCAAGACACTCCTAGCACCCCTATTCCACTCTAAGACTAGAAACCGATCGCCTACAGTTGGTTCATGGCTCGACAAAACTTTGGTCCACACATTTCCTTAGCCCACCTTGCATGCGTCAATTCTTGCATGTATCCACAGACAGACACTTGAACCTTGTTTAACCCATATGTGTCTTTAGGACCTTTTACAACATAGTTGAGGATCTTTCAGTGAGCTTTTGGTGGCTTGTTTTGCTGCTTTGTTCATTGTCTTCGTGTCGTAGGTTCTATTGAACAATGACTATCAAGAAAGTAATGCCACTCTTTGAAAAATTAAGTCTGGTTTACATATTTCCTTAGACATTTTTGTGTGTATCCTTTGCCCAAAATTTTGTACAGTTAACACTAGAAAGACCAAAAGTTTTCCATACCTACTAAGATTACAAATTATATCTGCTGACATCTCGAAAAGTGCGCATCGAATTTAGCTTATTGTAATTTTAGAACCCTGATTGTAGAGCCCGAAGAAAAAAATAAGAGTCATCAGAGCAAAAGTTGATAAAAATACTGATTAAAAAAAACTTAAATATTTGTAATACAAAACCTTAAAAATTATCGCATTCGTCTTGTTAGTGTTAAACCAAAGCAAATGCAAAGTGTAGGCAAAAAATTCTTAAAAATGTCCATAAATGCATTATTAACAAAAAATATTTTATTACAACAACAACTTTAAGTTCTTATTTGTTAGCAACAATGACACCAAAGTATCGATTATTATGTTTTAAATAATTCAAACAGCCGCCGTAGCTCAGCTGGCTAATGCGTTGGGCCGCGAGTCAAATGCGGCACTCGAACCCAGGTTCAAGACTCCGTTGCGTTAACTTCGATGGCAAACCTCTGAGAGTAAAATTGCCTATGAAAAAGCTCCCGTTCGGAATCGGCATAAAACTGTAGGTCCCTTCCATCCGTGTACAAATTCGCAGGCACAACACGGATGGTTGCGGATAGCTAAGCCTTAGTCTCGTAATCGGGCTATCGTGCCAGTCAAGAAGAAGAAGAAAAAATAATTCAAACTAGCTGAAACTCCGAATATCTATTGAAACATGTATATCATACATGTATATCATACATGTATATCATACTTTTTTCTTCCAAAATTTTCTTCACATAAAAATTAAACCAAAATATTCCAAAAAATCCATTTATCAAAAATGTAATTAATTTTTTCCTTGCAAAGATTTTTAAAACTAAAAAGTAACGCAAAAAGTTTTTAACCACTCGTCAGAAATTTATTTCATGACTTTTTCTTCGAAACAATTTTTTTTATAAAAAAAAAATAAATCAAAATATTATTAGCCATTCATCAAGAATTAATTCAATTTTTCTTTCCAAAGATTTTTTAAAATTAAAAATAACGCAAAAAGTTTTTAGCCACTCGTCAGAAATTTATTTCATGACTTTTTTTTCAAAACATTTTTTTTTATATAAAAAATAAATCAAAATATAATAAGCCATTCATCAAAAATGTATTTAATAAAATTTTTCTCCCATTTACTTCTTCTTAAAAAAAGTAAAGCAAATTATTGTTTATTAATAAACAAACACGCAAGCCGCATAATGCTATTTGTTGGTTTATTAAAGTAAAGCGCAAACTTTTTTAATACATATTGAACACAGCAAATTTTTTTTTGATGCGACAACATTTATTTTTATTTATAAAAAACAACAAATAAAAAGAAATACAAAAAAGAAAACGAAAACGAAAACGAAAACAATGCTCATACGTTTTGCTTATAAAATATTTAGTGGCCATTAATTTAAGCCAGTGTTACGCGACGGATAGACAGTGTGTTCTTTTGTTGTTGTTGTCAATGTTGTTGTTGTTCATGTTATTTATCCTCCCTCCAATTTCGGTTGGTGGCAGTTGTAATAAAAATTTATGCGCTCGCTTAAGTGCGACACTCTTTTGTGTGTGTGTGTGTGTGACAATCACACACACCCACACACAGACACACATTCAGGTCAGCGTCAAATCATATGAATTTATTTTCATGCAACAAACTTGTTTATGGGCTGGTTGGCACTGCTCTATGGCTAAGTGGACACTTTAAGTAGGTCGTCCCAGTCACAATGCGCTGCACTGCACACAGACACACACGCACACATGCACATACGTTATGCATACTCGCACATCCTTGGCACACATACATACACGCGCGCGCTTAAATTACGATTTGCTATTTTGTTGCTGTTTTTGCGTGCGCGCTCGCTTAACAGTAAATACAGCTAAATAGTGGCCGAATCTTGTTGTTGCGCGTCGTTATGTGTGGATTATTTTCTGCCCTCGGACTTCTTTGCTCTATTACTTTCGCTCTCTCGATGGTGTATGTTATTCTTGTGTGTGTGTGTGTGATTGTGTTTGTGTGTGTGCATTACATTGAAATCCGATAAGTATTGGAAAATACGGTTCGCATTCTGCTAATGGACATTTGAGTGGTGTATTGACGGCTTTGGTGGTAATTTCCGTATTGCGTTGTTGATTTTGTGTAGGTTTTTCGATTTTGTTAGTAATTATTGGCCGTCGAAGCATTGCATTTAGTGCTTGGCTAATGACACGTCAACCATCAATGGTTGGGATTGTGTGAAATTTAATGAACAGGGAAATAGATGGACGAAAAGTGAAATGAGTGAAATGAGAATATGCAGACAGGCAAATGCTCGGACAGTGATATTAAAGTTCAGATCGACACACGTGGAAACAAAGAGATGAATGGATAGACGGACATTCAAACAGCCATGTCTACCAACTGGCATAATGTGCAAACTATGCAGCAATTCCACTGACTTTTTGAATTGAAACGAAATTCGAATAGTTAGTTTGACTCTCATTAGTTCAAAGGAGAAATATTTTTTTTATAATCCGCAGATCCTTTTTTTACCTCATTCAAAGCACTTCATAAAACAAAATCAGCGAGTTCATAAAACCATAACAAATAAATTGTTACTACTTTTAGGTCCTTGAATTATGCACATAAAGGCATATAAAATCCACACATGTAGGTATATAAATTTGTGCTCAAGTATATTCGATTTGATTATTTATGTGTCCGTCTCACTTGTCGCCCAAAGAAAATCTCACAATCCAAATGTCGGAACGTTGCCTCATGAAATTCATTTACCATTTGATTACCAAATGGCGTACATGTTGAAATTTCGCACACTGACAAATATGTGTTTTTATGTATGTCATGCATGCCAAGCATTCTGCTTGCCACATAAATTTTATTTTTATGTGTTGACTAGATCTGAGTGCTAAAAAGGACTGACGTGGGCAAAAAATTGCAAACTAACAGAAAAAAAATGAATACATTTACAACGAACGAAACATTTTCCAGTCGGTATTGATCGACTTTAGTTGCTTTCTACTATAATTTTCAATTTTTTTTAATTTAATTTAATTTTAATTTTTTTTATTTTAATTTGACTAAATAATATTCAATAATATTTAGTAATAAAAAATTTTAATAATTTAATATTATTTAGAAAATAATATTTAATATTTAGTTTATATTATAAATCCTTGAGCTGAGGTCTTTGCCATAAATGTGTGTACCAGGAAATTACTAACGCTCAATGTTAGAAGGAAACGGATAATCATAATGTCAGACAGCCAGGCGGCAATCAAGGCCCTGGGCTCGATGACATTTGACTTCAAACTGGTCTGGGAGACATCAAATGTTCTTCAGAACAGATTGGCAAAGGATGGGGCTGCTAGCCGGCCCTACGGACCTGAACCAATCATAGGTGTCAGCAAGTCCCATTACAGACATTGTGTTAAACAGGAATTCATTAATCGAGCAAACCACAAATGGTCGAACACAATGCTCCAAGCTTTTATTTCCAGCTTACTCGGAAAGTAAATCTAAGTACCTTATTGACCTAAGCAGAAAGGAGCTCAAGGTTATGACGGGATTCTAAGTGGATACTGTCGGCTAAATATGCATAGGGCGCGTCTGGGACTAACGGACAGCGAAGAGAAAGAGACTTCTGTACATATAGGGTGTTTTTTTTAGAGGTATAGAACTTCGAATTGAAATAAAACACAAGAAAATCGTTTTAATGTCCATCAATTTGGCTTTATTGGAAGGATAATTTTATGCCATTAATGTTTAAATATGATTTCGGGCATGTGACCGCCGCGGTTGGCTCGAATAAAGCCAATTCTACAGGTCCCATTTTCAGTTGATGGACAAAGCTCCAATTGCTGTGCACGGTGGCGAATCGATTCATTCCGGTCCTCTTCAACATTTTGCTCTACAGCGGCAATTGTTTCTTCGGTGCGCACTGTTCGACGTCTCTGGGGATGCGTATTATCACATAGAGTAAACGTAGTGCGAAAACGACCCATGGTTAACCGAATTAATTGCTCTGATGGACGATTATGTCGACCATAAAATGGACGGAGCTTGCGGTAAACTTCGCGAACTGAACCATTATTTTCGAAATAAATTTGCACGATTTGCAAGCGTTGTTCTTTTGTCAACCTGTTCATGATGAAATGCCAAACCAAACTGAACATAAATGACATTAATGACTGAACATAAATGACATAAAATGACAGTTTTATCTCTATTCGAAAAACAAACCTCTAAAAAAAACACCCTATATTATAACTGAATGCCCTGCCCTAATACACGCAAGAAAGTGAATATTAGGGAAGGAGGTAATACAGACGAAAGATTTGTCTGAAATATCTAAAGAAACTTAAGGAGTTCCTAGATAACATTGGAGGACACGAACTCCTCCAGTAACGTAGAGGGACATGACACAATAGTTCATGACCTGGACGCAGTGTCTCGGGCAATTGTTGTCCGAATCCCAAATCTAATCTAATCTAATCTAATCTATAAATCCTTTTTATAAATCCATATACCTATGTATATTTCGCGTGTAAGCGTGAATATTGGAATTTTCTAAAATAGTTCATTCAAAATCCCTACGAAACAAACTTGTTGAAAGCGAGCGAGCTTCAGTTAGTGTTTAATTTAAATTTCAAATAAAATTGAGCTCAAAAGTTGAACGCACACCCCTTTAAAATAAAACAACAACAACAATACCATCGACTTTTTGGACCATGTATCAAAGAATATCCATGAGGCGGACAAGGCATATTGCTGCACATTGGAGTGGCCGCAGGACACTGTGCCTTAGGTTTTTTGTCATAGTTTCTATGCTCCCAAAATGGCACCTCTCATCTAGTGATGTCTGTAGAGGCTGTGAAATAGTGAAATAGAAGAAGAAGCAGAGAAAATAAAACTCTTTCCATGCCAGTTTTGCAGGCTAACGGCTACCACTGTAAAGTTGAGTAGAGTTGAGTTGAGTTGAGTTGAGTTGAGTTGAGTTGAGTTGAGTTGAGTTGAGTTGAGTTGAGTTGAGTTGAGTTGAGTTGAGTTGAGTTGAGTTGAGTTGAGTTGAGTTGAGTTGAGTTGAGTTGAGTTGAGTTGAGATGAGTTGAGTTGAGTTGAGTTGAGTTGAGTTGAGTTGAGTTGAGTTGAGTTGAGTTAAGTTGAGTTGAGTTGAGTTGAGTTGAGTTGAGTTGAGTTGAGTTGAGTTGAGTTGAGTTGAGTTGAGTTGAGTTGAGTTGAGTTGAGTTGAGTTGAGATGAGATGAGTTGAGTTGAGTTGAGTTGAGTTGAGTTGAGTTGAGTTGAGTTGAGTTAAGTTGGGTTGAGTTTAGTTGAGTTGAGTTGAGTTGAGTTGAGTTGAGTTGAGTTGAGTTGGGTTGAGTTGAGTTGAGTTGAGTTGAGTTGAGTTGAGTTGAGTTGAGTTGAGTTGAGTTGAGTTGAGTTGAGTTGAGTTGAGTTGAGTTGAGTTGAGATGAGTTGAGTTAAGAGAATTGATTTACCGTCCGGTCTTAACGATGTGGCTGAAGCTTAACTCTTTCGGTATTTCGTTGCCATATGGCTACATGCTACTTTTTGGACATTTAAACCCTTTAGGGTTTCGAGAAAGGACTTTGTTTTGTTCCTTAGAATAGTTCAAAGTTTTAGAAATAATACGAAAATAATAATTGAATATTTGACTTTAAGGAAGAGAAATATGAAGGTTTTTGAAATTTTTAATCTTTATATAATAAAGAAAGACTGACTTTGACTTTTTCCTTTAATTACAAAAATTTCTTTGAAATGTATTTTAGTTAAGGTAAATAAATAAATGTTAAAATTTAAGTTAGATGTAAAACCTGTATGCTTAGTTTAATCACATATTACAGCAACAAAGATATGGTTGCTATAATATGACAAAACTCTAGAAAACAGGGTTTGGAGACAAAAATTAAAAATATTATTATCGATTTTTGTTTACAGAAAATTCAATTGATAAAATATTATAAATATATATAAATTAAAATAAATTAATTAATAAATATTAAAATTAAAAATATTAAAATTAATAAATATTGAAATTTAAAACTTAATAAATATTACAATTAAAAATATTTAAATTTTAAAACCAATAAATATTAAAATAAAAAATATTTAAATTATAAATTAATAAATACTAAGATTAAAAATATTTAAATGTTGAAATTATTAAATATTAAAAAATTAATTTAACCCTTATTCTCATACCCAAACTTACTAACGTCGTTTGGCACCCGGGGTACCCGGAAATTTTTAAGTTTTCAATATTTTGTTAATTAAAAAACAAAATTTTTTAAATATATGATTTGTTCGCTTTTCACCTAAATAACGAGGATCCGGAAGGTATAAACAAAATTTTCATTATTTGTCAGTTTTTTTCACGAAAATACATCGCAGTGGGCACCCGGGTACCCGGGTATGAGAATAAGGGTTAAAAAATTTAATTGATAAATTATAATACAAATATATAAATTAAAATAAATTAATTAAAAAATATTAAAATTAAAAATATTCAAATTTTAAAAATTGATAAATTTAAAATACAAAATATTTAAATTTAAAATTATTAAATTTTGAAATTAAAAATATTTATATTTTACATTAAGGAATATTAAGACTAAAAATATTTAAATTTTAAAATTATTAAATATTAAAAAATTAATTAAATCAATTTATTTGATAAATTATATTAAAAATAAATATAAATTAAAATAAAAAAATTAAAAAATATTAAAAATTAATATATATATATATAATAAATAATAAAATCAAAAATATTAAAATTGTAAAATTAATAAATATTAAAAAATAATTTTTTATTTTTTAGTAAAAACCTATAGAGAAAGGCTTAACTATAGGACCTGCTTAACTTGATTACAAAGTCAAGTTGTTTTATTCTCTGAATGCAGGTTGAAAAATATGAATTTTCCTACAGATGAAAGGACCTTTTGAATAAGAGTGCCTAGTCTAACCTACTTTTTGTAGTTTTGGGTAGCAGACAGAAGTATCATAGTAAATTGAATTCGTTGAATTGATGGCATATCCTCTTCTTCAAAATAAACAAGCCTTCTGTAAAGTAAATATTACAAGTTTATTCGAAAGTAAATTATACCCGAAAATTGCACTGCAGCGTATAAAAATTGCATTAAAGTGACACAAAACTGTCGCTTTTTCGCCATATTTTCTTAAAAAAAAATTCTGTAAGCAAAACAATGCTTCTTACATGTTTGTATGCAAAACAAAAGATTTTATGGAATTTGCACTAAAAAAGAGAATTTTTACCGCGCACTGTATGCCACATTTTTTAAGCTACTGTCAACGCGCCACACACGCGTGCCACGTTTACCAGATTCTCTATTGGAGTAAGTGTGTGTGTGTGTGTAAGCCTGTGTGGGTTTGTGTGCTTTTGCAGTGCTGGGCGGTATTTATGAAAATACAGCCAGACCGGTCGCTCTCTCTTCCTCTTACACTCTCTTTTCCAACTAACTTGGCGCTTTCCACATAAACGAATAGCAATGCGACTGACAGCGTTTCATAGAATTTGGTTTGCTGCCAGTGTTGTCATCACTGTTACTGTTGTTGTTGTTGTTGTATGCTGCCAAGCTAACAACGCCTTCACTGATGCTGGTTGTTGTTGTTTTCGTTCTCGTTGTTGTTGTTGTCATAGCCCGCGCTCGCAAATCGTATGGTAATAAATTCGTTGAATAATAATTTCAGACTGGCGTCGCAGCAATGATAAACTGTAGATGATATATTATTGCATTTCTGCCATAATAAATGGTACTATTGTATTTTATATTACATATACACAAACACACACACACATATATGCATACATGTGTAGGATAGAGTGTCTGTTCGAACGAGCCTTTTGGCAGCTGTGTGCTGACTGCTTTACACTTTGAACGAACTGAACGCAAGCTTCTGCTTAGTGGGTTAGGTTGCTTATGTTAGCTTTCCTCACACACACACACTAACACGTACACACACAAGTACATATTTGTATAGTACATATTAAGGAGTATATAGTATGGTATGCTATCAGCGAAAGTATATGGATGCAGTCACGCGTTCGCTGTTTGATAAAGCATGTAGCACATCTAAGAAAGGTTTATCAAGTTTTGTATTTTCAATTTTTGTGAATAATGACACTTTAAAGTCTTGTTGACATTTTTTCTATGCCATGACATTCAGGCAGTAAACAATATTTTTATATTTTATAAATAAACTATATTTTTCTTTCCACATGTGTACACAAGTCTTTTGTCGATTACGTAGCAAATATTTTTTGCAATAAATTTATATATATTTTTCTTTATTTTTCATTTCAGCATTGACGTGATCGAAGAGCGTCAACAGACTAATAGGTATGTAAATATATCACAATTTCCATTATGGTGAAGTCTATGTGATTCTTGGTTAGTCATATTGGTGAAAGTAATCTCAAATGATCTACAGCAGCCTTCGGGTTAGTAGGAGTGGAAAAGTAAAGAACAGATGGAGAAGGTTTATGATGTTTATCGTATTGTTACGAAAATGACTTCTCTAAGTTCGTATCTGGATTGTGCTTAAAATAAAACAACTTCAATTATTCAGCGCAAACGCAGTCATAAACCAACAATCGCTTTATTTACAAATGTACACTTGTTACTACTTTACACTACTACTATTGCATGTTTCCCCTTCGCTTGCTCAAATTAGACTTCCTTCTTACTTAGATTCCTCTGCGATGCACACTGCTGCCTTTTTTTTACCTGTCTGGTTATCGCGCCGACTGTTGTCGCACATTCCAATTGCGTGCTCGACCATTCTCGCACAAACATCACCTTCGCGAACCATCCTTGCCATATCGGAATTATAGCAAGTTTGCCGTACTCTAAAGTGCGTGCCTAAAAGTATGCTCGTAAAAGCATTCACGCATAGCACAGCAACAGAGTTCCTCATCGTTACAGTATTATTGTTTATCGCATATAGCAAAAAAAACTATATAATAAATATATTATATAAAAAATTAAAAATAAAAATATTTTAAAACAATTAAAAAAAAATATGCCCAAAACATATTTAGAAAAATATATAAAAAAATATAAAAAACCAACAAACAAAAAATCATCTCCGGAGATGTTCAACCACACTATGGTCCAAAGAATACCCTTTGCCATTAGTTTGAATGAGCTTTTTGACTTAATCTCCGGAAAAATTATTAGGTAGTTTCTAAAGAAAACAAATGCATATAATCTTTTAAAAATAAATCAATATTTTAAACCTTATTTAGGGTTTTCTGGTATCAAGAAGGTAGTGCCTCCTTGACTTATCATTCTTCAGTCATTCTCCTTGACTAATCCAGTCAGAGTCCCTTCACCATTCTTACTAACTAAACAAGATTTAGGCGATTTTTTTAAATTTTCCAGTTTGAAGTATCTCTCCTGATATATGTTTGTGGCATCAAAAAGATGCTAAGCGGTCTCTGCTCTTGACTAATCTAGTCAGAATCCCTTCACCATTCTGACTAACTAAACAAATTGTGGAGAAATTGTAAAATTTTTGAGATGTAGCTGCATCTGACACATGTTTGTGGAACTAAAAAGGCACTAAGCACTTATTGTCCTTGACTAATCCAGTCTTTTTAACTAAACAAATTTTGGAGAAATTGTAAAATTTTCCAGTTTGAAGTGTACCAGATATATGTTTGTGGTATCAAAAAGGAACTAAGCACTCATGGTTCTTGAGTAATTCAGTCAGAATCTCTTCACCACTCTTCGTTACTAAACAATTTGTGCACGGATTTGTAAATTTTCCGGTTTATGGCATCAAAAAGCAACTAAGCTCTCATTGTTCCTGACGAATCCAGTCAGAATATCTTCACCACTCTTTGTATTTAAACAATTTTTGCGAATTTTTTAATTTTCCGGTGTGAAGTATCGACCCTGATATATGATTGTGACATCAAAAAGACACTAAGCGGTCTTCGTCCTTGACTCATCCAGTCAGATTTCTTTCACCATTCTTACTAACTAAACAAATTCTAGAGAAATCGTAAAGCTTTGCAGTTTGAAGTGTACCTGATATATGTTTGTGGCATCAAAAAGGAACTAAGCTCACATTGTTCTTGACTAATCTAGTCAGAATGCCTTCAGGTGTTTAACTGACGACTTAACAATTTGTCGAGGGATTTGTAATTTTTCCGGTTTAAGGCATCAAAAAGGAACTAAGCTCTCATTGTTCTAGAGGAATCCAGTCATTTTCACTTCACCATTCTTTCTAACTTATTTAGTTCAGGAAAATTTTAAAGGGCACCTGATATATGTCTGTGGCATCAAAAAGGATGCTCTCATTGTTCTTGAGTAATCCAGTCAGAATCCCTTCAGCACTTTAACTACTAACTGACTTACTAAACAAAGAGAAATTTGTAAATTTTCCGGTTTGAAGTGTACCAGATTTATGTTGACATAGTATATTTATGGTTGCTTAGCTAACCGATAGAATAGTTGGTAGTTCAGTACACATATCTTCCTTTCTCGGTCATCATCTTCTTCATGGCTTTTTGGAGTGTGAAGGCTACGGAGAATATACGGATACGAGTTCTTGAAGGCATCGGAGTCTTTGAGTTTGACGAATTTTGAGTGCTTCTCACTCTCTTTTTTCAGTGAGATGCATATCAACCGGGGAGATACCGCCTTGTGTCTTGCAAGGCTCGTGTTTCAACTATGAAAATTTATCAATCTGGGGTTATCACTTAAAATACATCTTGAATAGGCCAAAAGTTAAATTTTAAAAGATTTTAAATACTTACATATGTACCACATGATAGTCAGAGTCGAACATCTTCAGTTCTTCAACATAAATTTCGACAATAAAAATCATAAAAACCACTCTACAAATATTAAACCCACATATTGCATTGTAGTTAATAGATCGTTGCCTTAGAAAACGAATATCGTATGTTCCATTAAGCATAGTAGGACATACGACATTTGTTTTCTCAGGCGACGAAATGTGAGCAGACTTCAAGCAGCCACTTGACCCAATTACGAATCACTATTTTCATTAACCCTTAACCATTAACCCAGCATCTTTTTAATGTCCCTCAAAACAATTATTCAGATCTTATGACCCACGCAAAATATTTATTCGGAATCTGTGTCCCCGAATAAAAGGTTGATTTCAGAATTTGTGAGCATGCAACATAATTTGTTGAGTCCAAATTTGATAGCATGGAAACATTTCCACTGAGAGTGTTTTGGATTTCAAAACTAAACTCCGTGCCGAAAGGGTTAATCTGTCAAACTAAAACAAGAATTTTATTCTTAAACTATCCATCAGCGTAGTGAGCAAATTTTCCTTCACATAAAGCTGCATATCCTTCATGTATTGGCTGGCTTGGCTCTTAATCGTTTTGACATTCATTTCAAAAGTTCTTTCATGCCACAAGAGCTATGAGAAGCTACTCACACCACATTAAGCCACAAACAAATAAACTGTACAAGTGTTATGCATATAAATACATGCATATGTATATGTATGTATGCACAAGTATGTATAAACAGACAAACCCATACATGCGCTTGTATGTGTTAAAGAAGCAAGAGTGTGTGTGTTGTTAAAGATGAACGTGACGCTGGTAACAGGAAGTCAGGTTGACAGACAGGATATTGAATGGAATGAACGGAAATCAAATAAAAATGCACGTTGCTGTGGTGTTGTCATACAAATGAATGTGAACATATCTATGTATATATGTATATATGTGTGTATGTACGAGTAAGTATGTCTGCTGTTCATATGGTGATATGAAAATGCTTTTCTGTATAATATTTTACATATATAAGAATAACTTGTTGGCCTCATTTCTTCTTACCTTACATACTTATTTGCACATGTACATACATCTGTATTTATTTACTGTCATTCATTGTATTTTGGGTGGGCTGATTGTACAAAAAGGTACGCAGAATTTCGCAGAACGAAGACTTAATATTTGCAATTTTTTTTATTATAATTCCAAGGAAAGAGTTTTCTTCTTTTAGCTTTTTTTTATTTTTATGATTTATATATTTTTTATTTCCTGCGAAAGAGTTATCTTTCTTAGCTTCGTGAATTAAATATATTTTCTTTGATCTGTATTAAAATTGTTTTGAAAAAATTATTCTATGAAGGCAGTTAGAATGATCAGAGGAATCATCAAACCCAAACACTGAATACTTTTGAAACGAACTGAAGACTGCTGCGTTTAACAGATCTGTACTGATAGAGAGAGAGGAGAAAAACTGAGGGGAAATACAACTCTCAAGCTTTCCAAGACATCAAATTTCACTGCCGTTGTTGCTGAATTCTTTGGGAGATATTTTCGTAATATTTGTTTCAGTTTAGGATTTTAAGAAATAATCTTTCAACAGAGTTCTTCAATTTTATTGAGGATATAGTAACTAACAAAGTTGACAAGCTTAAATCGTGTCCATTCTTTAACACTAGAATGCCTAAGGTAGTTAAATTGGCTACATTCAGGTCTTTTATTTTAAAACATTTTTATTACATCGCTTTCTAAAAAATATCTTACATGACTTTTACTCATTTTTAAAGCTAAATGGAACAACAAACAAAAATGGATAAACATTTTTAAATTCCAATTTTCCAAAATTAACCTTAAATGCCCAAAAGAAGTTATTTTGAAAACCTTTATAAAATTTTCAGCAAAAGTAAATTTCTTTCTGACGAATATGCATCTTCAATTGCAAAATGTAAAAATTTCAAATAATTGCAAACATTTTAAAAAAAGATATCACAGTAGGCTATGACAATTCTCAAGTTTGTCAAACAAAAAAATCACACACAAAATTCATTCACAATGCAAAACTCCGAAATTCATTCCATTTTATCCCATTTATGTGTTAAGTGAGCCATTACATTTGAATGAATTTACTTTGTAAACCATAAAAAAGTAAGTTCAGACTTTCGGGCATTCTAGTGTTAATGAATCAGTTAGTCTGTCTCTTGGGTACTGAAGAACATCCATCGTTTAGCAGCTCCTAGAATACCTCCTTGAAATGTGATATGCTGACAGAGCCGTTGGGACACTCGTGGGGAAAATTTCATAAATTGTATGTTAGCTTCATAACTTTAGACATAACCTTTCAGTAGGCTTATTCAAACAATTCTGGGTACATTAATCAATAGAGTCAATGAGGTTTAATCATTAGTTGGATCTGCTCATTGGGAATTGCAGGACATTTAGGGCTTAGTAACTCATTAGAGCAACGCTAAAATGTATTAAACAGAAAGAGACGCTGGATCCTTTGGGAGATTATTTCCTAATTTTTGGTTTAGCTCAGGAACATTAAATATTTATAATCTTTTAGTAGGCTTCTTCATCCTTTTTTCTACTTATTGACCATTAGGGTTAACTACCCGTAGGGTAACCGTATCCATTTCTTTATTGGTCATTATGCTGATAAGAGACTTTAGAGAAATCAATGATTGTTGACTCATTGTAGCATCGGAGGTAGAAGACTGTAAGTCACCTTCTCTGCCACTGTCTCACTCGCTCTCTAGATGGAAATGAAAAGCTCTGGGCTTACCATTCTTCAACGATATGAATGGCGTCTGTACAGCTATCAATCAACGCGACCAATCAGACTTCCAAATTAGTTGCAGTAAGGTCAGATCTCTCTTTTCTTCTTGAGGTATCATGGCAAGGTCTGGCAGCTACTTCAACCTAATCATCGTTGAAAAATTTCCATAAAACTTACCGGAAACAACACTGACTAAAGTGACCATTGGTTGAAAGGAAATAAAAACGTGAGAAGAAGTCAGTTTTGCATGTGGTTCACTTATTGGCTGAAAAAGTATACATAGTAGGTTGTGTATACCCTTATCTGGGTTCCTGGCCATAGGAACATTAAAGGGAATGAGAGAGCGAACGAATTGGCGCGCTCAGGTGCCTCGCTCGAACGCTGGGTGTCCCTGTTCCGACGCCTGTGGAAGTTGTCAAGAGGCGCTGCTATCTGCATTGCCTCAGTCTTGCCAATCGGATGTGGAAGTCGCTGACTTCCTGTCGTACCTCGTGTTCGATGTGGCCCTCCTACAATGAACGGAGATCCCGCGAGCTTATACACAGATCTCGCACGGACGTCGCTAGGCTTACGGCGGTCATCACAAGCCACTGGACCATTGGTCCAAATGCGGAGAGGCTAAGCAATCAATACCTACTGTAGGAGCTGTGGGAATTTAAAGGAAAAATAAACACCTAATCACTTCTTCTGGCAAGATTTAAGTCTCTGGGGAAACACTTCCTTATTTGTTCGGCCCATTGGTCGACAGTAAGTCTGAGGTCACACTAAAAACCAGGTTTCGTTTCGGTGAGCATGTGGTATCAAAACGTCGTCTTTGCGCTTATTGTGACTTGCAGGGGGACAACTATGAGTCAGCCACTTCAACCAACCAAGGTATACACAACGCCCGAGACTTGGAATCAGAAATACAAGATATGTAATAAAGAAGAAGAAGACAAATGATGTAGTTGAAGATGGCATTGACAGATCATTCAACCCAACAAATGCTTCGCATCAAGAGGCCTCTTTCTTACTGCTTAATTCATAGCCTTTGGCATTCAAATGAAATTTCATACTAAGAAACATACTTGATTCATACTAAACCCAAGTAAAATTGTATATGAGTCTCTTTTAACCCGTTAGTTGTAAAAGGGTCAGTAAATTTTTTCGCACGTTTTTCCTGTAAAACATTTGAAACTTCTTTATCTTAATGGTATCCGAAATTTCACTTACAATTGCTTAATCCACTTACTAAAAAATTTCGTCGACATCAAACGTTCATTTTCCTTTCAATTGCACTCACACATTCAATACGAGCGCCACCCTTAATTATTTCGTGCTAATACTCATAAATAGCTAATACGATAATTAAGTGGTTTTTTCGATGCTCGCTGCTGAAACGTAAAAAACATAAAAACTGTAGCTTTAATATGGCACTCAATGTTCGCCCAACGACACGGAACCACATCCGAGTTGGTGCGCAGCGGCAGTGGTGAAAAATCCATTTCGATGAATGGAATCACGTACGATTTTCATTTGGATGCCAAAAGGAATGCCAATTAGGCGCATACACACACACAAAAACACTTACTCACCCAAACACACACGCACACGTACAAAAACATATCCACCCGAACGCTAGGCGGCCACCTTTTGGCGTTTTCACGCCATTTTTCGCCTGACACTGCCACACATAAGGACCCCTTATGTTATGTTTGCGGCTGCCAAAGCGGTCCTGGCTCGGGTTGTGGCACCGACTCTGGTTGCGGCTGTGGCAACGTCACTGCTAAACGTGTTGGCGCGGCACCAGGTCAGAGGAAATTGCACTTTGGCAGTGCCAGGCAAGGCGAGAGTAAACGAAGCGAAATGAAGCGTAGCGCGAGCCATGCGTTTAAATTTGAAATAGAGGCAAAAAGCAACAACAAAATGGTGCAAGTGCCTAGAGATGTTTGAGCCGCATCAGCAAACGGCACACAAAACCTCCAACTAAATGTTGTTAAAAGGCCAAAAATCAAAAGCACTCAACACAACTAAGCCAACCGAAATTGGTTTCAAAATAAGTAAAAGTAAAAAAAACACTTAAAAAGACCATATATAGAAAATTTAAGTTTTTCCAAAACATTTGCCATAAACACGCAGACTAGTTGGTTCATACATGTATGTGTGTATGTGTGTGTGTGTGCTTGAGCATTTAAAAGTGTTTTACCATTGAAGTTTGCTAGAGGAATTTTAATTTTAATTTAATTCCTTATGAAATAAAAACATCCTTCACTTCAGTTCAACAATGAGCGTAGTAACAAGCAACGTTATAGCAACGAAAGCAACAACAAACCATCACAAGAGCAATAGAAATTTTGCAGGAAATAAAAAAAAGAGAGAGAGTAATTTATTGCTGGGAAACGTGTTCGGAAAGCATTGCCGGCTTTTATTTTGACTTTTGTTAAGTGCCGATGGCGCTTAAGCACAGCCACACCAACGCACACAAATACACACAAACACACACACACACACAAATACTCTCTTACACGCATACTCGCTCGCCCACAGTACTTATGCACTTTGCACAAGCATAAGTCGGCACTTGCGGAAACCCATCATGAAGCGCAAAATGATTTATTTGCAGAGTCCACAAAAAACAACAACCTAGAAACAACAATAAGCCGTCGCAATAATAACCCACAATTTTAATGCTTTTTGGGCTGTAATGAGTTTCGTTGCGCTCTTTGAAAGTTCAAATTGCCCATACTAAGCTTTTTTACATCGCAAATAATTTCTATAAAATCGCATATTAAATTGTGATTCGCATAAATTTTTATGGCCTGCATAAAGCTACACATAAAGTTGTATACATTTCAAAGTTCAGTGCCTTAAAAAAAATACCACCAATAAAAACGCGTGAACTTTTTATGGTGTCGGAACGCAACGGTCACGGTGGAAGTTGACAACTTTTTAGTGGGAATATACTTCGAGTTTTGTTTCTATGTCTTTTCTACGAAACTCTGTGGTTGAGGGGTCTTCTTTTAGTGCAGTCCAAGCTGCTAACCAACCACCATTCAATGTACCAACTTACGAATCTAATATCTTACTCCCAACCTACCAACTTTTCAAACAATTAACGTTCTAACCAACCAACCTTTGAGCCTACGAACCTACTAAATTAACAAACCATCAATCTACAAATCTATCTACCTACTCATCTACCAACCCATTATCCTACAAACCTACCAACCTATTAACCTACAATATTTCAAACACACCAGTCCATTAACCTTCAAATCTACCTACCATCAACTCACCAACTTATAAACATACCAACTCAACAACCCATCAACGTACAAATCTATGCATCTACTCACCTATCAACTTACATACCTACCAACCTATAAGTCTACAAGTCGAAGCAACCAACCCATTAAGCTACAAACCTACCTACCGATTACCAACCTATGAACCTACAAACTTAACAATCCATCGACCAACAAAAGTACCCACCTACTCATCTTTCAACTCGAAAACCTATGAACCTTTCTACCAACTTACCAATCGGCGAACTTATCAACTTACGATCTTACCAACGTATCTACTAACCCATCAGTGGCGCATGCAGGATTTACAATTTGGTGGGAGGGGCGATTTGCGGACAATACCAATACCCAATACCATTTAACCCTTTCGGGACTACTCGGAAAAGTTTTTAATTTTTTTTTTTTTGGAGCAATTAAAAATCATTTTGTTTATAAAAGAGCATATTTTGAGGCTCTTAATTTTTTAAGGAAAATGTATGAAAAGTGATGAAAATGACTATGGTACGTTTTTGCTATTATTTCGATACGAATGTGACTTACGTCAAAAAATTTGGCTGTGTTGTATTACTTGACGTTTCCGCTTTCATTGACACCTAACTCGTTAGTTGCTTTACGAAAAATGTGCATGTTTTTCAACATTAAAGAAAACGCCATGAAATTCCATATTTTCCGACTTTGAGGTCCAATTACGGCGGAATTTTAAAACTCATAAAAATAAATTACATTGGAAAATAAGCCGTGAGGTGTTGTGAATGCCACAAAGAGAAAATCATGTCAACCGGTTTATTGGTTTAGAAATTACAATCCCAAATGTGAACGCACGCCCATTTTTTGCGAAAACGGAAACTAAGTTTTAAAAACGGTTTGCGGATTCGAAATCAGCGTTCCCTAATTAACCTAGAACTGATGTTAAGCCCAGAAAAGCCGACCAAAAGTCGAAATTTATTGCCCTGTGTAAATGTTCGAATTATATGTCTCCGTAAAAAAGGACGATTTCAGAATTTGTGAGAATGCAACATAATTTTGTAGCCCCAATTTTCATACCATGAGAACATTTCTATCAAAAGTATTTTGGTTTTCAAAATTAAACTCCGTCCCGAAAGGGTTAAACCATATTTTGAACCAGCAAGTTTTGTATTTGTGCGCCTATGTGCATCAACCTAAAAACCTATCCTCCTACCTACTTACCAACATGCTGCCCTATCAACCTTCAAACTTACTAATGTACCATTTCATCAACTAACCAACCCATCAACCTACCATCCTAACCACCTACGAATTTATGAAGTTACCAACCTACCAATCTACCTATCAACCTCAGCCCACCAGCCTACAAAATTCATCAACCCCCAAGCTGATTAATCTACGAACTTACCAGTGATGCAATCTTCCTTTCCACAGAACAATTCTTCGGTATCTAAGAGCTAAGATATATTTGTGATTGCTCTATGTAAAATAAGTATTATCCATATTGTATTATTCTAACTAGAACTGAAAAATCTTCCAAAGTTTTAATTAAGAAAGCTAGTTCAGTTACTGAAAAAATTGATCTCAAGTGGTTCTTTCCAAAACTGTGGGGAAATGGGAGATTGTGTTCTAAGACACGCATACCCATAGTTTCTGCTCTATGCAACAGCCACACAGAACATCTAAATACTCTGAAAATTAGTCTACGTAGTCAATTAGGCTGCCAAAGGAAAATCTACAAACTTGAGCTCAAAAGACCCACACATGACTGAAGTAAACTGTGTGTATTTCTACCTTTGAACAATTCGTTTCTCTATATGTAAACTCGCTCTTTGTGAAATAATGTTAAGAACTGTCAACCTATAAAAATTACCAACAAATACCAAATGGCTCCATGAACAGTCAGAAAGATTTGATCCAGAATTTTGTTTTTTAAATTTCCTTGTTCAATCCTCTCTGGAGCGTAGGGCCTCAACAAGACTCTTCCATCGTACACGATTCTGGGTTGTTGTTTTTGCGCGGTCCCATGTGGTATTGACAGCGGCTAGTTTGCGCAGGGTCGACCTTCTCCAGGTGTTTTTTGGTCGACCGCGACTTCTACTTCCTTGCATGTTCGAGTCCAGTGCTATTCTCGTGATGCTTTCGGATGGTTTTCTTAGCGTATGACCTATTCATTTCCATTTTCTGGGCTTTATTTGCCTCAGAATGGGTTCCTCTTTGGTAATCTTCCCCAGCGTATCGTTACTAATTGTGTTGGGCCAGAATATCCTGCAGATGATTCGCAGGCATTTGTTGACGAAAGATCGTAGCCGCTGATCAGAATCAACCGGAGCAATTCCAAAGAATTGATTCAACTGAACAACTGCTTTACTGAGATTTCACTCAGAATCATAACTACTATAGATACTGGTTCATTAAACTCCAAAAGAGACTGCAAGTACTTCAAACTAACTTCTGCAAAAGCACAAAGAGACGAAAATTGTATGGAAAGCGACGAGCATCTGCTCTGAAAATGTCAAAGGTAAGAAAGATCTTACTTTCTTACATACTTAACTTGGCTCTATAACTCTTTCTCGGTCTTGGTTGAATCTAAAAAAGCACGCCAGCTGTTTAAGTCCTGTGACTTCTGGCTGCAGTGGGAATTTCCGGGCGCCGATTGGGTCTATGAACTTTGGTCTTTTCAACGTAGATGTGTTCACCCTCTTTGCTGTCGTGTCCCTGTGGGTACCGTATCGTAGACCCACGTAAGCCTAGGCGTATACGGACACGCAAATATGAAACAATACTACTTGAGCTACTCAATGAACCTAGAAAAGACGCCACCAGAAAATTTATTACGATTCTCAAGAATTGGTTCTTGAATGTAGGAAGTGACTAGTTAGGGTGATCGTTATGGTTTTTAACGTGAGTCAAATGACCTAAGTGATGTCCTCGAGACGACTACGTGACTTACTTTTAGTAGGGCTAAAGAAAGAGTTTCATCGTGGTAGTCGTATCAAAGCGGCTTAAAAGTGCTAATCCAATATTTTTATTTTCTCATGGCAGCAAAAACTTACAGATTTCTGTTGAGAGATTTATTCTATGTGGATTGCAGGATTACATTTTTTCTTGAGGGCAGGAAGGCTGTAAGCCTTCCATAGCACTCATTCCATTTTGGAACCATTACTTTTCTTTCACACTTGGAGTTTTTGCCATTGTCTGCCAAGAGCGCACTTGTGCGATTCTTGTAATTCCCATCTGATTCACGTGGAAAGTGATAGAAGTAGATGAGCGTATCACCATCCGGAGCTAGGAATCGAACCTAGGGCCTCGGTATGAGAAGCCAGAATTAGTCTTTACACACTCTTGATCACATCAGTGTCATGATTAAGTTTTGTCTACATAAATATTTGCAATCGCAATTACAATCTAAAATCTTTAGCCGGACTCGATAGCTCGGTGCGTAGCGCGCTGGCTTCTCATACCGAGCGCCCCGGTTTCGATTCCTGGATTGGGCTGGAAAAAACACTCATCTACTTCTATCGCTATTCACATGAAGGGAATGCGAATTACAAGAATCGCACAAGTGCGCTCTTAGCAGGCAATGGCAAAAACCTCCGAGTGTGAACGAAAAAACTGCCAATCGCCGTTCGGATTCGGCGTTAAACTGTAGGTCCCCTCCCCTCCCTTTCCCTATCCGTTTGAAATGTGTGTTGTATCACATGTTGAAAAAAACAGTGTTGCATACGCATTTCAAACGGGTGGAATATGTGGTATCACAACGGGCCCGTTAAGAGGCCTAAGTGTGTCTCATACAGAGGCAGCTTCCGCAACCTAACCTAACCTACAATCTAAAATGTTCTTACCTAATTTCTATCACTTGGTGATCACAAACCAGTCCCTAACAAGATAATGATGTGTGTATCAGAATTAGTATTTTTCACTCGAATTTTAAGATGAAAGAAAAGAATGTTTTGACCTTCCCGCATTGCTCGCTAGTACTGTCCCGAGTCTCGTTTACTTGTTCTCAAACCACAAACCAACCCAAAAGTCCAGCTTGATGCTGAACTAACCAACACCACAGTTTTAAATTGTCATGCTTTGATATATTTGACTTTTATTGATTCACTTCACTTGTGCCTCAATGAATTTTTGTAATTATATCCCGCATATGATTTCCGCATTAGTTGGTTTGGGTTCTTTAGGTTTGTCTTCAACGACTGCTTTATCGTTCTTCGGCTGCAAGTCGGGGCACACGCGTCGTATCTGCACCCTGTGTAGCGTAAAGTCGGCTGAGCTGCTCAGCGAGCTGAGCGTAACCGAGATGCAGTAGAGCAGCATGTGCAGCTGCTTGGTGCGCAGCACATACGAAGCCCCCTGCTTGGGCTTGAACAGCGGATAGCCTCGGCTCTGGCAATCGTACATGAAGTAGCAGCCATTATCGCCGCGGATACGGCCAATGGCCAACGATCGCGTGCCGCACTGCAAAATGCCAAACTTGAAGCGGCGAAAGAAGCACAGCAGCGCTGTGGTCAGGTTCATCGAGAAGCACGACGCCCGATCGTACAGTTGTCCGCAGGTGACAACCTTAATGCGCACATGAAAATACCTGCCGTCCATGCTGCACTTTGAGTTCAGATTCTTCAGCTTGAATTCGCCATCCGACTGCCGCATACATTCCACACTCTCGCAGTGATAGCGATCGCCGTGAATCACAATGGCGTCGAGCAGTTGCGAGCTCCAGTACAGCACCGGAAAGGTGATGGCGGCACAAAAGGCCATCACACCGCAGGCCAGATGCTGTTTGCCGCGCACCGGCGCATCGAAAATGGTCTCCTGCAGGCTGAGGCTGCCCCAGAGCGACCACAGTTGGCGGTAAATTTCCACATCGTATTGGTGCAGTTTGGTTAACGGTATATTGCGAAGGATGCCGGCGCTGTTGCGAAGGCGCAGACGACTCCAGGCCGGCGTACAGAAACTGACAGCCGGACTGTTGCTGCTGTTATCCTTTATATACAGATTTGGCCAGGCGTCCCTTTGGCTGCCACAATTCATGGCTGCAAGCGAAAGTTCACGAGTTCATTTGATGCAGAAAATTGTTGCTGTGGAGTGCGAAAACCAGAAACCCGAGGCTTCTTATTGGAATGAGGAAATAAAAAAAAATATATCAAAACAAAAAAATTTTTTTTCTTTAGTTGTTTTCAAATGTGTATGGAAATGTGATATGAAAGGAATTTTTGAAAAGAAAAGACAAAGAAAAAAAATCGTTTATATTGGGTATTCGTTATGTAAGGAGCAAAGTGGGAGGGAGGCGAATATTTGTGCCAATCTTTTGTTTCGGTGTGGACTTGAGCAGGTTAGGTTAGGTGATGCTGGCTGACCCACGGAGGGGTCTCACATAGACCAAGTGGTGGTCTATAGTGTTACCAAAGAAGTTCCAGACCTACAGTGTCGGACAAAACATTTGCAACTACAATGCAATTGTTCAATTTTTATTGAGTAATTTCTGAACTTATTCAGCTTTTTTTAATTTTTGTTTATTACTAAACATTTCAGCAATTCATAAAAATTAAAATTTTAAAAAATCTGGAGTGCTATACATTTATGCGATTTAAATTGTATATGTAGTGTTTTAAGAACCTTTTTTATCTAAGTAAGTCGCCGCTTTTTTGCTCCGCAATTCTTTCCAAGGAAGGGAACGACGCGGATCCGAGGCAGCTAGCCCGTGATCTGTGGAGAGCAGAACAGTGGACTTGAGAAACTGAATTAGTTTCAATCAAGATACAAAAAAATTAAGGTAGAACCACTGTCAAATTTTTTGACACTAGACGTGTTTATTGACATCTTTCGTATTCATAAAAAGTTTGAGTTGTGATGCCACTTCGATATAATATGAAATTAGAGATATTTAACCCTTTCAATCCCGAATTTTACCCTGTGTCTCGATATTACTTTTTGGTATTTAAATCATGAAACATTTGTCAAATAAGTGTGCACACGACATTTGAAGTCGCCACACCTCTTTGTTAGAGTTCTAAAGCTAATTTACTTTTGAAAAATTTGAGCTTAAAACGGGTTAAATAAATTTTGTATTAATAGTTTTTAATTACAGAAAAATTATAAAATAAAAAAATTATAAAATAAATCAATTTTGTATCAATATTTTTTAATTACAGAAAAATTATTTAATATTTGTGGAAAAATACAAAATTATCACTTTTTGATTTTATTTTACCATTCTTAAAGAAACAGGGTTCTGATCAAACGCGCCCAATCCGTAAATTTCAATTAGAACACAAACTTTCCATGATATCGCTGCAAGTTATTGGACATTATTTTGAGTATAACAGTAAAATTTGTGTAATTTACTTCGACTCCACTTCTAAGAATATTAATTTGTTGGTGCCTACTTGCATCAAACCCATAAATCAATCGTGGCTTTTCTTATAAGATGACAAATAGGTGCTTTCAGGCAACTTTGGGGTCGAAAGGGTTAAGGTTCAAAGACTTTTAAGGATTTTTTTTAATAAACAAAGGCGAAAATATAAAAATTTGAATGCGAATTTAACAACAGAAAATGTATTGCAGTATTAAAAAAATGTTTAGTAGATTTTCTAGCAACGAAAAAAAATCGTGAAGTGTCATATGCGCAACATATTGGCTGAGAAGAAGAAGAAGCATTGGATCTACTTTTATTTTTTGTATCATAGTTTTTTATAAAGTGAGAATAAATAGATTGCTGAGGCATGCACAATCAGCTGTGCTTGACAGTTTGAAACAAAGATTTTTCATTTACAAAAAAAGTTTTGCCTACTTTGCGGAGATCAACAGACACTTCCACTTTATGGATAGGTGAGCGATTTGTCAAACAGAACTGCGACTTCAGCTAAAATTTAAGGCTGTCAACACCATTCAAACATCAATCTATCATCAATCAATCATAATCATTTTCTATATAAGAAGTTAAAAACCTTTTTTCAATGTGAGTCTTTCGAAGTCCTCACCCTCAGTTCTTGATTCACTGTTCTACAGAAAATGTCTTAGCGAACATCAAATAGCTGCATGAAAGAAAAGAATTTCCATAAATTTTGTATGATTAATTTTTTCTAAAAAAAAACAAAGAATTTCACTGATCAATGCTACCGAAAAATTTTGCGCTGCACTGCATCGGCACACAAACCAAAAACTCCATGGTATGAAATAAATGCCAAATACTGTAGACCACATTAAAAATGTGAACGCACGAATGCGATGAGCGGCAGGAATTTCAGTCGCAGACAAATGGAACGAGTGCACCAGCATTTCGGCGGCCGAAATGAGACAATCTCGACGCCAATGAAGCGAAATGCGCCATTAACCGCCACCAGCCCAATCACGTTCGCCAGTCCTCATTGGCGTTGTTGTCGTCATTCAGTCAATGTCACTGCTGCCAGCACACGCAAATAACACAGTTGCTGTCTACGTGTGGCTGTTCGAGTGTGTGTTGGTGGTTGTTCTGTCTGTGTGCGTGCATACGTGCCGCGTACTATCATTTCAAACGGCGGAATTGCGCCCACCAACACCATTAACAATTCGCTAGCGGCATACGCGTTCGCCCTTCCTTCTTCCCTCCCCAACCCCCGCCAACCGTGGCCCACATGCGCCACCATGTAATCGCATTAATTCATAACAGCAGAAAACTATCACACGGCCGTTTGCATGTCGGCCTCTGGCGCCTCGAGCCCGAGCCCGCGTACGCTCACGTTTCAACTGCGAAAGCCGCAAACGTAAACCGAATTACCGCCTCGTGCGGCCGCTGCGGCTGCAGACGCCCAGACGCTACAGTGGCGCGCCCGCATTGTCGTCCCCGGCCGCAGCAAGGCATTTGTATGTGTGTGTATATGTGTGTGAGTGTGCGTGAGTGCTTGCGACTGAGCGATTGTATGCAATGTGCAGACTTTCAGCGCATTGCTGACACGTTTCAATTTTTCCTGTGCGTTTTGCCTCTATGTGTGCGTGTGTGTGTGTGTGTTAGTGGGGTTCAGAGTGCGTATGCCTTTGATGACTGTCGAAATACGCTGCAGGAATTTTTAATATTTCATTATTCCCCAGCATAATTTGGTTACTCACACACACACACACACACGCATTCACATACAAGCACACTGAGCTACCCATAAATGCGCTCACAAATGACGTTAATCGTTGCTGCCACGCACAACGTCATTGCCCGCAGTAGCCAAGCTCCATTTTTGCAGGTAAATGTATGTGCTTTCACCTGTGTATGTTTGTGTGCCTGTGTGCTTTGTGCGTTCTTGCTCGATATTTGTATGCTCAGCTTCAGGTCGGATGTGTGAACCGAGGCGCATATTGCGCTCATAACCATTACAAAAGCTTATCATTCATTCATATTAGTGCACCTAAAACACACATACACACACACACATATTTATAGAAACGCACCTGGTCTCGTGTCCGGTTTCCTGCTGTTTATGGATAATCTTTGTGAATTGTTATGTTCGACCTATTGTGACCACAAGCGATCGCATTGTTGTTGTGTCGTAAAAATTTGAATTCATTTTTGTGCTCAGTTGGTTTAGATGGGTTTACTGTTGTTGTGGCTGTTGCTGCTAACAGATCTTTAGTAGAAATAGTTTTATCATTTCTTTTTAAGTTCATTTATTTTATGTATTTTTAGTTATTACAGCACATTACATTCGATTGATTTATTGCATTTGTTCGAAAACTTTCAATAGGGTCTTGCAAACTGCTATTTAGTGGGTCGTAAAAAATATAAAAAAATTAAAAAAGTCAATGGATTAATGTAACCCAAAAAAATAATATCACTAAAACTTAGTTGGAGTTTTCAGCTTTCATAAATGGGATCAATCTACCCGCTACCCAACCATTGGTTCCACTCTACCTTCTCTCCTGGACGTTTTCCGACCATTCTTCCTACTAAGAACCTTACGACAGTGAACTTCCAAATTATTAAAATTAGCTTTGTTGAGGCTCTATGCTTCCAAGAGGATTAAATTATTCAAGAATCGTTATGGACAGTGATGGTATTTAAAGTCAGAGCTCCATATGTGAAAAGATATCTGAAGGATATGGCAAAAGATCTTTGAGAACTTGAAGATCAATTGTGCAAAAGGAGTTTAATAAAGTTTGGGGTATCCGTAAAACACTTATTTTATAACGAGCCAGCGTGCAAGCTATCTAAAGATTAGGAGACAGAGGTTTATCTTCTTCTTCTTCTTTTTGGTGGAAGGGGCCTACAGTTTTATGCCGATTCCGAACGGCGAGTTGGGAGCTTTTTCATAGGAAATTTTACTCTCAGAGGTTTTCCATGTCCCGTTGAAAGACAGCCGCCGAAACAAAAATTGTTGTTTTCCTTGTTTTCGGTGTTTGCAGCAACGGAGTCTTGAACCTTGGTTCGAGCGTTGCATTTGACTCGCGGCCCAACGCACTAGTCAGCTGAGCTACGACGGCTGCCTGCCAGGGGTTTATAGTAAGAATTTTTACTCTCTTTACTTGAAAGTGCAAAGGTTATAAAAAAATGTACAAGAAGAAGATAATTTTAAAGCCGGAATTTGCTAGAAAACAACGATATCTTTATAAATTTAATGCGTAGTACATTAGAGAATTGTGTCAACACAATCTTACTTAGAGATACAGAGATGGGACCATTGTATCAAAGAGGAAGAAATGCTTTGTTTGCCAAAATGTTCTAAAGGACCATTTCCTTTTCCCAGCGCCAGTATCAGTGCTTTCTGACCCCTAGTAGAAGAAATAGCAGACTTCTATGTGGCTTATTGAAGAATTAGAGGAATTTGAAGAAGAAGAATTTACATACCGAATTGAAAGAGCCATGCTAAGACTATTAGACCATTGGACTCTCGATTGGTCCGAGAAACGATCACAAATGCATTGATATAGGATGCGTTTAGATACTTCGAATACTTCGTATTACATTCTCTGCTTTCTTGGGAAAACATTTAGCTTTGAATCTTAAGTCAATCTTGGGCATTGGATAGAAACAAGTTTTATTACTAGGATTATAATCTCTGCAAAATTTGATCCAAATACTAATTTTCTCAAGGCCCACAAAATCAACTCACTTACATATTTCATTGGTCATAACAATCCGTGGCCTGGTTATGACCTGGTCACACCAAGAGATGAAGAGCGTCTTCAACCTGGTCTTCTCACCGCGCGCATGGTTTTTCTCTTCGCCATCGACCTCCAAAGCTTCATTGTCCGAAGCCAAAGTAGGTAACTCTGTGCTTGCTCCCATAGATATCTGCCCTTTTAATGGATATTGACAGGTTGGGCAAAAAGAATATTCCTTGAAGAAAATAAGATTTATACTATCCCTGAGTCGAACCTCTATAACACAGCTCGTTGTAGTCATCACTGGACACTGCGCCATTGGATCTATGCTCATGAAATGGCGTCTCTCGTTCAGTGATGTCTGCAAAACCTTCGGATATGCAGAAGAAGTAGAAACGAATCAACACTTCCACCGATATCGTACCCGGGGGGCAAGATTCCTAGCGAACCAGGCGTTCACGGCATAAGTTGAAATTTCAGATCTGCTCTCTGTTATCAAGAGGTCGAATTGGTTTGTCCCATTGAGACTGATTACTTAGCTCCAGAGCGATTTAAGAACAGACACAATGGGCCAATTTAGCCTCCAATTGGCACAAGCCCATCCCTACCTAACCTTACCTTACTTTCATCGTCCACATGGGAGACATGGTCCAGTCAACGTCGCCACTGTACATTGTTCGTACAGCTTAAGCCTCTTAGACTCAACCCTCTCCTAAAGATAATCAAAAATACTAATTTTCTAACAGATCTC